>OV179142.1:36195783-36795783 GCA_921972225.1 Euplexia lucipara | reverse complement strand
CCGCTCGGCGGCCGGTTGGTCCAGGTCGAACTCGTATGCCTCGTCATCCAGCTCCGGCTCGGAGGCCTCCCAGTCGTCGTCCCACATCTCCATGGGATGGTACGCCACGCTGACGCTAGGCGCGGGCGGAGCGGCGGCCGCGGCTGCGGCGGCTGCGGCTGCTGCGGCGGCAGCGGCGTCGGGGTCGGTAGCCATGCCTGCGGGCTCAGGTGCGGCAACGGCGCGGCGGTCGGCGGGAGACGGCGAGCTGTTGCGTATAACAACACTAGATACTATTTACACATCCAGTCTCACAGATAATAAACTATTAAAAACTAAATTAAAGAGATTTAGGATGTTCCTGATCTTTAGAAATAATATTTAGATAACTTGTAACTCTGTTACAATAGGGTATATGCATGTATTTATTTAATATTTTTAATTCACTGTTTACAACGTTATAACATAGTAAACAAATATAAACATGTTTAAAAATGCAGTAATTAAGCTTAAAAACATATTTAAAATACAGAATAAATATGATCTGTTTAAATGCCACCATTTTCACACACCATCTCGTCATTTTCTATTATCTATTTGACTTTGGGTGTTTTCGTAACCATATCAGCATGAAAAATCTCAAAAACCAGATTACTGGTAGGTACTGCATTGTACCCGAATGCAAAAACAGTATCAGATTGTGCTT
Organism: Euplexia lucipara; assembly: GCA_921972225.1. Classification (NCBI taxonomy): domain Eukaryota; kingdom Metazoa; phylum Arthropoda; class Insecta; order Lepidoptera; family Noctuidae; genus Euplexia; species Euplexia lucipara. The sequence continues at coordinate 36,795,098 of OV179142.1, read as the reverse complement.
ATACAAAACCACTTTTCGTACCACTTGCTCAAAAACGTGATATACTATGCCACAAAAAGCGAACATACTCGTAACAATCGTCATTTATAATCTGATAACCCTTAGGACAAACGTCAAACTTTTTCAATTTTAATTTTGTACATAAAAACCATAATTATGATATTATGTAAAAAATGTAACTTTATTCTATTCGGGGGTAAGTTTCGCAGCTTCGCTGAAACGTACATGTTATGGCCGGAGGCCCATACAAAAATGAAACATGTCCTTTCTATACACGCATCCCAAATGTCATTCATTTTGAATCAAAAAGTAAAAAAAAAATAATTTCACTTATTGAAAAAAAGTAGATCGGTCTAAAATCGAGGTTTTTTACTGTTAATGTATTCATATTCTCCATATTAAAAACAGGGAAAGAAAATTGTACTGAATTTCATTCATCCTCAAGGGGGAGAATGTGATTTAAATTTGGAATACTTACCTACCAAATTTATACTGAACTACATCTGTGTTTTAAAATTACGAAAACCGACGAGGCCGTATGAGCTTGATCCCGCGTTTTTGTTTTCTTCAAATACATAAACGTTAATAAAATTAGCAATATGCCAAAGGAAATATTTCAAACTTAAAGATGTTGAACTCTACACCGGTCACTGCTTTAGAAGAACTTCGGCGACTTTCTTGGCGGATTCAAGGGCGTAGGTATATTACCTACGTCAGTAAAAAGACACGGTGGTTGGAGTTCTGATAGAGTAGCTGAGGGTTATATCGAAAGCGCAATAGCGAATAAAACCATATTAAGCAGTCAAATTAACAAAAATATAAAACTTAATCCATCAGAGCCACAACCATCAACTTCGTCCGTAACTCACGATGCACCACCAGTCACCACCACTATCTCCGAGTCACGTTTCGTTGAACCAATGGTGATGCGTTTTACAAATTTGAATTTCCCTCGCTTAATTTGCACTTTTATATTAAAATTAATTTTAAATTGATAAGATTAAGACGATTTGAAAAAGTAAAACAATGATTCAGTTCATATTTTCTGCCATTAAAGATTCGGAAAAAAAATATTCTAACCAAATTTAAATTACATGCATATTCCCTAGTAAAGGCGTTATAAAATACCTAATATACAAAATGAGATTTTAAATATGTGTTGAGTCCTATTCGGCCAAAATATTCTTGAAAATATCAAAGCCGCATTTGCCGGGACCATCGCACAGGCAGACAGGCAGAGAGTAGTGTGTAGGTAGAGGCCCCCTTATCCAAACATCTAAAGTGTGAAAGCTTTAGGAATAGATACCTATTAGATATGACCCGGAAAGAGAGGGGGTGAATTTTTGTATTTAAAATAACACGCCTATACCTACCTATGTTCAATTTTACACGGAATATGGTTATTAGTATTATAACCCAAGTTGTTTAGAATTTTAAGTACGTAGTAGGTAGGATGCATCAAAAATTCGGAACAAAACGGTGTTAGTCTAGACTACATACAAAACCCACGCCTTTTTCCCATGGAGGTAGGCAGAAACTACAGAGCGCCATCGACTACGATTCTCACATACTTCTTTTGCTTTTTACATTCATACATTATGTTGTTGCACTGGCGCAGGGCGCTCTTTGTAGAGGCATATTTACAACAATACTTAGTGGTAAAAATTCGCTTAAACTGATTGAAGATGACATTTTAAATCCACTTGAAGTCCTATTAAGTTAAGAATTGGTAGATAATATCAAAGCAACAAGTGCTTACAGTCATCCTTCTCCAAACCTATCCGATGCGAAGTGCGAAAAAATTCTTCACCGCTCGCTTTTCATCATGGCGGTAGCTTTACTTGTGGTAACTATATCTGTGACATATATCATGTTGATGGCTACCAATAACCTTGTGAAGTAGATACAGTTATGAACTTTCCACCCTCATGCTAAAGCTTTAGAGCAGCTACATTATTTTGTGAATATATAGGTACCTACACAATATGTAGATGCATTCGTGTTGAAAAGTACGGTCCACAAGACTTATTCATTCATTCGGCTTTCACACTTATTCGATACTGTATTATGGACCAAAATTTACATACCTTCGCTCCTCTCACCTTTGGAAGTAGGAACCCAAAACTTTTAGAAAAAATAGACCAAATTATTAGAACCACTCTTACTTTGATCTAAAATGTGGCCTTGGACGACACACTTCCCATTCGCTTGGGTGGTCTCGGCGTCCGCAAAATTTCAAATTTAAGTTTACGGGCCTTCCTCTCCTCGGTCCATAGTACCGCTAAATTAGCCAGGAATATTTTACCTGCCTCACTGGTTGATTTTGATGTACCGAGTTTGACCGAAGCGTTGAACGCTTGGAAAATGACTTGGCCCAATACGGATTTACCCGACAACTTGTCTTCCCAGGGTTGGTGGGACAGGCCGCTTTGCAGTGCTATTCGAAATTCTTAAACACGTCAACTAGTGCTGCTGAACGTGACCGTGTGCTGGCTGTGACAGAGTGGGAGTCGGGATTGTGGCTTCAGGCACTTCTGTCAGCCACCATAGGCACTATGATGGATAAAAAATCATTTCGGCTCGCTACGAGTCTACCCTTGGGTGCTACTTGTGTTGCTCCTCAATCCTCATCGGTGTCACTGTGGCGAAGCTGTCGACGGCTCCGGGCACCATGGCCTGTCTTGTTCCAGGAGTGGAGGTCGCATAGCACGGCACGCCTGCATTAACGATATTAGGTATATTCGTCGTGCTCTTGTTAAATAGGTACCAGCGGTTTGGAACCTGGTAGGTACGAGACGATGGAATGATGTTGTTGCCTTGGGAGATGGGTACCTAAGCCTTTGGTGTAGGACGCAACCTGTGTCGATATCCTTGCGCCATCTTAAGTACGGCGAGCTGTGTTAGCTGGTCAAGACATTAAAATTATTATTATAATTATAATATTAATATTAGATTCATTTAAGACGTTTTTTCATTTTGAATAACTGCGACTCGGTAAACAGAAAACTAAGAATAATTGATTACGCGAGTAAGGTTTCTTTGCAGACCGTACTTTTCAAGTGACATCTGGCAGATCTAGGTCATTGATGTTCCTATTCTTATTTGAAACGCATAGTAGGTACCTACTGCGCTACAAGGTCTAGAAATCACGGTCAAAATGAAAAAAAAAAACAAAATCGCCCATGCGTGTTGATTGTATGAATACCTTAGGTCAGAATTAAAGATTTTGAATTTTAATGAACAAAAAATTCACCCTCAATCGAATCCCGAAAATCGAAATGTAGACTAGGAAACCCTCCAATAATTTCCGAAATAATTGGCTTCAATTTTTTTCCGTGTCACAACTCGTCTCATTCGCTATCCCTCATAGGTCACATTCACGAATTCGTCGCTTAGTGTATCTGGTTAGTTTTCCTAATTAGTTTCATGCTATATTTCGTCTCATTACCAACTCGTCCGACGCATCTGTATGTACAGACGCCAGCACATCAAGTTACCCCAATGTGTCAAATTTTCCCAATTAAATATGAACCTTATTCAGTTTGTCATAAAGTTGAAAAACGATCAAAGAAATTTGACACATTAGGGTAACTCGATGTGCTGGCGTCTGTACGATGTACAGATGGCCCTACTTGTCTGACTAGGTGCACTAAGTGACGAATTAGTGAATATGAACCATTAGGAATAGCGACGACATAGCGAATGAGACGAGTTAAACTGGGCTGAATAAGGACGAACTCTGAAATTATAAAATCAGCAGTCATTTATAATAATTACCACATATCAGATATGTACTTATACGCGTAACTTATCAAAATATCGCAATGTTACAGACTGCTTACTTTTGTTCACGATTTCAGGGTTTGTCCCATAGTAACATTTGTTCATAATAATAAGTACTTACCTACAACAACGCTTTATCGGGTTTTATATTGCGAATAATCAGCAAATAAGCGGCGCTTACAGTTACAAGTAGGCAATATTGACCGCACATTTAATTACCTACAGAAATCATGCACAACATCAGATATAAGTACCTACACCAGATAATAAATAACAATCAGTATCTATACCTACTTCAAACAGCAGAGCACCATGCCATGCGCCTCGGAAAACTTGCATAACACACCACATATATCTTTGTCATTGTCATTCGTTTTTTAAATTATTATTGGTTTTGTATAACACTCATTCTTCGTAGCCGCGATGGCAACTTAGTATTTTGTGATTTACTTATATAAAAAAGTAGGTAGGTAGTTACTGAGTAGTATAATAACTCAGTGAGTGGCACATATAATAATATACATATATGTCGGCGTGAGCGATGGCTGAGCGGTATGGCCCGACATTAGGGGTTTCCTGGTACCAGGTAGGTACATAACGTTGAATAATAATCTTCATTGCAGTAATAACCTCACTTTAATAAAAGTAATCACATAACATAACTTAGATAGGTAAACAGATAGTTTCGCACTGGACTAGTGTCTTCGTTGGTGTCTCAAATCCAACTGAGCTCTGTCTAGCTTCCACTTCCCAATACGACTCCATCCACGTGACATCGCTCGCGCCATTTGCAAATGACAGCTGACGTCACGGCGTTTACCACAGACTCTGTACTAATGTAATCAACTTCACAACTTCTTATTTCTGAATATCGTTCGCCACGACATATATTTATAAGACACATGGTACGGCATGTAGGTAAGTTGGCAAGTTAAACGCTTTTGTAGTGAGGGAAGTTTGCGTACGCACAATTACATACCCTACCTACATTGTATAGGGTGACTGGTAATTAGTGATCGATACTTTAAACACATGATTGTATTCGTGGGTTCAATATACTTTCCCAAAAAATATACTTTCTTTTACAACACACAATAACTTATAACACAATAAAATAACAAAAACGCTGTGATCGGTCACAGTTATAGGCACGAATCGGCACGATCTATCCGCTGATAGTGACCTCGGGAAGGGCAAAATCTACTAGTAGTAGCGTCACACGCTCTCCCGCCACCCCCACCGCTTCCGTTGTGCAGTACTGACGTAATTGAATTACCTAATTGAAAGTAAATGAGTAAAAAAAAAGTTTCTTTGGGAAAGTTATTCGTATTCATGAGAACAATCACGTGCATAAGTACCAGTCATCCTAAATGCGCGAACGGCCCCCACTACGAGAATTTTTGCCAACGGCCTTGTCCAGGTACACGCGCGAGTTTGATGTACAAGTTTTGTAATACATTGCTCTTCAGCTAGAAGCTCTCTAAATAATGAATGTAACATTCATAGCATAATATTGAACTTAATATCGCGTGTCAATTCGTAGCGAATTCGTTCCTTCTGGACAAGGACTAACGTAAGTCACTGCTGCATATCTGATATGCTGCCCGGATCCAGGGGTAGCGTGAATTTTAAGCTTAACAGACGATTTTACGCGCCGTCATACTAAATAATGTAATTGGTAATTTGTGTGTGCAGATTATTATGAGGACTGGCCTGTTGGTCTAGTAGTTAGTGACCCTGACTGCTGTGCCGGAGGTCGTGGGTTCGATTCTCACCCAGGACAAATGTTTGTGTGATGATCACGATAATTTGTTCTGTGTCTGGGTGTAATTTATCTATAATATGTATGTATTTAGAAATATATTATGTATGTCTATCAGCTGTTTAGTACCCATAACACAAGCTCTCAAGCTTAACTTGGGACTTGTTAAAGTTCGTGCGCATAGTGTATTAAGTATCATATTTTTGTTTCTTTTTGTTTTATATATTGTACCGGTAGTGTACATGTTTATATATTTATATTAAACATAATATATGTATTAATATTGTTAAGCGTTCTTTTTTCATTTAAATCGCCCAAAGATTGACTGATATAAATTGCCTATGGCATTAAGTCCGCCTCTGTTCATGGAGTGCTTGAAGTTATTAAGTAATAAACAAAACAATTGACTGTACCCAAATATAAAATAAAACAACCTATGGATTAAAATATATCGTTTATTAATTTATTACAAAATGTTATAAGTTTATAACCTAAAATGATGTGAAGCGCGCGCTCATTTATGGTAAAGAAAGATCGTCTAAAATAGAAGAATAGGTAAAGAAAAATGTTAAATGTAATTGTGCAAATATAGCACTTCCAGTCGTGACTTGCCTAAGATACAGGCAAATAACGACTGGAAGTGATATATTTAAAGTGCAGATAATTTACTTGAATATTACCGACCTGCTATAACGTCACAGACACCTTACAATTTTGTAAATTTTCAAAAAGGGAATAAGTAAGTACAGTAGGTACATTATGTTACGTCATAAATTTACCACAGCCTATTGTGAAAAAATTTTACATCGAAATGGCCCCTATCAGTGAGCTGTGAGTCGCGACGGCCAGCCCCGGAAGGCGTGCCAGCAGCAGAGTGCGCGGCGGTACCGCCGGACGGCATGCCGGCGGCCGGCACGTCGCGCTCGGCGGGCTCGGCCGGGGGAGCGCTGGGCACCACGTGCTGCACGGCCAGCGAGGCTGGCCGCTCCAGTGCGCGCGCACGATTGTAGCGAGACGGGCCGCGCGCGCGCATTTCAGCGCGACGTTCGGCCGTGGGCTGGTCAGGGTCGAACTCGTATGCGTCGTCATCCTGCTCCGGCTCGGAGGGCTCCTCCCAGTCGTCGTCCCACATCTCCACGGAGTGGAAGGCCACGGAGGCGCTGGCTTCGGGAGCGACGGGCTCGGGGGCTGCGGGCGCGGCGGCGGCGGCAACCGCGGGAGTCGTGGAACTGTGGCGTACCACCCAGAACGGAGGTAGTTCACAATATTACCATTATTAACAAGTATTTTTTTTTCTTTTGACATTTTAAAATGCAGGTTTTCTTAACTCTAATCTCGCCGTCGCGTCGTGTTGCGACGGATCACATCATATACAGCTTAGACCGGAATGGACAGAGTATACCCCCGGTGCCCCCGGTAGATTATTGGGCGACACTTTTTTATAACTCAATACCTAGGTAGGTATATAAATAAATGATCAAAATAGGAAAACGCGTGATTTTATGAATATGTGTAGAATATTTAAATATAATAATGATGCCTAAATTTGAAACTCCTATTTGATTCCTATTGGTAGAAAGAAGCCGTAGGTATAAAAAAAATATTTGTTTCTTTTAAATACTTACCTACCTATTTCAAATTAAGTTTGAAATATTTTACCTTGTAAGTAGGTAGTCATTTTTATTTAAAGAATAAAAAATAGCTAAGAGGGAGGGTTTTTGAAGTATAATAAATGCTGCAGAAATGCGTTCTTTACGAAGTATGTGTAGTGTAACTATGAAGACAACGTTGTGGTTTAAAAGGAGATGTGACAACAATTTATTGAAAACCCATGAACGTCGAGATGATGGATGAAAATAGTGTGGCCTTAGATAATATACCTCTAGATCGAGCTACCGCGTGGCCGCACATGCGACAGCAATATAAAAGTTCAGTGTTGCTATTCCTTAAAAAAGTCCCAAAATACGACCAAAATTCTACTTAACTACGGGTTCCAATTTTAGCACTATTGTAAATAATAATTTACGTATTCAACGTGGTAATAAGAGTGTAGAAGTATCCATGTGTGAGAAAATATAATTTCACGTAAAATACCTACTTTCAATCTTACCTTGATTCTCACAAATAAAATACACTACTACCAGGTGAAGCTTGATGTGTGTACATAGAAGTAACTCTTTAGAAGAACACTACATTATTTTTTCGCGTGTTATTTATCATTAAAATATATTGAGGTATGGCTGACATCCAGTGTGACATTGACATTGCTGTATAATAACTATTGTCCTTTAGACAAAACCAACTTATTTTGAAAATATCTAATTTTTTGTTTATACTTAACATTTATTTATAAAATTAATTCTTACTTCCAAATATCTTTAAGTACCTACGCGATTGCCTTCAAGAGTAAAACTTAATGATTGTCGAAAGGGCTCTGTTCGTTCGTACACATGTTCACTTAAACTTAAAAATAAGGGTTCGCCACCATAGATTTATTTGATTATTATGCCTACCTTTTGAACATTAGGCCTGACAGTTAAGGGAAAAGATTTGAAACGTGTAGCAACACTGTAAGTAAGTATTCCTAGGTTATGTGATTTAAGAAATCAAGTTTACTTTAAGAAATCTTCCATATTTTGGTCTGAAAGCCATGACCATAAAAGCGCACAAATGTATAAATTCAATAATCATACAATAACACAAACAGTATTGAATACTTACGAATGAAAAGAGATTTTGTTATTGGCCTTTTCTGAGCGGCTTTTACAGCCTATTATACTGCATCCTCCCATCGTAGCGCATTCACCATACACTAAACACTTATCTAATGGAGTCTATTTCTCATTAAATGACTTAAACTATTACAAAAATTGCAAAAACCATCCGAAAACTTAAATTAAATCGAGCATAATAATATACGTGACAGTGACAGCACTTTGTTTGGCTAACATTCAAAAGTTAGCCATGCAAAAATCCGGCACGCCGTAAGGGACAGAAGATACGATGCTTTGTCTCAATTTTCCTACGAACTTTGTATTATTGCGTCTCACTTCCACACTTGACACTGTAAATTGGGCTACGTCTAGAGGTATATAGTCTAAGAGTGTGGCAAACGGTATTAATAAGGCAGATGTATTTGGAAACGCCATAAGCGTTAGGCCCCTGGACCAAATAGAGATAGGTATTTGATGTTTAGAAAATACCAAAATGCCTTTTTGCAAAGAGATTTAAAATACTATAGAGCCGGCATGTCAAGGAAATATCATAGAAAAACTTTGATACCATGTCTCAGTAACGCCATCTAGAATAATATATGAATATTGGAGCGGCAGCGGAGCGTACTACAAAAAACTCATAGACTTGTATCCAGCAGGACACACTTTTTCGGACGAAAATTTTGTTCGTGATGTCCGGTCTATAGGTATTGAATGTCTTTGCCTTTTTGCTACTATTTGATACCTAATTTCAAATATTTAAGGTACCTCGACTGACAGCGAAAAAACATGTAAAGGAAGTGGTCAGACATTCTGACGTCTGTCTGGACAATGACGTTCGAGAACACAACGAGTTTATAGAAGCATGAACAAGTGCATGACGCGATGACAGAAGCCTGACATGCACTTGCTTATGTGCGTATTACTACTACCTACTTACTACTAATTTTTAGTTCAGCTTGCTATACAATCGACTTTTATTTATAGGTATTTAGCTACTTGAAGGGTTACCACAAAAACTATAGTGAGTTGGTGTAAAAGTGATCAAAATTGAATGAACTTAAATCATGTACGTAACTTAATCGCAAACATGTTATTTTAAATGTGTAGTTCTACAAACTAAGGAATTTTCGGTGACTCGACCAAAATATACCTAACAAAAAAAATGATCAAAATTTTGTACGACATAGATAATGTCACTAACAACTGTTTCTAGTTGGTCATAGAGAGGAGGAAATCCTTCCTCAGTTTGTAGAACTAAGTACCCAAATGTCAACTTGTTTTAAAAACACGACATCGGCAATTAAAAACTGTTAAATGGAAAAGGAAAAGAAAAAGAACGTGATTTTGAGTACCTGCTGACGGTTCACAGTGCAAAGAATGCCACTTAGGCTCAGTTTTAATTGCTTATTTTTTGCACTCGTACTGGGTTTCTATGCGTTCTATTTCGTTTCTATTACGCATAAAACACAACTCACTCAACATAAAGTGGACACGCGATTTCGTCCGAGTGTTGATCTGTTTTTTAATTCTGTGAAGATGTCAACTCCAGACCGTAACAAACATGCAATTTTTGAAAGCCTCAACTTGTAAATTTATTTTAAGCCATTTAGATTCCTACCTATTTATTCGTTTGGATTTATTTCCATTCATTTAGGTAAGGTAAGGTAGTTTTAAACACTGTTCTTACATACCCTGTACTTCATAAAAAACTTAGTTTTATTTTAAACTGTTTTAAACACGTGTTTTAAAACAACTTGTTTTAAAACAACTTGTTTTAAACATGCCAACCCTGTCCTACTTGCAAACTAAATAATTTAATTTCAATTTATTTCAATAGTAAGTATAAAGTGAAATCAAATATTAGGTTGGGGAAAATTTTCGCATTAAAGTATGTATGAACTTGTAATGAAATCTCTTTGGATATACTATTTGTATCTGGCTTATTTTGGTATCATTGAAAGTTTAAATATTAAAGAATAATATTTTATATATATAACTAGCTGTACCCTGCCACGCTTCGCTGTGGCATAATGTGATTGAATGGTTAAAAAAAAAGAGAAAATGACGTGTGGCACTCGGAGACTGCCGCGGTAAAGCTATTGCATAGCATTTTTTATCAACTCCTGTCCCCCTCCCCTCCCCCCTTTCCCCACCTCTCCCCCACACCTCCCACGCCCCTCCCCTCACTCCTCCCTCATTTTCCTCTCCCTCCCCCACCCAGCTCCTGCCTCTTCCCCTTTCCCTTCCCCTCCCACCTCACCCTTACCCTACCCCTCCCCTCTCCTCCCCCTCTCATTCCCTCCTTCTCCACCCCCTCCCTTTGTCCTGACTTCCCTCCTCTCCCACTCCCCATCCATCTCCCCGCTCTCCTCCCCATCCCTCCCGCTGTCCCTGCCCCTCTCACAATCTCCCCCCTCCCCTCTCAGATCCCCACTCCCTTCCCACTTCCCTCTCCTCGTGATATTTCAAAAAGTCATTAAAAGTTCTGCTATGACTATTAAAAAGCAAGGGTTGGTGATAAAAAAGTGCAAATTTAGAGTTGTATGTATTTTTTGATGCCACATAATAAAAAAATAAAAAATAAAAATTTTATCAAAAAAATAAAAAAATGAATTTTGGGGTGAACACCCCTTATCACTTAGAGGTTAGAAAAATAGATAGTAGCCGATTCTCAGGCTTACTGAATATGTATAAAAAATTTCATGAGAATCGGTCAAGCCGTTTCGGAGGAGTATGGGAACGAACATTGTGACACGAGAATTTTATATATAAGATAATATTTATTTTCAATGATAATGATAATTATGTTCTTTAAAATTTAAACTTTCAATAATTCCAAATTCAAATGATAAAATGTGTGATTTTCATTTGTTTTTCGTACTGTCCAGATGAGCGAATCTAATGAAGAAGTTCGATACATTTTAAAATTTTACTACAAAAAACGTAAAACAGCAACGCAAGTGCGAAAAAAAATTGCGATTATTATGGACCTAGGTAGTGCAGTGTCTGTGAGAGTAGCATACATTTGGTTTAAGCGTTTTCAATCCGGAAATTATGATGTCAAAGATGCACTTGCTTATCAATGGTTTTTTATTTTTTTTTATTTTTTTATTATTGTTATAACAGTTAACTGCTTTTTGGTTTCACTTCGATGGTCCTAGATTATCATTTTAAACATAGAGTCACAGCCTTATGAATATAAGCCAGCATTGCACATGTAAGCGGGTACGCCTTTTATACCTGGAGGCTGTTATCTTTCAGTTTTGTAGTTGTTTTGCTTGAGTTTAGATTTCAATGTTAATATGAATTTACTTTTCTTTTTTTTTTTCCTAATCTCGGTATATTGGAGTGTGCTAGCTAACACGTGACAATCATTCTGAAATGTAATGTTTTACAATGTGTATAAACATTAGTGCTATTTATTGAGCATTGCATTATATAGATTCTTTGTATACCTCGTTCTTCAAACGAATCAGACAGATGTGTTGCTGGGGAGATTGTTCCGCCACTTCTTCTTCCCAGCAAAAACACTAGGAAGTGGCGAAGGGTGGGCCGTTTTTGGGGGACTGTCTTTATGTATTTTTTGACGTTCAAAAAGTGCTGATTCTCAGCCTAGTTTGAATAAAGACTTTTGATTTTGATTTTGACGTCGCTCTGGTCGCCCTATTACGGATAAAATGGATACCATTTTTTTAAAAGTGGAACAAGATCGGCATATCAGTAGTTACGACGTAGCTGAAGAACTGGGAAGCGACCAAGTTTTGGCGCATTTGAAAAAAACTGGGTAGGTACACAATAAAGCTCGAAATTCGGGTTGCTGGTGATGAAAATTGGATCACGTACGACAAGAACGTGCGAAAAAGGTTGTGGTCAAAGGCCGGTCAGGCTTTACAGACTGTGGCGAAACCAAAAGCTAAACAAGGTAATGCTGTGTGTGTGGTGGGATTGGAAGGGCATTACTTATTCATTATGGGCTGTTACCACCAGGCAGGACTATCAATTCTGAACTCTACTGCGAACAACTGATGAGATTAAAGGAAGAAGTTGAGAGAAAGCGGCCGGAATTAATCAATAGAAGGGGTGTGGTTTTTCATCATGATAACGCTAGACCTCATACGTGTTTAGCCACTCAGCAAAAATTAAGTTTGGCTGGAAGGTGTTAATGCTTCGACCGTATAGTACCTACTGACTTTGCACCTTTAAATTTCCACCTGTTTCGGTCTCTTCAGAATTCTTTAGGCAGTGTCTGGTTAACATCACGAGAGGACTGCCAAAACCACTTGGTATTTTGATCAGAAGTCCCAAAATTTCTATAGCAATGGATAGGGACTACCTACAAGATAGCAAAAAGTTATCGAACAAAATGGTACCTAGGTACATACTTTAGTTAAATGTAAATAAACTACTTATATAAAGAAATGTTTAGAATTTTCTTAAAAAATGCGAAGAAACTTTGTCCCCAACCTATTAGACCAATATAATAATAATATAATCAATATATGTAAACCAATACATATACTATAGTATATGAAAAGTATGTGTATTTATAACACATTTGCTCGTAATGCGTCTCATTACGCACTTGTGCGTTATGGTAATGTAAAACACACGGTTTTACATTACTACATGTACTTTTTTAAAATCTTAGCAGTTTTTATTTCAGAAAAGTGGTCAACATTTAACTTTGGAAATAAAATATAAAAAGTAAACATTTAATTCGTTAATTTAATTAATTTTGACAATAAATTACAACAAAAACAAACAAATATTAAATAATTCACTGTATTAATAATAACTGGCTGTTTTTGTGCTTTTGACATAAAATTATAAAAAGTGCTGATGCGGGCGTATCTCTAATTTGCGCGCGCTTTTTCTTTTCGCTCTATTATTTTTATTTAAAAATTTCAGTCTATTTTATTTATTTCCTCGCAAATATGTTTTAAAGCGCACGTATGTCAAAATGTACTAAAAATGTACAAAAGTACAAAAGTAAATGTACAAAAGGTATATAAAAAATATATTTGAAATATTTTTTTATTTTTGGTGAATATATTTTCACATACTACACACATATGTGTAGTATGTGAAAATATATTTCTCATATTGGTTTGAGTTCAATGAAATAGTTTGATCGACCTATTGTGTGATGATGGGGAGTGGATTGAACCTTGTCGTCATTTAACATAATAATATAAAATCCAATCCATAGTTATAATTTGTAACATTTACTAAACGAAATAATTTGCTGTGACATGGGTCACTCACTGTAGGTAATCGTTTAATTTCATTATTATTGGGTAAGTAATCTTGGGAAACGTCATAAGGGGGACCTCTCACTTCCTTTAGGAAAGGTTTTATACACTCTGTCTCTTCCGATCTCTGAAGTATCTTAATGTATACACTATGTGAACATCGTTTACCTATTATTGGTATACCGGTGCTTCGGTCTTGGCTTTCTATTAGGTACCAACCGCACGCGTCATCAAGTGCCGTGGATAAGTCGTGGACGAGAGATGCATACCTACGTGGAAATGGACGACTCGACGCGCGACTACGTTGTGATGCACAAGCGCGTCCCCCGTGCCCCAGAAATCACGAGTATCCGTTGGTCGTTACGGGCAATATCGCGTTACTCAGTTACAAGTCTAATTGTACTGTGTACACAATAACATGAATTATTATTACTTATTAAAGTATTAGGTAGGTATATTTCAAATCTTTAACGTTTTGTCTGGCAGTATGAGTACCTACCTACTTTATGAGACTAAGCCAACTGTTCTTCCAATTTCGGAACAATGCGAATAGATTGAATTCAAGGAGGGATGTCCTCGTGAGCGTGACAGAGCAACTGCCTACTGCGATAGCTTTGTTTGTGAAACATTTTAAAGTTGAATCTCCTCTCGGATTCGCATCGCAGGTGGCGGTCGATGCTGAGAATTGTTCGAAGGAGTTAAATGTCAGGTTCTGAGCAAAATATGTTGCTACTGTCATTAAAATCATGGTTAGGGGCAAGTCACCAGGGCATGACTACCTTAGCATCGTACACTTGCAGCATGCAGGAGTTCACCTGACTCTCACCAGACCTGGACTCTCCACAGAAGTGCCATACTATCTTAATGTAGGGTGCTAGGAGCGTTTTCCTAGACGTATTATACTGGACAGTATTATAATGTTAACAGGTGTTTCCTATATCTTTCTAAAGCGTTTAATCCGGTGCCGCAAAAAATGCTGTATCCGAAGTTATTGAATGATACTTCAGTGGATAGAGAAGTCAAATTTTAAGATTTTGGTACAGCAATCAAACAAATTGTGTAAGGACGTGTAGAGGTGTCTCTTCAGTCTGTACATAAACCGGTACATATTTAATGTCACAAGCTTATGTTTATTAATTACTCATGTCCTTCTAACATACCACACAGATGTGTTGCTGGGGAGTTTGTCCCGCCACTTCTTCTTCCCAGCAAAAACACTAGGAAGTGGCGCGCAAAGGGCAGGCGTTTTGAGGGACTGTCTTATGTCATTTTAGACGTTCAAAAAGTGCTGATCCTCTGCCTGATTTGAATAAATGACATGATTTTGATTTTGACCATCGAGCTCGGCAACACCTAACAAGGTTGTTATGTAGACGGAGTATGCGTCAACAGTATTAGTTATGCTGATGTAGTGTAGCTAAGCCCTTCGATCAACGCAATGATAAGTCGGCTTACGATACCTGAGGTAAGAGGTACGCGGAGACTCGTGGGCTCAGATACAATGTTAAGAAAAGTGAGGTACTAGTATTCCAAGGCAGGCACTAAAACCTACCTGATTGAACCACAGTTAAAACTATGTGCAACTTGTGCAAGTGCCAAGCAAGTCAGTTCTTTCAAGTATCTGGGCCACTGGGTTTCCGAAGACCTTAAAGACGGTCGGGATATTGGGCGTGAGCGCAGGGCGTTGATTGTCCGGTGCGATATGTTGGCTCGTAGATTTACAAAGTGGCCGACTGAAGTAAAGGCTACACTTTTTTCAGCGTACTGTCAATCGTTCTATACATGCAGTCAATGGATCAGCAACACGCAGAGGGCATCTGCGCATTACATACATTAATGGGTTCAATACAGTAACGCGTTCAAGGTGTTGTTGGGATTGACGCGCTAATGCAGTGCTTCTGGCATGTTCGCGAAGGCGAGAATATATGGTTTTCAAGCCATAATGCACGAGCGTTGCTCTTCCACTATTCGCAGGGTGCACCCAGCCCCGACAGCTTCCTGAAAACATTTGTTGATAGGGGGGACAGGCTCATGGACACTAGCAATGGAACATTGGATACGCTTGCATGCCACTGTGGCTTAGTAATTATTAGTGTTATAACCTAACCAAACTGACTAAAAGAAAGATTTTATTTATTTATACGTGACCCCCGGGAGTCAACGAGGCTGTGTCGTCTGAACAATAAGGGCCAGTTCTAGAGCGGTTGGTAAGGTGCACGTGACACGCAAACGCATGATGTAGGTAAGTAATAATATCCGTAAGTAACAGATGATAAAATTGATATGTTTTCATTAGCGTATTTGTACAGGGCTACCTAGTAACTCGGGCGCATTCTGAACGGGATGCGATAACGAGACCTGTATAACGTAGACAATTAATTCCAAATAAATTGAAATGATTGATTGATTGTTTTTTTTTTTTGTTTTTTGATGGAATTTCTTTTTTTTTAAGTTTTGTTTGATTTCATTTATCAAAATTATATTCGGCTATCTGACTACATTTTAAGATCTACGAATGACGATCGGGTCGAGACCAACTCACTAACATGATTTCCGAGGCACGGAGAGGTTTCTAAATGTTATAGATGCACATAAGCCCATACACCCATCCACAGAGCAACCTCGGCAAATATAACTTAGCCTTCGATCGGGCCGTGCGATTGTTACTTCCGCACTCGAAGTGCATTCTCTCCCTCGTTTGGAGACTAAAACTATTGGCGAAATTTTGTAAACTAGTGGACAACGAAGCTTCGCTGTCGACTAGTTCACGCCATAAATAATTATTCTTGATTATAGTATAGGATCCCGCTATAGAAAGACCTTCACCGAGCTGGTTATTTAATGAAACGTATTTTATATTTAATTAAACATGCCAATAAATGTATTCTTTATGGGTTGCCTATCAAATTTCAGTCCAGGATATGATTTATTAATAATTAAAAAAACATTTTTTTTTAACTTTCCACCGGTTTGTTTATTAGACAAAATCGAAAGTATGGACCCCATAGAATATGCAAACGTTAGGTTGCCTATTTTTTTCCGGTCACAACTCTCGGGTAGCCAGGTATAAACAGGTAAATCGATACTAGCATTTTGCACCGGTATGTTTATTGAATAAAAATTATATGAAAATAAAGATTATTTTATTCTGAATACGGTGGTATAAGGTTGCCTGCGAAAAATCAGTCCCGAATCCCGGTTGTCGAATTTTAAAAAGTCAAATATTGCTGCGAGTGAATACGTGCGGCTGAGAGGTCCCAACCGACCATCCCATACGATAGAAGAAGACACAGCATAGCAGCATTAGCAGCTGTTCGGAGTCCGCCCATTTAAAGAAAGAGAGTGCGCATGCTACTTCTTATTGAAAATTAAAAGGATAGCGATAGACTCGTATATACTGTGCATTATTTTGGAGTAGTTTATTATCAAAATAGAGGAATAGTTATTTTTTTTTTTTCAATTAATTATTTATGTGTGTATATATTTTAAGTGACACTAAAGTATATATACTAAGGTTATAGTAATACATATATACTTCTAACAGTGCAAATTTTATTTTATTACTAGCTTCTGCCCGCGACTTCGTACGCGGATCCTGTTGCTTATGTCAGCAACAACGGGGTCGTCAAAATCGAGGATTTAAAACGTCTGATGTCGAATTCTAAAAGCCCGGGGACGGGAAAACAATGGGATGCGCGAGACAATTCAAGACGTTCCAGATTTTTTATTTTTGTTGGTCAACAGGAAATGCCATCAGACTTAACAACTTTTGCTAAGACGCCATTTCTATTATGTATATATTATTGTCGCTGGGCTTTGGAGTTCCACTACAGGTGCTGGAGCACCTGTAGTGGACCTTCAAATTTAGTCTCACAGCAGAAAACACTCTTCACGTGGAATAGTTTTTGCAATGGCACCATTTTTAAATCTCTTTTACTTTAGGTGTTCCGTTTTCCAAAATAAATTATAGCCTATATGTTGCGTACACGATCAGCGGTCAGTCGCGCATCTCCTTCCCCCACTTATCTCTAGAGTCGATGCGTATATACGCTGAAAACTCAAGCGTCATGCTTTTTCCGTGAACGCCTCCGACTCGCGGGACAGTGCATGATGTTCACGATATGCGGTCAGTCGCGCACATATTCTTCACTGGTGTCTAAAGACCTGGATACCTGGTAGATGCGTAAATACACTGAGAATGCAGGCGTGCTTCGCGATCCCAAGAAGTTACCGCGGCGCGAGTATACCCCTTAATTTAATTTACCCCTTTTTACCCCTCAATTTTTTTTTTTAATATTTTCAATGTACAGACACAGTTTTTTTACTGTCTTATTATATGTATAGATTAGAAGAAAAAATAAAAAACAACCATTTAAAAAAAAATCTGTTTATTGTATAAAATTATAAGTACATTTTTTTTTTATATTTGAAAAAAAATATTCAGTAATCGAGTCATCGGACATATAACTATGATCTCCAACTTCTGAACCTTCTTCGTCATCACTCTCCGTTTCAGTTCTTTCGACAATGTCTTTTATCTTTAAAGGTGTATGATCCCCAATAAATCCTACTGGTTTTAAATATTCATCTAAGAACCAACCGCAGTTCTCGGGCTGAAGTTTCACGCATAATGGATCCGTTGCATTAAGCCACATGGAATTTACGAAAATAGTGCGTAAAATTTTCTGAATTAATGATATCCAGCATGGTGGTATGGAGTTGGAGTCGAAGCCTTTAAAATTCGACAACCGGGATTTGGGACTGATTTTTCGCAGGCAACCTTATACCACCGTATTCAGAATAAAATAATCTTTATTTTCATATAATTTTTATTCAATAAACATACCGGTGCAAATTGCTAGTATCGATTTACCTGTTTATACCTGGCTACCCGAGAGTTGTGACCGGAAAAAAATAGGCAACCTAACGTTTGCATATTCTATGGGGTCCATACTTTCGATTGGTATAGAATTTGTCTAATAAACAAACCGGTGGAAAGTTTAAAAAAAAATGTTTTTTTAATTATTAATAAATCATATCCTGGACTGAAATTTGATAGGCAACCCATATAGAATATATTTATTGGCATGTTTAATTAAATATAAAATACGTTTCATTAAATAACCAGCTCGGTGAAGGTCTTTCTATAGCGGGATCTTAGACTATTACCTGACGAAGCCAATTACACTTTCTTGATGAGGATAAACGGCACTATAACATCAATTTTAAATTAAGGCTAAGTTTATATGACCACGCGAAGCTGCGCGGTTGCAGCATTCACATGTAGGTACGCCCGGCCTTCTGGCAATTTGTTAGTCTGTCCGTCTACACCCGTGCGGTCATATGAACTTAGCCTAATGGTTCACTGAGTTTAGCTAAGACAGACTTAGTCCCGGAGTTAGAGTTTAAACGCCGCTGAATATTTTAATTTAAAACTCATGGAAAGTGAGGTGTGCGTGAAATCTAGCTTAAGATCTAAGAAAGGTAACGTTCAAATAGCTATATATCAACAAGCTCATGAGCGCAGCAATCGCCTGATGACCGCCTACTAACAGCGCTAAATGGGCGGGGAGGGAAGCTGGACAAGTAAACGACAATCTGTTATGAGCTAGTTTTTTATTTATAGCGGATTTTCAAATAAATAATGACAAATTAAAATGTTTATATAAGTAACGTTTTTGTCGTCAATGTCAGTCATTTTCACAAATTGCTAATCATGCGCAACGAACAGCGACAACTTCTAAACATTTACTAATGACAAACATAAATATCTAATAACTAGTTAATAAAACAAAATATAAAAAGGAATGCTACAACAAAACATAACATTATCACAGTGCTACATTACGACAGTTTGTGTGTTAGGTATTCTTAAGAATGAACAGTTACGAGAACAAGCTGCAACAAGCGCTCGCTGGTCTCCGCAGCCGCGTGTCCGTCACGTGACCGCCGCGGCGCTAATGTTACTCAGCTCGTGACTTTCCATCAATGATTGCAACCAACACGAGAAGCCATCGCATCTTACTGTTTCATAGTGATTGCAATAAATAAGCGCGAATTCTTCTGAGAAGTGGGCAGTTTCTTGTGATTCTGAGAACGGAAGAGCCCGGACGACCTCTATCTGTTGGCGCAAAGTACGCCGTTCACTTGGAGGACATCATGGTCGAAACATCTGTCACAAGTGTCACAACGACAAGTGAGTGATGTGTGTGTGCGGTGTGCGGTGTGCGTAGCTGTGATGTGTTTGTGACATAAACCTATTATCTACTATACAAGACATAGTTACCGTCGCAAAGCCTCGTTACTCGATAATTATATTGTTACTTTTGGTTCTGTTAATCACAATCATTAGGTATCTGCGAACGCAAAATAAAACAGTACTTAGTCGAGATCAATTCAAATAAAATTTGGACATTTTGAACTAAGTACAACTTTAATTAAATCTAAAATATCATTAGGTATAGCTTCTTTCTAAACGTAGATTTAGATAAAAACCGATAAATATAAAAATATATAGAATTTATGGTAGATTCTGCCCTTACCAGTAGTCCAATAAATAAATATCCATACATTCGATTACTGTAACGGAATAAATCTTAGTTTCCTCTCAGTTTAAATGATGTTTTTTTGAGAAATATGTGTAATAAAATATGAAATCATAATTTGAAAATTGTAATGAGCCTTTGAGAATAAATTGGCCAGTTGTAGAAGTGATACCAGTATTGTGAAAATACAGTGACACAATGGGCATGGGTCCAGCCAATTCTGCGCCATTTTTTAACCGTTCCTACCCGGAACGGGAATGAGCATCTTCATTGAGGGGCCCATTTATAAATGTTTGAGGAACGAAATAAGACTTATAAGGGAAATTAGTGTAAAATAGTAAAAACTTAAAGCCATTGGCCATGAACTTCTTTATCGTAAATTAAAACTGTTATGATTAAATAACTTGGGCCCTCAATCCAGTCTCTTGTATAAAGTGGCATAAGCTGAATCTCGAAAAGTACTACTATCTCAGAATTATAACCTATTTTAGTTAGATACCTCTGTGAATTAGTTAAAAAGTAATAATGTGTAATGTAAATTTAACTTGTCATAAAATATGTGAAAGCCGTTTTATGTGTTTCTTAAGATAAACTCATGTTTTGCAAATTCCTCAGAACAGGCATGAATGAACCGAGGGCCCTAGATAAACCGCCAACAATTTGTAAGGTCATATTCTACAGATTTTGGATTTCTTAAAATATTTAAGTTAATCTTTAATAAATTCTTAAATAAAATTAAGAATGCAATGTTTTTTGGATGTTTGTTATTGTTTCGCTTAACGACAAAATGGATTTTAATTAAACTTTACAATCATTTTATTATAATGTATACCTACTTAGTTCAAAATATAACGATAACAGATATCTGCCATCTGCGAGCTATTCTAGCGTGTGCTGCTGTTAAAACACGTATAAAACGTAATACGGAAATGTTCATCTTAAATAGTAAAAATCCGGCGACAGCATCTATCTATATTTTATATGAGTAAGTCACTATCGTCAAATAGTGAATAAAAATTATAATTTATTTCTATTCTAATACAGTTTTGGTAGTAAAAAAATGATTTGTTACACTTTTACGATTATACCGCAGAACCAATTTTGATGAATTTTGGTAAGTATAAAGATAGATATGACCTTGGAAGAAAAAATAAGATAGTCATGTATTTTATACATATATTTATGTAAATAGTTCACCACAAACTGCCTGCATATCTTTTCTTCTCCACTATCAAGTCCATCCAAAGGTTGTCTGTAAGAGATCGCTTTTAGCGATAAGGCCGCCCATTGTAACACCCTATGTACCCCTTAAAGTTATAATTTGTAAGTTGTTATGGTGTACAATAAAGAGTGTTCTATTCTACAATAAGCTACTGGAAGTACATACTTCAAGTAGCTCCTCCTATATCCTTCAAGTTATCCTGCTCAAACTAAGTCGCGGGCACCAGCTGGTTCTTAAAAAAAATGACTAACTCAGAGATAGCACTTTTTGAGATTCAGCCTATGCCACTTTACGTCACCCGGCACCACTAACGAATTTAACATACTATGTTGTTGTTCAAGTTGTGCGAATAGTACGGGTAGTGCGAGTAGTACGGGTAGTACTCGTGGTGTGTAGTGTGAGGTGCGCGTGTCATGTGTCGGGTCGACGCATACGAGTGGCTAGCGGCAGACGCCGTCAGTGCGAGTTCATCGTGCGACGAAAGCGCGCGAGGCTGCAAGCAACGTAAACGCAAAATAAACAAAACAAACAAATTAAATAAAATAATTCATGCAAATACAAAATTGTACGTGTATAGATGATCAGATGGCACGATTGATACAATCAAGCGCACGTCGGTATGGACATTTGACCAAGAAGAAACTATTTTACTGCTACCAAATAAAGGTTTTAAAGTTTACTGTTACCATAGACGTCCGTTTGACAGTATTGCAGAACCCGATCAAATGCAAATAGTTCTAGTTCATGGCGATTAACCCGGCCCTTTCATGACGAAACATACTTTTGCAAGGGCCGTAGCAGACACGACACTTCTTGTAGTCCAGCGCTCTATTCTCTAGTGCATATCATAAGTATTACGACCCTGTCGGCGTCTAGGCGCAGAACTCCCGATTCGGAAATGGACCTTCTGCGCCTAAGCGTGTGTCGTGCACAGAAACATTTTGAGAGAGGAAGAGTAAGTAAAACAATTCAAGCGATGCACTAAAGTATTTAGTTTGCGCGACTTGGTGACACCAGCAGTGTTATGACCAAAAACCTGCGACTGGTATACGAACAGCGCGTTATTATATTCAGTTGCCGTTTCAAATTCTAAAAAAGTGCGGTAGGTGGGTACTGCTGATGGCAAAAGTATCAAGTCTGCTTCGGCGCTAGGTACTAGGTAGACGATGCTTACCGTCGGGTGGTGTCCTCGGCGCCGTGGATTACCTGCAACACGAAGCGAGAGTCAGACGTGCTGCACAGTACGAACACTACGCAACCTGTGCTCGAACCTCTACTACTCGTGACTACCGCCACGCCATTGTCTATTGCAGTTCTGTTTGTGCATCTTGTCATGACACTCATGACTGAACGTGAAGACGTGGTGATTATTGTTACTTTACCACATCCACTTCTATGCTTGCCGTAAATATAAGTAAAGTGAAAGGGAAATCGTCGTAATCGTGAGTTCTTCGACACCATTGACATGATTCAGCACCTCTACCCCTGGCCTGGCGTACAAATTTTTAATCGCTTACGTCCAATGTTTTAATTTTTTAAAAGTAATTTTGATTTAATTCGTAATTCCTAATAGTGCTTTTATTTTTTGAATTTATTTATTTAAAAAGCCTAATTCACATTTGGTTATAGCCATACAGCGAAAACCTCTGAGGGTTTATTTGTGTGCTGGTAAGCCGTTTATTTGAGTTCTACAATAATGTTATTTGCTACAATATACACGGGTAATCTTATTTGTATAACGATGATAATTAGTTAGATGATTAATACATTTATTCATAAAGGTACCTACATTAAGAAGCATGTTGTGCGAAGTAACGTTTTATACTTATAAATTTTCAGATTCCTCTTGTAAAAATTTTGCAAGTCTTCTGGAAGCTTATTAAGAAAAAGAGGTACCAAATATTCTGCAACCCTCATTCCGTACACATCAGTGAATGGCAGAGATTCGGCATCATGATGAAAGATTCCTACTGAGGACGTTAATCAATCATTTGGATCATACTAATGTCCTTATCCGAGAAGAAGAATTACGAATCATAGCGGCCTGAGGACACGGTACCAAAACACATTCATAAACCCTACACAGATCCATTTATTTTTCTACTCTTTTAATTTCATTTGTTGTTTTAAAGTTGATTACCTAACTTTTAATACTTACTTAATTTCAATTTGTATAATATTGAACAAAGTGTCCACAAACTGAGTTCACACAACAGTGACTAAAAATGTTCACAACTCTGTCCTGTCCCCAAGATACATACAATGTATAGGTACCTAGTTAGCTTAGGGCACCACCGCCCAAACAACGTACTTAGTACTTCAGTACTTATCTATTGAACTACACTATGGAAGCAAATAAATCGAGCCACTTCCATTTTACACGTATAATGTATTTTTTTTTTATTGCATACAAATACATATTGTAAAAACTATTTTAAAAGAGTAAGTATGGAGATTCTTGCCCATTCTTCTCCATACGAAACTACCTTTTGGAAGGGGCAACTAGAATCATTTATATTTTATTTAACTTGTAAGTTTAACGTTCAAAAGTGCCCGTTAAATGGCCTAATTGAAATAAATTATTTGACTTTGACTTTGACTTTGACTTTGCCAAATACTTGGGAAATATTTACGTCAGTCTTTGAAAATCGATTCAAACCAAAACACGTTGCAGCCCTATGATCATATGATGGTATTATTTTTTAATTTCTTCTGTTGTACTTTTCAACCATGGACGATTTTAGGCACTAGTCTTTTTGCCCAATTCTTCGTGAAAATTCAGAATTATTTTTTCATGGCATTCATTTATAATCACTATGTTACTGTAGGTAACCCTATTTAAAAAGAAAAAAAAAATCATTTAATTAAAATGATTACGACTCACAAGCTGTACTACTATTTACCACTATAAAAAAATGAAATGGCAACACTAAACGAATATGTTCACGAAAATAGTCAACTAACATTTCATTGAAACATTTTTTTTTGTACAGCTTTAATTAGTTAATATGATTGTTTGAAAAAACTTGAGAGAATGAATTAAATTTCATTCGTATATACTGTCACTTCTTGACACTAAAATTGATTTTGAATAAGATTCTGCCATTGTTCTTTGATTACTCTTTCTACTTATACATTATATTGTTAGCTGCTTGTCGCGACTTTGCTCACATACACAAGATACTATAATTGTTAACAGGTATTTTCTGAAGTCACATATCAGCTGTGATCCACATAATTATATGGAAATGCTCTCTCCAATATTAAGTATGAACTCAAGTGAAGTTCTATCGCATCGTACATACACGTCATCTAAATCCAAGAATGCAATCCCTGAAACCCACCCCATTATACTTTGTTTTATCCATAAAGACAGTTGCTGATTTATGGTTTAAACGTTATGATATAAGTACATCCCACCAAAACATTTCAAGTAAAATGTTGCCACGACGACCACATAAGGTTTGCCCTGTGAAAAAGATATCAGATCTCATGTAGAACCAAGCTTCTGAATCTACACGGCCTGACCTACCGACCCTAACTTCACAAATTCTACATACCAGTAAAAATGTATAGCTTGGATGTTTCGTTACTTCGGAAACGTAAGCATTGTCAAACATCAACACGTACAACTACATAATTACACTTTGAATTTATGTAAATGCGAAAGTATCAATAAAATACGGTCAATACAATAATAAAAATTCATTTACTTAAAAGTGCAGTGTTTGAAAGGTTTACAGTGATTATATTTCTCTGAACTAACCTGGATTTATGAAAAAAAAATCGTTTAAATTTTGTTCGGTATGGCTCCCGATAGCAAACAGCTGTCGGAAAGATTTGAGTCTTCTTATCTAATTTGAACTGTCAAAAAAATCGGTTTCGGATTTGTGAATTGCGTTTGGATGACATCTTCGACATATTAGACGTTCGATTCGGTACGGAATCTAGTCGAATGGTTCTGAATAAGCCAGCGGATATCTTTTTCACAGGGTAAACCTTATGTGGTCGTCATGGCAACATTTTACATGAAATGTTTTGGTGGGATTTCAGTTCTTTTTGTAAGTTGCTAGGCAGTCTTTTGTAATTGTTTTTTTTTTGGGTGTATTTCTTGCACATCATCTGTCTTTGCCTTTTTTCTTTGATGGTTTACTGATTACCATATGCGATAAATCAGGGCGATATTCCGCTCTCAAGCGGTTATATTATCTCATACAATCTTCCACCCCCCCCCCCCCCCCATTTTAGGGGATGGAGGGCGAAAGTTACGAGTTTATGTTTTTTTTTGTTAGTTGTATACTTAACTTAGATTACATACCAAATTTCAGCTTTCTAGCACTTTAGGAAGTACTTCGTATGTTTAATTAGTTAATTATTGACATCATATCCTGAGAATATGAACTCTCTGCTGCATCGGAAACCAACTTTATGAGGGTTAAAAAAAACGACGAAACACTTTGAGAAAAAGTAGGTAGTGCCCTTGCGCTTCGCTTGGCTCGTCTTGGCGGGGGCACTTGGATTTATTTTAATTGTAGTTCTAGCCCTTGACTGCGACCCCACCGGGTTAGCCGTGATTGAATCAAAGATGGTGAAGCGCACTAGTTTTTTAAGAGCCTATAATCACTATAGCCTTGAAGACACCTAAATTAATCAGACGGGATGCCCGCAGCCAGTTGTTCCAGTCCTTCGATGTGCGCGGTATAAATGCCGCGCTGAGGCGATACGCTTTGCTTTGTCCGCATCGTAGAGGTGGTAAGGGGGGGCACTTGCCCTTTACTGTTTTCGTTGTTATTTAAAATGAAAAATAATGATGTTTGCTTGTAGGTATACATTAACGTAACTATACAATAGAGATGATAAATTAAATTAAAGAAAGCCATGCAAATGTAATCTAACCAACAACAAGGGAGCATGTAGAGGTTCGGAACACAATATGCAGTTGTTACTGTAGGTACTTACGTTGGCTATTGCTGATGGCGGTTTGGGTGCGGCGAAGCGTCCAACGGCGGCGGTGGGGGCCAAACAGGCGCCGCCACCAGAGTTGCTGCTATCAAAATACACGTTAGTACACCGACTGGCTGCCAAACTAGCCGGCGGGTGGAGCAGCTACCAGCGGCTGATGAATAACAGAGAGTATGCAGCGCGAACAACACTCGTGAAACACGTTGTCACTGGACAGTCTGAACAGATTAATAAAGCATCTCCTCCCCGCCCCGCCCGCGTCTGCGCGCCTGCGCCCTTAGCCCGGCCGGGGCGCGGGCAGCCCTACGCTAGTGGAGCTATCGATTTCCCCGTCCCTCCCCCGCTCGCAGCCCCCCCTACGTCTGCACGCCTGCGCGGTAGACTGCACGCACTGCGGCAATTGCCCAGGCCCGTTTACGCTATTGGAGAGCTTGATTTCCCCCGACCACGACCGCGCCTGCGCGCTGCGCGCCAGACAGCGAGCGGTGGTTTGATGAACTTACAATATCAAAACAAGTAATAATACTAACAAACGTACAAGGTAATGATGGCACTGGCCTGTACTGCATGCTTATTAACTTAATATGTTTCTTGTTAGTTTCCAGCATCTGTCGTGGAACACAGAGTTACTATTCGGATACTATAGCGCTATGGATAGACTAGTTGCATTGATTTGAAACGGCGCGGTACATGTATATTAGATTTATGTTGTTAAAAGTTCATAATGTTGTACTTAAACGTTTAAAATATTAAAACTTAGGTGACTGTTGAAGTTAGCCCGCGAAAAGTGCAGCTCAATGTTCGGTTGTGTGTAGGGAATGCAATCTCGTACGAGATTTCCGCCTAGCGAGATCTCGCGAGACTCAAAACCCAGTCTCGCGAGATCTCGCAAATTACGGGATCTCGCGAGATTGGGAGAATCGCAATCAAAACATATGCAAATGCTTGTTTTAAGAACTAGTAATTGACATAATATGTAATTAAATAGAAACTGCGTTGCTTAGTTATAAAAATAATGTAAGTTTTATTTTAAAAATCTACAGAGTACTTATTATTTTGTCTCTAACTCTAATAACATTTGTTTATGTCTACTTATAATTATTATACCTACTGTAGCTAATCAGTTCAAATTCTTACAATATTGGTAACATAACAATAATTATCTATATTTAGTCTTTTGTAAATTATTACTTTAGTTTCAATAATTAAGAGTATTAAGAACATTACTTATGGTAAATTAATGCAACAAAACAAAAACTTAACTTCACAAGTTCTTAAATAAATGTTGTGAGATCGTATTACTTAATCAAATAAAAGAAGTTTAAAGTAGAAGTCAGATGAAGTTATCAAGGTACGGAAAGGCAAGTTAGTTTGTCTGAAAATGGCTTCTCAAAAATCACATCATGTCGAGAGTATCATCTGACAGACGAGTTCTGATTTTGCATGCAAAATCAGAAGTCGTTTGTCAGATGCGCCAGGCGCGGCCGCACGGCCGGCCAGGATTCAGTTCGCGCGCAGCCGCGCTATGAAATACACATCGTCACGCTGCATTTGTCGATCTCGTTATCTCGCGAGATCTCGTACGAAATTTGACGAGATCCAATCTCGTAAAATATGGCCGGGATCTCGCGAGATCGGGATCTCGGCGAGACGAGATTGCATTCCCTAGTTGTGTGTTATTAAAATATGTAGATATTCGTGACAGTTACAAATATGTACCAATAGTGCGATTGTTAGAATAGAAATACACATTTATTTCTCTAAATCGCGTAATTCAAACTTAAAGAGTTGTGTTGATTTCTATGATTGTACTAATCAGCAGTTTGAGGTCTTTATGGGACCATCCCAACCCAAATGTTCTTTCTTTGGTATTGTTCGTCAGCACGTGGAGCTCCCTCAAGTTCCGAGTTGAGCTCACGATTACTGACAAATGCTTGTACTGACTGATCTGGTCCACTCATATCTGTGTGGTTCTTTCCTCAAAAGACCATCTCAGACACTAATCTGCTTGGATCTTACATGATTGACCAAGATAATGTCTGGACTTTAAAAGAGACTGTGACCTCTGAGTTTCTTTCGGTGTTTCTTCTCAGAGTAGTCAAATAGTAAAACTCTGATCTCATTTACTAAAAAATACGACGTGTCAAAGTGTTTGTGAAAACCTATTTACAAAAATAAATATCATTTATCATTTAATATTGAGCAGTTTTTAGGGTTCCGTAGTCAACTAGGAACCCTTATAGTTTCGCCATGTCTGTCTGTCCGTCTGTCCGTCCGTCTGTCTGTCCTCGCTTAATCTCTGTGACCGTTAGCAATAGAAAGCTGAAATTTGGTACCAATATGTGTAATGTGAATCAATCACGCCAACAAAGTGGTAAAATAAAAATTGGAAAAAAAAATGTTTTATTAGGGTAGCCCCCCGATATGTAAAGTGGGAAGTGATTTTTTTTTTATTTCAACCCTAACGTGTGATATATTTTTGGAAAGGTATTTAAAAATGAATAGGGGTTTACTAAAATCATTTTTTGATAATGTTAATAATTTCGGAAATAATCGTGACACGCTCTTGGCCGGTTTTTTTTTTGTTATAAACCAGCAAAACCGAAAATGCTAACTTTTAATCATTTTAATTTAATAAATAGCTGACTAGGCCAACTTCGTTCCGCATTAGAATCAATGTATTTGTTTAATTAGTTTACGCCCTATTCTTTCTTAGTGTAAATTCAGAGGCAGACCGGTTTACTAATATTCACACAAAATTTCATAAGAATCGCCAAGAAGCCGTTTCGGAGGAGCTCTATTACAAGCACTGTTGTCACTTGACAGTTTTATTAGTAGATTATTAACCAAGGGCTGTATGACATCAATTGCATACGAGGTTTTTGGCGCCTGAGCGAAGCGAAGGCGCTAATTAACCCGAGTATGCAATTGATGCTTACGCCCGAGATAAATACTCTGCTTTACATATCGATTGTGAGGTAAGTAAACAACAAGACAGCAGGTTTCAATGAACATTTATTAAGAAGAAAAAAATGTGTATTATTTTCGCGATGCTTTCGCGCCTACTAGTAGACTGCCTTTTTTTTCACGCACGCAAGCGCGTCAAATCTTGCTGGCCAGTTTGATTTTTAAATCGATTCCATCGTAACAAACGATGTGGAAACAAATAGTTCCATATTTAAAATAAAATCCTTCGATCAATAATAGCACTAGATACAGGATCAGGAACAAAAATACGTCGCTAAAGTGTCCACGTTTACACACACATAGACAATTACATTTCTTACTACGAAATATTGAAAAAAGTTTTATAATATTATCAAGTTCAGTTTATTATAAACCTTGATACTCAAGCATAAAGTTTAATTACAATTGCAAAATATTTATGCCTAAGTCCTTCTGTCATCGGAGAAAAGTAAAAGGAATATATTTAAAATGTCACTTAAAAATAAAAGCCATTTTTATAATAAGTACAAAAATATTTATTCTAAAATGAAACTTAAGGCCTAGAAAATACGGTTAAAAACGTTTTGTTCACAATTTCGTCTTTACTCTATTTTGGATCTAGACGTTGTTTTTGGTATGACATTTCAATGCTCAGAACACAGTAAGAATTGAAAGATAGAGATGCAGAATAATAATTTATATTTCTTATGCGAGCGAAGATTTGTTTTATATGGTAGCAATAGCAAATAATTACATTTGACCCATTTTAAAAAAGTAGTAGGCTTAAATTAGTACAATAGCTATTTTATTAGGACATTGCTATAAATTGTCTGCGGGTTGGCTCATTATAATCAACCCGCAAAAAAAATGAATGCGCCTACTTTTGTATGCGATTTAGAAGTTTTCACACTAATATTATAAAAGCAAAAGTTTCTGGGTGTGTTTGTGTGTGTGTTTGTATGTTTGTTACTTCTTCACGCTCAAACGGCTGAACAGATTTGGATGAAATTTAGTATGTAGGTAGCTTATTATATCCTGGATTAACACATAGGCTACTTTTAACTACTCCTGGTTTACGCGGGAGAAACCGCGGGGCGCAGCTGGTGAAAAATCATTGTATGACATCAAATTATTAATAACCGACTTCAAAAACAGGAGGAGGTTATCAATTTGTTTGTATTTTTTATATCAATATGTATTTATCATAAAATAAAAACTGAAATAAATAGTAAATAAAGTCTTTTCGCAAATATAATGATTGTTTGACCAATTAATTGATTTTTTTTATGTTTTTTTTTTAGTGTTTGTTACCTCAGTACTCTGTCATTTTCATGAGGGAACCTTGAAGAATTGAAGGAACTCTTCAAAAAATGTAGGTACACACGTACCGATTTTTACATTTTTAGTAGCAAATCAAGCATTTTCATTTAGAAAGTATCATTTTGTAAAAAGTTTCGATTGTGAATCATTAATGAATGTACCTGTAATTTTGGAACTGATGTTCTAACCAATCGACATCTGGTAGTATTTCCGGATATATTAATAGTTACTTAATGATAATAAAAATTAAACAGCAAAAAAAAAAACAATCCCCTCACGCAAAAGTATCCTGTAAAAAGTAACAAAATAATATGTATTGACCCTTTAAGTTTAATAAAGGAAGTAATATTTTAATCCAAGCATCGTTGTGTCGGGGGACCGCTTGTATAATTCTTCTCCTCTTTCTTTCGCGACAATAGATACCCATTCTGCACAGCGAAATGTGTCGCTAGGAAATTTACAAACAAAAATTTCATTAAAAAAAAGAAACATATAATAACAATACTACTCCATGCATTCCCTTTTCCAGAATAGTCGATGTTTGTTACAATAGTTGGCGCGTTGTAGCAAACATTGGTCGAACAATCATAATATTTTTGCTAAAAGACTTTATTTACTATTTAATTCAGTTTTTATTTTATGATAAATACATATTGATATAAACTCACCGAAAAAAAAATATTCCTTCCGAAAATTTGGTGTTACGGTGATTATTTACACAATTTTTGAACGCGCACTGCGGTATTTTGACGTCTTAACGTTGGCTATGATTGGACCATACTAATTAGAAATAAGAGCACAACAGTATTTGTGCTCTTATTTTTCGGGCCGTTTTTGAAGCGCTTATCGGGAATCTAGTACTATTATTGATCTAAGATAAAATCTTTATAAAATAAATTGTCTAGATTCCGATTCGAGTAATTAATCGATACCGAGAAAAAAAAAATAACTTTTTAAAAATATTCTTCGTGCAGTATGAGTATGACAGTTCTTTTTTCAAATTCCAAAACCTATGCTGTAATGATAGTCATACACCCCGGCATTCAGGGGTGTAAGGGTGTACTTACAGAGCAAGAGATATGTAAATGTATTTTAAAGGTAATATACACATTCATCTATACCAAAGTTCTTTTTATTCCGTGGCAAAGAAATGGTAATCAGTAGGTACTAAGTAAAATGTTACGTTGCTGCTATCACTAGTTCAATCAGTCAAAAAACGTTTTACCTACTGAACAGGGTACAAACATTTATTTGTCTTTTTGAAAACGATTTTGCTCTCTTACCACCGACGCCAAAAGAGGGGTGTTATTATTTAGTGTGTTCCTACCTAAGTTTTTATGGATCATGGTAATCAGAAACACAATGCACTTTAAAAAAAAGAAAAAAATCGCAGCAACATTAGGAGTTGTGTTTCGGCGATATTGAAAGTAGGTACTTAAGTTATTTTATTCAATGTTATAGCATCTATGCAACCAGTCTTTTACGTATAATGGGAATATTAGGTATTGGAGTTGGGAGCTAACCCTCAGGGCAGCCGACGGACTGACCTTATCTCATCGTCGGAGCGGTCGAAGAAGCCGGGCGCCACCGCGAAGTTATTGTTCTGGCGAATAAGTTTCTCAATGCGGAAGTTCCTGGCCAGGAAACTCTCCATTTTATCCGAAGGACCGTCGATGGCCATCTGGCTCGCAGTCACCTCCAACTCCTGCACAAGCACACATTACATCTTACTTAGATTTCGTTAAGGATTTCAAGAAAACTTTGATTTGACAACTGTTTGTTTACATTCCGCCCCACTGCGCCTAAAAAAAAAGAGCTAGAGAGCTAGAGCTAAAGGTAGAATCAGTCCTATTTATCTTTATAAACAACTGAGGCACATACAATAAGGCAGTTAGCGTGTTACTTGACATCATGAATTGGTTTAACAATAAACTTTAAGTTCTAAGGTATGACCCTCAATAATAAACAACTTGACATTCGCATCATTCGCCATCTTATATCGCCCGTGGTTCGACCGCGCACTTCTACTGATAGAGCCACGAATGTTTTCTTTTCGGTGGTTTTATAAATCGCACCATCTTTACAAAATGACCACAATGTCTAAGCACTACACTGTTTATAATAGCTATTGAAAAAGAGGCTCGAAGAACATTTTATTTTAAAAATAAGTTAAAACAATTTTAATTGCAACTGTTTTATTTTAAAAGACTAAAAGTGAAACAAAGAACGTTCCATTTTAATTTGTCATCCCTGCTTCTTTTAGCTTTTAATCATAGACACTGTAATTTTCAACAAAAAGAAAATAATATAACGCTGTATGACTTTTATAGATCATTTAAGTCTTATTCGTAATTATTTTGTTTATTATTAACTAGCTGCCCCGGCAAACTTCGTTGTGCCTTAGAGTCAATTCATTGCTCTTATTTTTTTTTATTAGATATACATACGTTGAATAAGACGACAACAAATAAATCCAAACCAATAATAACTACTACTACTTTTAAATTACAACATGTATATATACCCTAACCTAACTGACCATACCTATCCTATAGCTAACCCAACTATCTAACCTAACTACCTTACTAAAAAATACTAAATTCATAATTTTAATCTGAACTATTGCCTCTATGTTACATACAATAATTTATGCCTATAGTTTTCCCGGTCTACTTTAATTAAAGTCCTAACAGTAAAATAAGTTCTATTTGCAAAGAATTATTAAATTTCGTCTCTGTCATCATTGCTAGTTACGTAAATTGATTTCTGAAATATAAGACTTTTTTATGCTACATAAAACCTCTAAGTTTAGTAACAAAATAAATTTCAGAACGTAGGTGCGTATTATAAATTGACAACCTTACCTTCTTGGGTTTAGCTTAAGACTTGTCAATTTCAAATTGTCACCTGATAATGAACTAGTATCCTATGTCCTTCTCCTGGCTCTAAACTACCTCCCTGCCAATTTTCAGCTAAATCGGTTCAGCCGTTCTTGAGTTATAAGCGAAGTAACTAACACGACTTTCTTTTATATATATAGATTTGTTAAAATTTTTATACTACGTAGGTACCTACTGAAATTCAATTATGACCTTTAAAAACGAGGCTTTGTTAGTTTTGAATGTTGTGTACAGTTGTAATTGGACTTCAGGTTCACTCAATTTATATGATTAAGGGTATTATTTTGATTGTTTTGATCAGTTGTCTGTATCTGTACCTATTGAATAAAATAAAAATAAATAAATAAAATAAGGCTAGCCAAAGTACAAACATCTTTTAGGGTGTATTGTGTCAAATGTAACAACAAAATACCTCGTGATGTATTAGAATTAAATGAAAGGAAATTTAAAACTTATATTAAAAGTACACTCTGTAAACGGGCTTATTATAAATTAGGGGATTATATTGAAATAAAAAAATTTGGAAACATGCTGGTCCTGCTCCATAGGACATAGGAGGTTTGACAAAAAATTGGCTGCTAAAGTACCTACTTAAATTTTTGTTTGTTTGCTTTTTTCTCTAAACTCACACACTGATCTGCTGTGCTATTCTGAAATGTTTATTTGCGAAATCACTTCTGAATTCGCAGTGTTATCATCTGAAATTAAAAATATCATATTCTTAAATGGAGTGATTTCGACACTACAACTGGCGCCACCAAGTGGTGATAAAAGTGAGACGAACTAAAACGGGTGAGTATTTTGACGTTGACATGTGAATACCGAAACTTGTACAAATGTACAGGCGACATGAGAAGCGTTACGTAAGTATGACTTTCGAAGTGATATTACCATTTGCAGAATAGCACTGCTTCTGTTTGTTTTTAACCCCCGACGCCAAAAGAGGGGTGTTATAAGTTTCACCGCTATGTGTGTGTGTCTCTCTGTCTGTCTGTCTGTTTATTTAATGAGTATTTCTGTTAGTAACATTCTACAGTGTATTGTGTATTTTTGTTAATATGTGAGTACAATGTATTTACTAACATAATATTTTTTTATAGAGCCCATTGCTTATTTTTAACCGACTTCAAAAAAAGGAGGAGGTTCTATGTTCGTGTGTATGTATTTTTTTTTTTTTATGTAGGTATGTTATCTGATTTCTCCGCCATTTGTGAACCGATTCTCGATATTCTTTTTTTGTTTGAAAGAGTAGACTCCTGAGGTGGTCCCATTTTAATTTGGTGAAGATCTGGTGCTGATCTTCGGAGATATACAACGGAACTCTTCAAAATTAGACGGCAAATCTATCGTGATTGCTGGAATCGCTTGGATGTTTATTGTTTATACAACATCATGACGTATCATCACGCCTGTATGCGCAGGTGGGTACAATATACCTAGATTTCGTCAGTTAGGTATGTTAATTTTAATTTATTAGGGATTAGTGGAAAACCCTATTATGATGACATGTATTGTTAACAATTAACAATATAAAATGAATTCATGGCAAATGTTTGAATGGGAACAACTAAAAATGGAAAAATAA
Source organism: Euplexia lucipara (assembly GCA_921972225.1). NCBI lineage: Eukaryota > Metazoa > Arthropoda > Insecta > Lepidoptera > Noctuidae > Euplexia > Euplexia lucipara. Next base: position 36,760,104 of record OV179142.1, on the reverse strand, counting down.
AAAACTTTTTTACAAAAAATAAAACCGACTTCAAAAATAACACTAAACGGTGTAAAATAACTCTAAATTCGGAAGTCGTTGGCCCATCAAGAATAAGACAAAAGTACCAAAGCCACAGACTTCCTAATTTAGAGTTATTTTACACAGTTTAGTGTTATTTTTGAAGTCGGTTTTATTTTTTGTAAAAAAGTTTTTTTTATAAACCTATCTCAGTATAGTTCCTATTACTCTAGGTGCATCGTCCTCACATATAATCTGATTGTTTTATATACGAAGTATTGTAAACTTACACTTCTGGACACATCTATTGGCCCACCTTAGAGTTTAGGTTTCGATGGCCCCTACCGAAATATGATTGCTAGATTGAACAAAAACTGTTGATGCAGTTTTAAACCTGATACATTTTACCATCTTTTTCGATCGTATTGTTTTAAATTTGAATTCAGAATACCATACGACATGGAGCTACGCCTAACAAGTCGGATATGCGCCTTGTTAAAGGCAATTGATTTTTGAATAAAAAACATGTTTTATCAAATAAAAGTTTAATTTAATAACGCGTGTTGCCTCCATGGGCATCTACCACAGCTCTCATACGATTAGGCATGGAGTTTATCAACCGCTCTATGAAATTTTGAGGGACCATCTCCATTCCTCTTCTATGGCAGTTTTCAACTCCTGCATCGTCTGGGCAACTGGCTGACGAGCCCTAACACGTCTTTTTAGCTCGTCCCACATGTGCTCAATGGGGTTCATGTCTGGGCTTCTGGCTGGCCAGTCCATAACTGTGAAGAATCGCCAAGAAGCCGTTTTGGAGGAGTTCCAAGCAAGTACCAATGCCAACCAATGTGCCTAGTTTATCTTAGATATCATTAACTTCGGTAAAGGAAAACATCGTGAGGAAACCTGGACTTATAGACAATTTAAGTTTGAAATCGCCAATCCGAGCTTTTTGAGCAAGCGTGGTTTCTTCTAAGTATGATAAGAGGCCTTCGCCCTGCAATGGGACAGTAACAGTCTGGTATTTTTTTTAATAGTGTAATACCAGTCTTAAATAAACTGTTAGTTCAGGTTTTCTCACGGTCCATAATGATATGGTATTGTTCTTTAGGGAGAAGAGTCAGACCGTTTCAGACACTAAACTACATGGTTCTTACAAGACCTGACCAAGATAATAGACTTTAAAAGAGACTGTGACCTCTGAGTTTATTTAGGCGTTTCTTCTCAGAGTAGTCCGATAGTGAAACACCAATCTCGCCTTCTAGGTACAAAATGGCATGTTAATGGTTTATAAGAATTTATCATTTATCATTAACAAAGACTTGTTCAGTTTGGACCAATACATGCTCAAGTGATGATTTCACTTAGTTCCTGGGTTGACAACGCATCTGCGAACTAGGCGTGTGTAGCAACAAACGGCTAGAACATAGCGTTCAGTACTCACGTGTAACATGAAGTCGAACAGCATGCGGCCGAAGCCCAGGCGCTGTCGGTCTCGGACAATGTAAAAGTCTAACACACACAGTGGCTCGACTTCATGCACGACTTCCTTGGAGTCAAACAAAAACAGGTGCTTGCGCCCCACTTTCAGCAACCCGATGATCTCGCCTTTGCCCCTGCACACACAGAATTATGTTACATTAGTCATTGTATACACAGATACACGCCACAAGTCTTCGCACAGCCGCCGACCTATTAGTACTCGCGCATTACTTAATCTTCGCTTTAGAAAATGTTCAAAGGTTTTCGCACTTCGCAACTTGGTGTCAATAAATGATCGCATAGTTTCAAACATCGTTTATTAGGCGCGTCGCGCGGAGGTTTCTTCCTACAGTGTGCGTGCGTCACGTCCGCAGGCCAGACAGATCTCAGCTACTTACTACAGGTATAGTGTGTTGGGGCTCATTTAAAATGGTCTCAATGAGTGTGTTTAATAAATGACGATCAAAACTCTACGTGGAAACAAGTACTTACTTCAAGTGTAAATATAATAAAACAAACTAATAAAAAATGAAAAAATAATAAAAACCCCTGACACAAAAGAAAACTAATAAAAAGTAAATAAAAAATATGTAGGCATTTGTTTTATATTTTAAATAGTTAGGAATATGCAGATCCAGATGTAGGATCGAAAACGACCGTTAATTCCACTCTCGGCTCTAGAGCCGAGAGTTCTAGAACCCCTACAAAGATTTGTATGTTTGTTACCTCTCAACTCTTTAGTACCTAATACACTGGAAGCTCAGGGGCCAGGGTTTGAATGAATTATCATAAAAAGTGTGTTATGAACCCAGAATTAATATTTTGGCGTAGACTGTACCTAATCAAAATTCTACAAATAATTTACAAAAAAAACGAGCATTATTAATTAAGAATACCTGAATTAGATTTCTTTATTAAACATTTGCAATAACTCTTTATTTTTACCAACCATTACAAAAATTCAACAAAACTCATTATCAAATAGGTACCTACCCGGAAATGGATACCTACCTACTTTAAACCTAATTCCAAGAATTGTTTTTTCCATATTTTACTGGTGTAGGAAAACGCAGAACTATTTCGTTTCTGAACTATCTCTTAGGTCATGTGCACGTGACTTTTTTGTAAGTTTCGTTCATAGTGAATTAAAGATATAATATTATTCCGTTTATCGCGTCGAGGTGTCGCTACTGATGCTCGCCGTCTGCACCGTTGGATATTGAGCAAATGAGCAGCCCGCGAGGTGCCGTGACATTATAATAGATGGCGCTGTGGGTAGCGACCTGCTAGTGTAGTATTCTAAAACTGTTTTACAAATATGTAATTAGAGTAGTTGTATGGTTGATAAAGATTAAAAAGTTTACTACTTTCATTTATCTGTTAGGTAATCTTAACAATATATTGCACAAGGTTCACGTCTTTTATATGTTACATCATCATCGCAAAATAAACTATTCTATTCTTAACGTATTTTAATGAAGAGCAAGTACCCAAGTACAGCTGACTTTAAAAAAAAAGTTTCGGGTTTCTGTGATAGCAAAAAAAGCAAAGCCGTCGAATTCCGCAACTAAAGTTGTTTAGTAGACAGTGACACGGTAAGTAATAAATTACCGTGACTGTGAAGTGTAAAATAATGTCTATTTGCAATGTCAGCGCGCGAAATAGTGCCGAGTCATTGTCCAGTCGGCGAGCCGAGCACGACGCGCGACGCACGACGCGACGGTCACGCGCGCTTAGGCAGGGGCTGGCGCACTCTAACTTGTCCAGCACCCACCATGCTGCTCCGCACTCTGCCCACGACAGTCAACCCCGACCTGTCCATCTCGGCTCTCGAACCTTGTCCCATGTTACATGGTCGCTTCGAATATTGTTGTCTTCTTCCATACGTCTCATCGTTCTTTTTTTAAATATTTTGTTAAAGTATAGAATAAGTAAATCTATTCTATTCAATAGTCTTGTCATACATTTTGTTTCGTTTGAGCCCACCCTAACCACTTCACTAAAATCACGTAGGTATATAAAGTACCTGTTTTCATGTAGTGTAGCGTGGCACACATCTCACGTACAATTAGTAGATTACACCGTTCAATACACTTCCAACCACATACACAAGGACAACAAACGCTTATAACTTAAATCCTTTACCCGATCTTTTCATATCTTCGACCTTCTCACTCTCCTCCATCCTGTATCCACATTTAAGTATATTGGATATTAATGGACGTGTAAAGGTATCTGGGAATATCTACTTAAAATATCATTTCATTTCATCATTGTTCACTTCTTTAGTCACATGCGCTGATGTGTTCCATCCCATACGTCCATCCAAGACAATGGGACTGGACTTAAAAAGAGACCGACCTCCGAGTCTCTTTCGGTGTTTCTTCTCAGAGTAGTCAGATAGTAAAACTCCGATCTCACCTACTAGTAAGAAAAATGACGTGTAAAAGTGTTTGTGAAAACCTATTTACAGAAATAAATATCATTTACGATGATTCGACGCGTGAGGAAGAGGCATATAACGTCAATGACTCCTGACACTAGTAAGTACTTACCACTTCTAAACTCTTTGAAAACATTATTATTTTACTAATACATTCTGGTTACTCAAAACCATCTCATAATCGACATTACATACATCACAGAAAACTCACTAATAAAATACCACTTTGATTTTCGACATTATTCTAACCAAACTTTGTGAACTGAAAATATAAACGACTTCCAAAAAACACTATAGAGCGCGAAATAACCAAAAGTTTAATCTAAAGTTCCGGAAGCCTTTACTGCTGCTTAGAAATACCAGATGAAAAAGCTAAATTATCAAAAATATTTTGCTCAACCCGGGAATCAAACCCAGGGCCTCATGCTCGGTGGTAGTACTTCCGACCATTATAATAACAAGGCAGTCCACAATAAATAAACTATAACTCATTTCCATGTTCATATTGGAGTTCTACTGTATGTCTAAAGAGTCCAGACCAGCTCGTCTGTTCTATTCCATTTTGAGGAGTTCGTTGGCATATCTTAGCTCATGGACTGAGACCTATGAACACTGAAAGGTACACACTTGGGAGTATACTCCTTCAAACATTTTTTTTTCTTTTATATTGGTCCATAATTTACGGAGTAATCAGAGAACATGCATAAAAAAATACATAGTGCCGAACATAATTATAACGTCCTCCATTTTGGATGTCGGTTAAAAGAACATAATTGAATATTAAAACAGTTGATACCACACTCTACCAAACGTAGATTCTTTACATAAGATATTAAGCCGGCGCGCGACGTCACAAACATAACCGATTGAAACAATGATATTATAAGTAAAAAGGTGTAGATAGGTTATAAGCGCTCAGCAAGCGACACGTTAATATGTGTCTAAGGGTTCATACGCACTATGCGGCTACCCGCTTGCGGCCAGCCGTTCGGCTGACCGCAAGCACAATAAATTATGTACGTAATATTCATTTCTATGCGCACTGCGATGCGGCTACCCGCAGACCGCTCCGGCCACCCGGACGGTTGCTATACGCACTGTGCGGCTCAATCTGCGGCTGGCGGGTATTGAAAGAAGGTTACTTTTGTAACCTTTTTCGGGTCTGCGCAACGTATGATATTCCAGATGATGTAATCAACCAAGTCGGCAAAGGAAGACCAAAAGAAACTGGAGAGGCTTCAACTTCCTCTTCTGTTGGCGTTGATATCAGTTGAGGTTGAAGATCCTGGTTACTTCGCATTTAATTTTGAAATTTAGGTTCATACATACAAGTGCGTAGCTAATAATTATGATCCTGAAATGCTTTTAACGTAGACACGGTACTGATTGATCTCATTTTTGTGGAAGCAATTAAAAAATTATTGAGTTAACAGTTTTTTTTTATTTTGCCTTTTCATTAAAAATGTAATAGACGGAAATTAAGGGTGGCAGCCGCTTTAGTTCTATCAAGATTCATTAGCTGCTATTGGTCTATTTTTTTTATTCGTCTTGCTCTTTTTTATAAACTTATTTCATGACCTGATTCGTCTTGTATTTGGTCGGTGTGGCCACCTATTTACAAATTAGCTAAGTAAATTACGTTTCTTTTACAACAGACTAGTATTTTCTATTCATGGATAGGTAAGCTTGATTGAGGTACACCCCATCTAGTAGGAACACGAAAGATAAATCAATATTTCGTTTTGAGTGTTACATTTGCGGTAGTTTAGCGACATTTAGCGGATTTTGTTTTGTTTTAAATAAAATATTTGTGATGATTAACGTAATTATTTGTATAAGGATTAATACCATGTTAATAAAAACTTCCTCGCAAATACAAACACAAAACAAATACAAAACAATTTTGATTCCTTATAAAGGGTTTTATGTAGTATGAATTTGATTTCTATTAAAGGGTTATAGTAAGTTAACTTTAAGGGATAGACATAATAATGCTGTCGAGGACTTTTTTTTAGAACTTTTAAAGAGGAATAGTTTCGTAATTCTTGATTTTTGCGTAATTTAATCCGTTTACGCAGCGCACGGCACGGAAGCTTTTTTCCCGCTTGCAACATTTTTTATTGTTGCTCCGCTTCTTTTGATCTTAGCGTAATGTTATATAGCCTATAGCCTTCCTCGATAAATGGACTAACCAACGTAAAAAGATTTTTTCAATTCGAGCCGGTAGTTCCGGAGATTAGCGCGTTCAACCAAACAAAACAAACAAACTCTTCTTTATAATATTAGTATAGATAGTATAGATTGGATTGAAACCATTTCGGAGCAATTCGAGAAGTCGAAAGCAGTACAAAGGCAAGAGCTTACTGTCGCTGGATGCAGACAATTTATACAATCATAATAATTAAAATCGCAAATTAAAGAGTTATAATAAATGCTTTGTCTGCTTAATAAACAAGGATGCGCAAGCAATAGCAGAAGCGCTGCGGCAGAACAAGCGCCCAGCAAGTCAGCACAACGATGCGCTACGGATGTGTAAAGGTACTAATGGAGTACGCTGAGCAAAGATGCGACGTTCAAAATAGCTTCTTCAATATTCAACAGATTTAACATATCGAAGAACGAATCAGAAAAATTCAGTAGCAGCCCAGAGTCTGGATTTGTGCCCGATTGATGGCAATAGGCTCGCCACCTATTACATGGGACTTAAACATAACTGGCGAAATGTGGGTGTTCGCCCAGATACAACTCTGCCTAACCCTTCGGGCATTGCAGGCGTGATGTTATGTTGAATCAATGCCTCAACTGTTGGCATTTTACAAATATAAATAAATAATTTTCTTCTTTTTAATAATATAATAATTTTCAAATTGTACATTCAGAAAACAATTGACGACATTTCAAAATTGACATGATCCTAAAACAAAAATACCGTTTCGTCATTTTTGTATGTTGAGTTCAAATATATTAAAAAAAAAACAAATATTGCTTAGTTTCTGAGAAAAAATAAATAAAAACCCAAAACATGCGATGGCGTCACTTTTACGGTGGAATGAGGTGTAAGCAAAAATTTTTAAGATAAAACCATAATGTCAAACACGACATATCTAATGTCAAACAAGACATATCCAATGTCAAACAAGACATGTCTAATGTCAAACAAGACATATCTAATGTCAAACAAGACATATCTAATGTCAAACAAGACATATCTAATGTCATTGTATGACATTGACAACTGCTAAATGACACTGACATCTAAGTAACAGGTTTTTTTTGACGTATCACAATAAAGCAAAGGATGTATCGCCATTCAACCATATGAATGACTTGATTGGCTGTAAGACTAGTTATATGTATATTTTTATGATAATATTCAAAGAGCTGTGGATTTTGTGATAAACAAATAAATAAATAAATTTTACTTCAGACAGACCATTCACATCCGTCCATTTTTACAGAAAATCATAATTTGATTAATTTGAATTCAAATTCAAATTCAAATTCTTGCGAACTAAGTGTACAGAAACATGGAATTTCTAGATGTTAACAATTTAGATGAAATGGACCTTATTATTTGTCATTAAAAGCTTGGTGCTTCTTAAACAATCTCGAAACCACGTTTTTTTATTTATAAAAAAACAACTTTTAAGAAATTATTGCTTAATCATTTAAAATGAATAGTACAGACGCAAGCACATCAAGCTACCCCTAACTATAAAATGTTCCCAATTAAACTAAAACCTTATTGTGTTCGTTATAAAGTTGAAAACTATCAAAGAATTTTGACACATTGGGGTAGCCGGATGTGCTTGCCTCTGTACAAAACATCAATTTATTGGGTAACTAATAAGGGTACTTACTTGTTGCCCCTGTGGTCTTTCAAGAGATATAGGATGTGGCCGGGGTTGTTGCGCAGTTTTTCTGCCGACGTTATGACCTTGTTTAGGCCTTGTGAAGAAGCGGACTCCTCGCCGAGCAAATCGATCAGCATGCCGATCTGTTCCTGCACGATCCTGGCACCAACAACATTTCTGCATTAGTGTACGTTATATTATGATTACCACTGATCGACTGTTACGAGTACATTAGCAACCTGTATCTGACAGTGTGTCACGCTCGCTCTCGCAAGCCTCCATAGCACACAATATAAAGGATTTAGTTACATTGCACACTACTAACATTCCCCGTGTCCCTAATCTTATATTTTACCGTAGTTATGTAGACATATACGACGTTTGTTAACGCGATGGTCAGAGCCACGTTAAAATTGTAAATGACGTGCCGCATGCAGACTCCGAGTCGCTTTTGTTAAAACTTAATGATGAGCAGCCGGTTACAGACAATGACAATAGCGCACTTTAAAAAATAGTACACTGATTTAAAATAACATGCTTCGTAATGATACACATTCAGTTTAGGGTTCATAAAACTAGTGTTCCAATAAAGGGAGAGTGGATGATACTACTTTGTTCTTGGGCGTACATTAAACATGTCAAACTTCAGTGGGGCTGTTTTTTAGTGCTACAATAATTCCGAAAAGAAACATTATTACATGAAACACTTTGTTAGGATACATAAAAAAAAATCAATGCAATAACCACTACATTATCCACATTTTGAACAAAGAGGTACGTACCTATGCGCTATAATGTGGACTCATCGGTAAATTAGTTTTTATTTGATTTTTTTTGCAGCGTTTTGTAATAATAATAAAAAATAGATCTACAGGGAAATTGGTGGTACGCGGCGTATTGGTTCGGGCGGGAGGTGTCATTACATACATTACATACGTATTGATGGCGGAATCAATAACGCCCCGTCTGTGATCCCCGGACCCGGATCACAGTGCGCAGATGCAATTTGCTACTACCTAACTACACGGGGCCACGCCTGATGCTTCCCAGAGCGAAATCGGTTTACTTGTTATTTATAAATATTTATCTTTCTAGAATTAAAATGCCGCCATATTAATCCATTTGCGGCCAAATTAAAACTTCTCAACGGAAATTCAAACTTCTTTTATTAGAAAGTTTGTAGATACAGGAGTAAATAGTATGAGAAATAAAAATTAGCCAAACATAGTTTTTCAATACATATTACATAGGGTTTTCTTGCACTTTTTGCAACTCCAGCGGACTCTAATACTGCATCGCACTTATGTTGAATGATTTTCAGTGACGTAGTCACAAGCTCCAACTGTTAACTTTCAATTTTGGATTACGAACAGCAAGCAGAACATCTTTGGGGGGCCAGTTTGTTGTAGTGTCTGGCAACTGTACGTGGAATAATAATATTGGTCCATTCGTTCCTCTGTAGCTGCTATTTCGTGCAATCGCCATATATTGTCAAAGATCATAGTCTACCCTAGATCAGACAGCAGAACACAGCCAGTAACATCGTATCAAAATTCTCCTTGTGGTTTGCAGGATTTGTCTCCAATTTGTTGAGCAGTCCTTTTACCGCTTACAACCTAATTGCTTCGTGCTGGAAGTAGTCGAATTTCCACAATATATATTATATCGAAGGCATAGCAGTAGGTACCTGGTCAGGCTTCCTGCAACCTTATTTGTGTAACTAAACTGTACCGGTCTCTGTCTCTGGACATAATTTGTTTTGGACAAATTTTGACACCACTGCAGTTCCAATATCCTTATCTGAAGACCAGGGGGTCGATTCGCTATTGCAATCGAGCCTCAATGACCGGTCAATGATTGATTTTTGTCGTATAACGTCAAACTTATGACACATTTCCCATACAGAAACTGTCAAGTTGTCAAATATTCGATCAATTACCGGTCATTGAGACACGATTGCAATAGCAGACTCGAGCCCCAGTACTTTCGAGAATATACACGAGGTAGTTTCTGGTAGCCTGACAGTATAAGTATTACCAATAAAGATTTCGGCTTTGTAGCAGTAGCAATGAAGTTGTGTCGTATATTTTCAATACTCAATACTTTATTTTGAGTGTTCCCAAATTGGTACAGCGGTCAAGAATGAGTAAGAACTGTATATTTTATAATTACCTACTTAGAAATTGTCAAAAAAAACTCAAGGATGTAATGAGAAGGTGGTTAAACACCGAAGATAGGTATTACCGAATTTGATATGTATTGACACGCGATTTTAAGTTCAATGCTATGAATGTTGGATGTACACTACTTACAGAGCTTCTGACTAATGACAAGACGGATAAGATTCGTACGTTTAAATAGATAATGTATAAGAAAATTGCTTAAATTATACAAGAAGGTATGTATTGTATTATTTACAAACAAAGACATGGTCTTTATTATAGTCTTAGATTACCATTAAATTCCTCTTTGGGTAAAAAAAACATACATACAGTCGAACATATAACCACCTTCTTTTTGGAATTCGGTTACAAGGAGAACTGCACTGCCGTAATCCCAATTAATTGAGGGGCGGCAAGGTCTGTTTTTTATCTAACATTTCCATTTGTCATCATTTCATTAGTCGTCTCTCATCTCCCTTCCGTACATTTTCCAATGTTTCTCATAACCCATCGATAGTATCTCATGGACCGAAAATATTTAATGCCTTGTAGTCACTGTTGGCAAATATCTCTCCTTTAAACCACACATAGAAATTCCCGTGGGATGGTTATGTAAACTAATCTGGGGGCACGGGAGTGCCCCCGCCAAGACGAGCCAAGCGAAGCGTAAGGGCACTACCTACCTTTTCTCGAAGTGTTTCGTAGTCTTTTTGAACCCTCATAGATTTGGTTTCCAATGTATCAGAGTTCATATTCTCAGGATATGATGTCATTAATAGACTAATTAAACATACAAAGTTTCAATTGAATAGCTCTAATACTTTAGATTTTATTGATATCTAAAATACACCGGTTTCGTCACTGATACACTGATGATCATCAAAATGTTTGGGTACCTACTTCCTGAAGTGCTAGAGAGCTGAAATTTGGTTTGTAATCTAAGTTTAGTATACAACCAACAAAAAAATTCATAAACTCATAACTTTCGCCCCCCATCCCCTAAAATGGGGGGGGGTGGAAGTTTGTATGAGATAATTATAACCGCTTGATAGCGAAATATCGCTCTGATTTATCGCTTATGGTAATCAGTAAACCATCAAAGAAAAAAGGCAAAGACAGAGAATGGGCTATGAAAACCTGCACTAAGGTAATGGCGCCTATGTTAGTGGGGTTCTTCAGAAAGGTTGGGTGTATAGTACTCGCAACCGGTGTGTGTATGACAACATATGGCACTCTATAGTTTCTGCCTACCCCCATGAAAAAGGCGTGAGTTTATGTTTATTATATACAGGGTGTCCAAGAACCTGGCGTCCAACTGGATTCCCACGATGCCCCAAGTTCTAACAGTACTCAGAAAAATATTTTAAAAAATCCACCCCATGTACTTACAGAATTATACTGATTTAAAAAAAAAAGGGGAAATGAGCACCCTGTGACATACTTTTGAATGCTGTGACTGCTAATGCTGATAATTTCGATATTTCTTGGAGGTTTTGTAATCTAGGGTATTGCTGTGTCTAAATAGAATGTAAAAATAATGTACTTATTGTACCATTTTAAAATAAAATATTATTTTAACTAAAGGTGATATGGAAAACTATTGAATTTCGCAACTTTGACCGACTGTAGTGTAAAAAAAATGTACCAAAATAGTATGGCAAGTGACGTCAAATTTTGACGCGTTTATTCCTCTTTTTAAAAAGGTATAATACTTACACATTAATTTGAAAAAAAAAATTTTGATAATATTTTTACTCAACAACCCAATTTTTACGAAGTGCCTACCTACTAACGGTAACTGTCGGACCCTTTCTTATCTTAGAAACTGTTAGTTTACTACTATTATTTACTTCGGTTCCAAGAGTGAGCAAGAAGGAAATACACACAGGTAGATGGGTTCCCAGTAGAATAAAAGCAAAGAATGTTAGTTTAAAGATATTTTATTACAATAAATGTTCAAAATGTTGACCACCCGCGGCAATACAAGCTCTCACTCTCCTTAAAAAGGACCGCTTTATGTTTCGCGAGTAACTTTTTTGACGTATCACCTGCACTGCTTGTGTTATCTTCTCACGAAGGTCAGCGATGTCATTAATGGGCTTCGCATAAACGAGCTCCTTCATAGTTCCCCAGAAAAAAAAATCCAGCGGATTTAAGTCAGGTGAGCGGGCTGGCCACGGGATTGTTCCTGATCGCCCAATCCACCTGTTCGGGTATTGCTCGTCCAAAAACTCTCTAACGGATACGCGAAAATGTGCTGGACAGCCGTCGTGTTGGAACCACATATCTGGTGGGGTCTCTTCTAGTAAGTTTGGCAAATCATTTTGAAGAAAATTTAAATATGATTCGCCAGTCAAATTCTCGGGCATCTCAATTGGACCAATAATATTCCCACAGAGAATACCGGTCCACATGTTCACTTTGAACCGGTACTGGGATCTATCTTCTCGCATCAAGTGCGGATTTTCCACATGCCACTCGTGCAAGTTGTGTAGGTTCATGTAGCCATCCTTCTTAAATGTTGATTCATCTGACCACAAAATTTTGTCGATAAAGTTTTCGTCTTCTCGATGTTTTCGCAGGATTGTTTCACAAAACGCGACTCGGCTCGGATAGTCTCGAGGTAAAAGACTTTGCACTCGCTGTACGTGGTACGGATGATATTCTTCTTTTTGGAGAATACTGTGTGCTGTGCTCTTCGGTATCCCCGTATCAGCTTCTATTCCTCGCACAGAGATGCTTGGATTTGCCGACACCGCCTCTAAAACTTCATCGCGTATGAAGTCATTTACGGGTCGTCCTTCACCAGCTACTTGATTGGGGAACCGCCCGTCACATAGTGATCTGTGCACATTAATGAAAACTCGATGGTCGGGATATCGCGTAGCCCTCGGATACCTTTCTCTGTAAAGTCTCGCTGCAGCTCGTCCATTACCTCTACATTCTCCATAAATGTAGTGCATATTTGCGTATTCTTGCGGAGTGTAGGTCGCCATGGTAGCACACACAAAACACAAACTGTCCAAACACAGGCAAAGGTCGTCGTAAAGAGTTCGTTTCAAAGTCCAGAGCACAAAGAGTAATCGAGTCCAATAAACAAAGCTTTAAATCGTAGTACGTGATCAATGGTAACAATAAGAGAGAGGTGCGTAGTAACGGCAGGAGGCAGTGACGCGTACTGACCGTACTGTTATCCTAAATAGCACGATCCCAGATAGCGTCACTATCTATCTCACTCGCACCTCTAACCTTTTTCTCCCTCACTCTTACCTGAATAATGGGGTACCATAAAGAAGAACCAGCAAATCGCAAAGATAGTTTCTGTCTTGCTCCCTCCTGTTGTAATAACGAATCACTATGGTGAGATGCATGCACATACCGTCCCTTACGGTCTAACCTGTTTTTTGAGAGGCCTGTTGTTATTTTTATGAGCATACAATAGTAATTCTTTAGAGGTTAGATTCAATTCGTCGTAAATTTTTCTTTCTAAGAATTCTGTAAGACATCGTAAAAATTGGGTTGTTGAGTAAAAATATTATCAATAATTTTTTTTTCAAATTAATGTGTAAGTATTATACCTTTTTAAAAAGAGGAATAAACGCGTCAAAGTTTGACGTCACTTGCCATACTATTTTGGTACATTTTTTTTACACTACAGTCGGTCAAAGTTGCGAAATTCAATAGTTTTCCATATCACCTTTAGTTAAAATAATATTTTATTTTAAAATGGTACAATAAGTACTTTATTTTTACATTCTATTTAGACACAGCAATACCCTAGATTACAAAACCTCCAAGAAATATCGAAATTATCAGCATTAGCAGTCACAGCATTCAAAAGTATGTCACAGGGTGCTCATTTCCCCCTTTTTTTTGAAATCAGTATAATTCTGTAAGTACATGGGGTGGATTTTTTAAAATATTTTTCTGAGTACTGTTAGAACTTGGGGCATCGTGGGAATCCAGTTGGACGCCAGGTTCTTGGACACCCTGTATAAGTACTACTTCTAAAGACTGGGTGGATTATCTATTGATCTAGTGCAATGTTGGTGTTTTGATCTATGATAATAGGTAACATTCTTGCAATATTCATAAAAGAAACAAATTAGGTGTAGAAAAACATTCAGATACAGCTTTTACATGAATAAGGGGAATTTCCGGCAAAGATTGTAAAATCTGTGAAGTGTCCCAGCTTCCATTGTCTGGAGATTCCACTGTTACCAATACACCCAACAATAGGTTAAAAAACAAATCTTAAATGCATCACCCGTTCCAATGAATACTGACAGGAATTAAATTGGTAACTCTTCAGACCTTGCTCCCAAGTTGACACATAAATAAAATAATTATACAAAATATGCCAGTGTGAAAGGTTGTTAAGTTGGACAAGCCAAGGCTCTCCAACGCAAACAAAATGGGCCAGTATAAGTAGACTCTCTAATACAAATGCTTACTGTAGGTAGATGATTGGTAAAATCTAGTGTGGTCAGACAAATTAAATGATGTAAGTTAGTTAATGAAATGTCCTAACAACATGCAACATTAAAGTCATAACTACATAAATAATACCTTGGGTGACTTTAGTTTGTTGACAAATAGGCAAAGAAGATTGGCGGCAAAACATGGCGGTAATGAAGTTGTATGACTGCTTCAGGAGTAATCAGGAGTTAGCAAAATGTTTAACTGTGGGGGCCCAATCCACTTAACAAAGGATATAATATATATATATATATGCCGGTTTTCTATCAGTTATATTTGGGAGAATGTGCATTGGAATTGCACAATTTAATTCCATCAAGACCTTTTCATCATCAGACCACCAGACGTATGGCACTGCACTACCGGTTCATAGTAGATATCCCAACCACACATACTAAACGCTATGGGAACACATACATTGTGCATACAGCTTGAGGAGTGGAATTCCCTGCCGGAGTCGGTGTTTCCTGATATCTACAACCTAGGGGTATTTAAGTCAAGAATGAACAGGTTGCTTCTAGTCAAGCGTGCTTCATTGTCAACCACATCATCACTTACCATCAGGTGAGATAGTGGTGAAACGCATGCGTATCAATAAAAAAAAATACAAAATAATAAACCCGGAATGGGCTCATCTGCCTCATCATCATCACTTTTTGGCAACACCAACATGGATGTTATAAAGTTTGCTGCCTTGAAAAAATCTACCGTGTTAATGGGGGTAGACCAAAGAGTATAAAATAATTGCGGTAGACAAAGAGTTTTAAGATTCTATAGAGGGGAAATGCAATGTAATGTCAAGGATAAACTGTGATCCCATGTCTCAGGAACTTCATAATTAAGCAATGTAAGAGCGGCAGCGGAGTGTACTAAACTAGACTCATCCACTAGTGTTCACTACGACACAAGCAGCAGTTGAAAATTTTGTTTGTGTTGTCCCATATATACTAAGTATTGAATGTCTTTGGCGTAGACAATGATATTATAAGTATAAAGGTGTAGATACGTTAAATGCGCTCAGTGACACCTTAAAATGTGGCTAACTAGCCACACTTCACCTCAGTGTGGCGTCGCACTCCAACAGACGCGCGTTAGTTTCCCGTTTTTGAAGATTGAATGTTGTTTAAGTAACCTATCTACACTGTTATAATACCATTGGGTTTAGACCATTTTTTTTTATTATTTCGTAATAAAATGCGCTCTAGCTTAAATATAATAATTTAGCAATTCCCAGAATCTGCTAAAGTATGTACCAGAATCCAGAAATTGCTGAAATATTCCATTAGATACATCTCTTTCTCTATTATTTGGGCGATAGGAAGGGCGACGGTTGAAACACAAAATACCCTATAGACATGTAAGAATTGTTTCACTTCACTTTAATAATATAATATACCTCTAAAAACTGAGATTATCATGGGTGGCTAATACCTACTTTGGGCCAAAGCTGTAGATACATATTGAAGTGCACTCCTGATGCGATCAATACTGCGTCCCCATCCTGGGCAGAGCTCGTCCGCGGCGGCGCACTGCGACACTGCTCTTTCAGCGCGGCGCTGATGCAGCCTAAGTATCTACCTACCTGCATTCTAAGTTTTGTTAGCTTCACGATGCATCCCGCACAGCACGCTGCTGTGCCCTCCGCCTGCCTCTCGAGGGCGCTTTAAGTGCTCCATAAGGACAAAAACCTTGACAAGGCGTGTCGATCAATACTGACCACCTAATTCGCACTGACTTTAGTAAAGCACACAGCTGATTAAGACGATGAGAATCAGTCTAGTAATTAGTGTAGTGGATATTCTTACTTGGTAGTGCGCACGTCGCCACTAAAATTCTTCGGCAGCATCGTGCCATTAATCTTAGTCACATCTTCAATAAAAATTTCATTGACCGGAAAGATCCACTCCATTGTAATGATATATTTCAGAAGGCCTGATAAAACTGTACGAAAATCTGTATCTATCGTCAACAAACGCGTTCTTTTCGAGACTGAATGAACTGAAATATTAAATGAAAGGCAGTGGCGCGTAGGGATGTGCCAAGCGAGTCGGGCTGACTTGAATACCTAGTACCTACGCTGGCTCGAACTCGAGTACTCAAAAATATCGGATTCAAATCTTGCCTTTTATGTAAAATTAACTGATTACGTAGTAGAGTGCTAAAAAAGCTACTAGGTAGAATGTTGTAAAATTTGCAAAAAACTGATTTTCGTAAAATTTTGACCTTCATAACTTTTTGAATTCAGTTGCTGCACAGATAAGCGGGCCCGCTCTTGTTACTTGGAGGCGTATTTATTCAATTTATTGTAAGTTTTTGCCTGAGTTTAGTTGTCAACGTTGTTAAGTACCTTCTATTATTATTACTATGTCACGTATATTGGTGAGTGCTAACTAACATATTTTGTTCAATAATAATGTTATTATTAACATACTTTTCTATTGTCACTAACAATATTATGCTCTACCACCGAAAGCCAGCTTATGAAAGTACCTACTCGAATCCACCAGAGTACTCGATCTCTCATGCACATCTCATGGTACACAAAAACCTACCCGAGCCCCCGACGGCTCCTGATTCGATTCCTTTTTCACCGAGTACCAAAATACTTGATAACAAAAAATAGCTAACTCAGCACATCATTAGTGGTGCGCCGCACGCAGCGACGCAAAGTAAATACGGAATTGCCAACCGTTTGGCGGTCGATCAATACATTCACTTTTAAATCGGATTGGACACAAGTTTATTGAGCCAATCTTTCATTAGGCAACGAATTGTTTTTTTCCAACATGTTTGGCAAAATTTCTGGTGTTCATATCCACCCTGATTGATTTTGATGTGCCGTATGTTGTCTAAACTAAAGGGCTTATCACACTTTCTGATTTGTATCATCATAACTAGGAACAGTAAGAAAGTAGAAAGCAAGCGATCACATCTACTCTAAATTGTATTCGAAATCGTACAGATGAGCCATAGGCATGGGCGTTTTTAGTTTTTGGTGCAATCCTATATTTGTAACAGATACCGGTTATCATATCGATATCAAAACCAGTTTTCGTATATCTATATCAGTAGTACGGTTTGATCACGTAACCTTGATATTAAGCTGAGAAAACTCAAGGGGAGCGCAAACTAAAGACAAATGCAAACCCCTGCACGCGTACCATGATCACCGTAGAAGCGGCGAATCAATACTCAATAATCAACGGCAGAATCGACTAAGTGAAACATTCACCCGACTATAGAAGAAATAATGGATATTGTAGACTATTGTCGAATAAGGAATCGACGCATTTCTTCTCTTCACTCTTGACATTGTCGTTCTTAAAACAAAAAAAAAGTTTCTACAATCTTTGTCCAATGTCTGTAGATAATATTCGTTTTTACGGTGGTCATGCTACTAGCTTGGCAAAAAAGAGTAGAAAAACGGAACTAAAGTTTGTTTTGTCTGTTGGCAACATTTCCAAAATAATGACATCTCAACAAAGTTTACGATTTCGTAAAATTTTAATTTCGACCACCAAACATTGATTAGTAAACGTAAAAAGTGAAGAATAATTAATAAAACCATTCGGAGTGCCGGCAGGGAGGTTATTTACAAGGTGTACAGGCGATGTCTACTGGAACATGAGGCCCAAACTATTCTATCTGAACTTAATAACGTTTAGTAAAGAACCGCTGATAAGATAGGTATGTAAGAGTTTGTTTTGTTGATTTTAGCTAAATCAAGTGTTAATTGATGAATACAAAGCTATATTAATTTGCTTGTATAAGGAATAACTAGAAATTTTAAACAATAAATGTCGAGCACATAGGTTATGTTAGTATTGAAATTTTATTGACCAATTTATATTTTAATTTAATAATTTTTTTTTTTCTTTGTAAATGATTTGTATGTCAATTGGCAAAACATAGCGCACTACCTAATTTTTAAGATCTTGTCTGTAATTATCACCTATGTTTACGAATAAATGATTCTGATTCTGATTCTGATTCATTTTTTCTGCATTACTCTGGTATAGCGCGCCGAGATTAATTGATACTTTGGTGACTTGATTTTTAAGTAAAAGTAGATTCAATTTTTACTTAGCTTATACTTTAAGAGTTATATCAAGGTAAAGAATTATTTGTTGTAGCGTTTGCATTAGAAATGTAAAAGAAATTATCGTGCCATAGTCTAAATCTATTATTTAATTACGGGAAATCTGATAATATTAGGTATAGGAAGAATCTTGCTGGAAGGAGATAAACAAAAGGGTATTTTCTATATCCGGCTTATTAGCAGTATGTGATAAAAATGTTTCACTTTAAATATTGTTAGAGATAAATGAAATATTTCGTCTTTACAGGAAGCAGCTGAACGTGCATTCCAAGCTATTATCGAGGAGGATTGGTATAGCTCGTATCAACATGTAATAAAAATGGATGGGATATAAAACTAACTATGTACGAGGAAATAAAGCGATTAGTCATTAATAATAATAATAATATATTTATTTAATTTGACAACATTGGTCCACTGGTTAGTATACAAGCAATCTTATCAACTAAGTGTTAGTAATTCTTAATTAAGTACAGGTATAATATTTTTCACCCCTGCCACACGAGCAACCGGACAGAATGTATAACTAGGGGTGCATCATGCTGTTCAGCTAGGGTTTCCAAAATGTTGTTGCGGCTAGCCCTCATTCTGCCGATTAAGGATGCGGTCTTTTTCCTCATAATGGCATAAAAGTCATCAGTTCGCGCTACAGCAAACATGCTTGACGCGCTGCAGAACCTGGGCAACCTCAACAACACCCTGAAGCCATTATTATATTGCACACGCAGAGCATCTAGAGCCTTCCGCGTATAACTGACCCACAAACTGCCCGTGTAGAACCCCTGACAATAAGCTTTAAACAGAGTTATTTTGACTTCGTTGCTACAACGCGCAAATCTGTGAGCCAGCATGTTGCATCTAGCTGCTAGTGCCCTGCGCTCGCGATCCATATCTACCTGATCTTTCAGGTCCTCGGTGACATAATGACCTAAGTATTTGAACTGAGCGACTCTTTTAAGGGTCCGTCCATTGAGGGATAATGAGGGCTCATAATTTAAACGTTTCCCAGAAGCAGCAAAGATCAGGTATTCACTTTTATTTACATTGTATACCAGGCCGTGGGCTGCTGCATACCTTTCACAGACGCTCAGCATGTCCCTGATTGAGCCAGCCGTTGGACCCAGCAGCACCATATCATCAGCGTAGCTTAAATTATTGACGCTAACCCCACCTATTTTGCATCCAACTGGTCTGCTGCTGAGTTCAACGATCAACTCATTTACGTAAAGGTTGAAGAGCTTAGGTGAGGTTAACCCCCCCTGCCTCACCCCACACTCCAACCTGTAAGCTTCAGACAGAACGTCTCCCCAACGAACTTGGTTCAACTGGCTAGAGTACCAGTACTGGAACAAACCCGTCAACTCCGGAGGTACACCTGCTCCCCTGAGCTTATTCCAGAGGACCTCATATGACACAAGGTCAAACGCCCTTGAGAGATCAAGGAAGCAGGCATACACCGGAGTACTTCTACTCTTATAGTATTGGACGGTCTGCTTGAGACAGAGGATCGCACTTTCAGTGGAAAGTCCAGGCCGAAACCCAAACTGTGCGTCATGTATAGTTATCCATTTATCGAGTTCCTTGTCCAGCAAACCGTCCAACACCTTAGCAATTACAGTGGCCAAGGATATCGGCCTGTAATTCGCCTTATCAGATACATCTCCAGTTTTATTTTTCACGATTGGCACCACTATTGTCTTCAGCATATCGGGTGGTAGGTACGAGTGGCTAACGCAAAGCGTGAAAAACAGCGCCAGCACTCTAGGCAAATGTACCCCCGCACACCTGAGGTGCTCAATGCTGAGACCGTCGTGACCCGAATTAATGTACAAGTTGAATCAGCAGCACCTCTGAATCCGAACATGACTCAGATGAGTTTGCGGCCAGCTCTCGCCAAGACTTTAAATAAATAAATGAATAAAGACCTGGACGTGGTCAGGGTAGAATATTTAGAGGAAGATATACTAGAAAAAAATATGGAATATACATATAATTATGAAATACAATATCGTCGACCGTAGGTTCAATTGAGGTAAGGGACAAAATACCCAAAATGAGTTAAGTATACAGTTTTGTTCAGAATTTTTCGCTCTATCGAATGGTGTATATGAAAAAATTCTAGCTTAAGAAAAATGTCCCTTACCCTAATGATTTTTGGATCCAAATTTCGAATCAGCCCCATAATAACAATGTATCTGAAAAACTTTGCAATATAGGAACTTGAAATGATGTAATGATTGCCGCCAATCCACTTGAAATAAGGTAAGGGTCTTCCCAATCAACGAATTACCATTACATGGTTTATTTTTGAAGAAACAATAATAAAACTGGCCGTACACTAATGTCTTTGTTATCTAAAAAAAATAATATCATCCATACTTTAAATGGATTGCACGAGTTTTGACATAGTTGTCCCTTACCTCAATTTGCATTGTCATACTTTAAGCAGTGTCAACGTTACACCAATTTGAATCGAATTATATTTAGGTTCGGTGTCCGTTACACTAATTTGCTGATGAGAAGTATCAAATTGTTTATCCCTGTTACCTTTATTTACACACACTTCTAACTTCATAACACAAGATAGCACGTTCTTGCACTATTACCATCCTTTTCTATCTCACAACGTCTTTCTTTGTGCAAAAGAGAGGATGATACCAATGCGAAAGCAGCGCCCGGGCATAAAAAAAGTCGCTATCAGTGCGAGTTCATCTGTCGTTTGGTCGGGATTGTGCACGGTTTTTGACAAAAACAGTGGTAAAAATGGAAAAACAAAACCATTTAAACCAATCGCTTCGACTCAGACAGAAATTACTAAAATTAGTGAATAAGATAACACAGTAAGTACATACATTTTGTTATACCTACTACAATCGTTTTTACATGTTCTAAGCTGTCTGTGGGTTTACCTATGCCTATTGCTAATTTTGTTCGTTTATTTGAATAGATATCGATTCTTGTATGATAGTACCTAATATAAAATCATAATTCATAAAACTGTTGAATGTTATCTAATTATTGTGTAATAATGGACAATAAATATTTACTAGGTAGGTACTCAAAGGCGCTGCCAAATGTTTACATTGATAACACTGTTTACAACTTGTATTGTAATATTTCAGATCAAAAGATGAGGATGAGGAGAAAGAAGAAGATGAGACCAAACCTGCTAAGGTGATATCAATACCTCCAAGGGATAAAAAGGAAAAGATTAAAGATCACATGGAAGAAAAATATGCTACTTATGAAAGATTTACTAGTCATCAAAACTATTCTGTAAACAAGGACACTCTACTGGCAAGCTTTGATTTACAAAAGATTTTAAATACGCCTCATGGTGATAATATTTTGTTATTCTATAGCAGAAAATACACTGTGTATAACTTTACGATTTATGAAAGCTCTACTCAAAACGGGTTTTGCAATGTTTGGGGTGAATGCGACGGGAAACGAGGGTCAGAAGAGATAGGGTCTTGCCTTTTCATGTATCTGAAAGATGTTGATGATAGAGGAATAAGAAAAGTTATCCTGTATTGCGATGCTTGCACTGGACAGAATCGTAATAGGACAATGCTGGCAATATTGCATTATTTTTTGTCAATATCCAAGAATGTCGAAACGATTCAGATTAACTTTTTACTGACCGGTCATAGTTACATGCCAGTTGACAGCATGCACTCTGTTATTGAACGAGAAGTGCGAAAATTGACTGTTTGGAGTTACACGCAATGGCCTAGTTACATGGAATGTGCTAGAAAGAATCCTCGTCCCTACGTCGTAACCGTTATGGAGCACAAGGATTTCATTGACTGGGACCCCGTTACATAAAAACTGTTTCCACAAAAGACGAAGGACTTGCAAGTTACGAAAATTAGAATAGCTAAGTTAAAGAAAAAAGACCTTAAAACCATTTGAACTAAACACTCTATGAAGGAGGAAGCGGTTTTTTATGTCATCAAAATAAATGGGGAAATGGCAGCCAAAAAGATAGGGAGTAATCCAGAACGTAAAACGAAAAGTGGGAAGGGAAAAGGAAAAGGGGCGGGAAAGGGTAAGGTTAAGAGTAAAACATCTGTTAGTGTGCCGTCACAACTAGCAGACTCGCCTGATATATAACAGTGGACAATAATTGCATAGAACTAAGACCTTTGTATAACACCAGGCTACCAATATCGTTCGCAAAATACAAAGATTTAAAAAAATTGTGTGTGAATGCTATGCCCAGTAGATTTCATCAAGATTATTTGATGCTGCCATATTGCGCTGAAGTGATTGACAATTTGAATCAAACGGACAAAGAAGATAATGTTGATGAAAAAAACGTTTAATTCTGAAACATTTATTGATCTCAATTTTATTAATATTTTTTTTATTGATTATAATGATTAAACATTGATCTCATGTTGAAGGCTGACTAAGCGGTAAAGCGGTAGTAAGTAAAATTGATTGTTTTAATTTAATTAACAATGCCTTAGAGGCTCAATTAGGATTATTTGCAGCTACTTTTTTATTTGAATAAAAATTCAAGTTATTGGTAAAATTGTTACCATTACTTTTAATCATTTGATTACAATAAACATATTAAATGAAATATAAATTGTTTTATTAAATCTATACAAATTAGCTATTATAATGTACAAACATTTCATTTCATTGTACTATGTAAGCAACACACAAAAAACAGACACACGGTTGTAATACATTTTTATGTCTCTTAAATGATTTCTTGTAACAATAATAACGATTTCCAAATTTATGATATCCGTACATCAAAAGTGTGTACTTCATTTTATGTCAAAAATCTCTTTACACTATATTTTTTCCATATTTTTTTTCCACAAGTGCTTTACACTATTTTTTCATTAATAAATTGAATCCAACGCAGAGGTCAATTTAATGTAAGGGACGAGACTACAAGATGCTTGGTCAGTAAGGGACATTACTAACAAAATACGTTGTTGTAAGGGACATCTATTTTCTTAAATAGCTAATTTATTTAAATAAATGTTACACGTGTAGATAGAGCACTAAAATACAAGATTATGTGTGAAATCAGACCCGAAATAGGTTAATAAGAAAAAAAGTTATAGGCGATTTAGTCCGAAAAAAAACTTTGTCGGCCTCTCCTGAAAAATCGTATTTTGTCCCTTACCTCAATTGAACCTACGGTCGACGATATAATGTTTTCTTTATAATTCCTAAACAATGCTGTGAACCCAGGACTTACCCAAATATTTTTTAAAGGTTAGTAATTTAATTACTTGTGCTGAACTAAACTACTGATTACTTACTGGTTTGAATTAATAATACATACCTAAATAGATTATTAATAAATTTATGTCGAAAAAAAGAACAGCTAAGTACCAACCTATGGTACGCTATTCGGTTACATCGGGTTGCCATACGAACAGCACAGTGGCGCCTCCATTATTTTCTACTCTTTTTTGCCAAGCTGTACGTGTGCTGTTATTACCATTAGTACATTAATAGGTATTTATTTATTTATTTATTGGATCTCCAACAGAAACTACACAATTACATTAAAGTATACAGAAAGATCAGGGACAAGTACAAGTGTGCGCTTCCAATTATAGGAGACCACATCATTCACTTATAATCTAGGTAGGTACATACAGTAAATTTGATAAGGTACACAATCTAACTAAACAAATCAAAATACATTACACAAAGATATACAAAGGAAACAAGGCGAATTACAAAAAAGATGATTAATAACAACATATAATTAAGTACTTTAGATATTTATAAATTAAAAATGTCTATAGGTACCGTGGTATTTACACTAACTTAACTATATACCAAATTTACTCAAAGACCTATTTTAGAAGCTTTTACTATTTTTTTTTAATTATTCTTATACACTAAATAATTATAAACTACAAAAGTAAAAAAATGCAAAAAAAAATTGAATTAACAGCAGGCATTGCCAAGGTCACGTGCGATTGAAAACCATTACAATTTTACAAACAAAAAATATAAATCCAACCAAAACATTTCATGAAAATGTTGCCAGATTACCACATAAGGTTTGCCTTGTGAAAAAGATATCAGATCTTATGTAGAGCCATATGGTGAACCCAAAGGTCAGGGAAGCGGTTAAGTATGTACCCGATTACTCCGAGATTAATGATCCGATTTACGTGATTTTTTTAGTTCGATGCGGAATAGCTGTCATTTGGTTCCATAAAAATATAACATAGTTTGATCCGGAAGTTTTCATTTTATGAACAATTTTATGAAAATTTAATTTATTTTTGAACATTTGTTTGTATGTATGTTCACCGATTACGCTGAGATTTATGAACCGATTTACGTGATTCTTTTTTAGTTTGATGCGGACTAGTTCCTTTTAGGTCTCATCAAAAAATTACATAGTTTGGTCTAGTAGTTTTCATTTTATGAAAATTTTTGTTCATGTATTTTACTTTTTGATTTCATCGAACAGTTGTTGTTTATTTGTTTGATTGTAATATGTAAATATGTGTTGTAGAAATGGATAATAATGAATCATCTAGGTATATAAACATAAAAAACTAAAAAATGTTAAATAAAAACTATTTTACAAAAAAAAACAACCGAACTCTAAATTAGGAAGTCTGTGGCTTTGGTAGTTTTGTCTCATTCATAGTTGGCCACCGAATTCCGAATTTAGAGTTATTTTACACCGGTTTGTGTTTTTTGAAGTCGGTTGTTTTTTTTGTAAAAAAGTTTTTATTGAGTCCGTTTCTCTTAATCAAGTAATCACCAGAAAATTTCCAACTTATGGACTTGTTGTTGTAAGTAAATTATTAGAAACTAGACCTTATTGCTATCATCTTTAGATAAATTACGCACGCACTATATTAACCAAATTGAAGAAGTAGAGCGATTGGAGCCTCCAATTCGATCCTAAGTCGGAGCCAATCTGGCCAACTGCGATTACACCTTTCGATTTCCTAGTTAGGATGCTACAAATCGGTTATCGGATAGTGTAATAAGCGCTTTACAACGACTACTTACTGATGACAACAGAATATGGTGGCCAACAAGTGGCCAACATTTAGAAACACGAATGACACTTGACAAATGCTCACTGTGACGTGACAGATTTGACAGAATGACCATTTGACCAACATAAGTACATAAAACAGTAATCAAATGTCTAATCTAAGGTCTAATCCAAAGAGATTTAAAAACTATAGGGGGGGCATGCGAAGAAATGTCATACAAAAACTGTGATCCCATCTCTCAGTAACGCCATCTAGCATTAAATAGCGATATTAGAACGGCAACGGCAAACTCAAGAATGAAATTGACTAAAATATTATTTCTGGTTGGTGGCCACCAAGCGAGCTATAGCCGAATTAAATTTTAGTGTTGTCAGATCAAAGGAAAATGCCGGAAAAATAAAAAATATTTCAAAACAGTTAAATAAATAGGTATTAAAACTAAACAAATTAAGCCAGGCATAAAAAAGAAACACATTTGTAACTGAAATTAAAAGAGGACCGTAATGAGAAAGTGATTATCGTCTTACCTTAGGTACTAATTACAAAACTATTGACTTAGAAAATAAATCCAGTTTCATTATTATGCTTATAATAATTAATATGGTCTGCTCACTATTACGACTTTGTGTTTGGTTCAGCGCGGGCGCCGTATATTGTAGAAAATTATTAAAACTTCCTACTTAATAGCGCAGTATTCCTTACGTATGTTTAAAAATTAAAAAATAAACCAAGAAAATATAGATTATGAATCTTATACGTATACGTATAAGATAATATCCGAAGCAAGGTCGAAAATACGTAGATAAACGGATAAATCGTAAGTCTGGCAGTACCACGTGCCGTAAAGTAGAAAGTAGAAACTTGTGATAGGGATGTTACCATCTAGATTAAGGTATCGATAATATTGATAAAAGTTATAATATTTTTTTCACTTCAGTAGCTCAAACATGTAGGTTTTGCTGCCTGAAATCAGTGAGACCAAGTAACTTTTTAATTTTTGTTTTAGAGCCGCAAATATCTTAATCAGCCTCGGGTTAATCATACTATTTGAAACATTCACACTCTATCTCTTTCCCGCCATTAGAAAGAGAGAGAAAGAGACAAAGACCAGCCATTTCGAAGTTCTGATTTTGAATTCGACCTCAAAGACAAACACGTTCGGAATTTCGTACTAACTAAAGAAATTTTGCAAAAAGATAATTATGTCTTGTAATGTAATTTATAGAATTATTATCTTATTGTTGTATTTAAGCGAAAATAAGTACTTATCTAATGCAAATAAAACTGATATTTAACCTGTAAATATTTATTTCTAGTTTCAATAATGTTACTACAAAGGGTGCAAGCAGTTTTTAGGAGACTGTGTTGCTATCTTATTTTTTAGATTTATCACAGACGAGGCGATCATCTGCAATGTGGAGTATTTACCCAATTTTTGAAAGCTACTTTAAAAATAAAACATAACGTGCATATTGAAACATACGCAAAACTCGTATCTTTACTAAAATTAATGCATAGAAATAAGAACATAGAAAAAAAATCTAATGAAGCTCCGGACTGCAATTTTCTTGCCGCTAAAGTAAGTGGTGCCTATGAATCTTTGTTGTTAGTTATTAAAATTTGTGTGTAGACTGTTATGTATAAAAATACTTACTGCCTTCTACTAATTACATCAAAACCACGTCCTCCATCTAATATTTAATGTAACTCTGTGCAAACCATGAGAGAGCACTGGTATCCATAACACAAGTTAAATCTTACCTTGGGTACCAGAGTTCATTATACTTTTTACAAATTTGAGTTATATAAATTTAATAGATTATATTATTAGTCTGTAAGTGGAACTGTACAATCTATCTGGAAATAAATATCTTTTATCTTTTAATTTTTTGAGGTGCAATGAATCCTAGTCTGGCTTATCAATACTGTTAAAATATTTAATACGATATGTAAAAGATGATGAGAAATGTTAAATTATGCATATTAATTCACACAAAAAACCGTATCCAAGTCTCGTGTTCACAACAATTTTCTTTGGGAAACCTTAAATAACAGAAACCTATTTGAAATGTTCATACAGTATAATATTTTAATAAATTTAATTTAATATTGTAATATTTTGTTGAGTTATCTTTTATTATTATTTTGACATTTATCGATAACAGAATCGATGAACTTTATCCCATCTCTACAAAACAGTACTTTAGCTACTCAACACAAGAGGGCGTTAAATACAGAATTGCCAAATGTTCTAGAACAATCTATGAAAATGATTTAATTCTAATTACTAAATAAATACAAAGAATACCTACGAAAATAAAGCGTAGCGACGTCCATTATTTTTGTCGTAACGGGATTTGCAATAACGTAAGGCGCAACCATGCATGTTTTCGTGGAAAATAATATTTTTCAACTTTCCACAAAGTTGACACAAATGCGTCTTGACAGGCAGATGTCCTACGTAAGACTATGTGTCATCTGTCCGTTCGGACAGAAGTTAAGGATGAAAATTTTGTTCGTGATGTCCGGTCTATAGTTTATTGAATGTCTTTGGTCTAATCTGTTTTGCTTTTGTTTGACTTCGCGTCGCTTTGCGCACAGAGTACATTATACTATAGGGTAGCTTCGCGTATTCTGTGCTGTGTTGTTTGTTTTTTTTCTGTATGATTTCAGAACAAATAATAATCCTGTGTTTAACGTTGAGTTAAGCACCGGTAAATGGGTCATCTTAGGGGCTGAGGGCTAAAAAAGGGGTTCCCTACGTTTCTTCGAAAGTTGTTAATTCGATTTTCATTCAAAAATGACTATTGTCATGTTTGCTTTTTGTGGATTAGAATGTCACTTTTTTGAACATGTGGTACCTACGAAAAAGATCTTACGAAATAAAAATAATAAGTTGCTTTCATTTTAACACTTAAACTTTTGGAGATTTGAGGTCGTAAAGTTAAGTGGTAATATCATTATCTACTCAAATAAGCTAAGCTAATACTTAATAGTTTTACTTTTTTAATTTTTCAAAATGTGAAACAATATATTTCCGAAATCACCGACAGACAGACTATCACAGCCAAAGACATTTAATACCTATAGACCGGACATCACGAATAAAATTTTCGTCCGAAAAAGTGTGTCCTGCTGGATACAAGTTTATTTATGAGTTTTGTGTAGTACGCTCCGCTGCCGCTCCATTATTCATATATTATTCTAGATGGCGTTACTGAGACACGGGATCAAAGTTTTTCTATGACATTTCCTTGACATGCCCGCTCTATAGTATTTTAAATCTCTTTGATAACAGCAAAATTTTATTCAATAGCATCCATTATCAAAATGACGGAAAGAAATTCGTTGATTGAGGAGAGAATACAATTTGACTGTAGTTTCGTATAGACTTTTCAAGATTAATACTTATTTGGCTTTCCCACTAATTCGATACCTTGCTGATTGATTTGGACCACAATTTACGTATAGCCATCGCTGCTCTTATCTTTTCAAACACCCTCAACTATAAAGTAGACCAAGTTATTAGAACCACTCGACTAAACTTACTTCTCAGACCAATAAATGTTATTGGTCTGAGAAGTAAGTTTAGTCTCAGACCAATAAATTTTATTGGTCTGAGACTTACTTCGATACATAATGTGGCCTTGGACGACCGATCATAGCAGCAAACCACACTTCCGATGGCGTGGTCTCAGCGCAGAAAGAATATAATAAATAAATAAAAATAAATAAATAAATATAGACGCTAAAAGGTTTAGGTACATCTGCCTGTTGAAAGCGTGCTTGAAGCTCTTTGCTCTTCCATACTTCCATGCGGGCAGAAGTAGGTATCTAATGCCTACGGGTTTGATATGTCATTTTTATAATGATTATAAGTAATATTATGTACTTTGTTTTTATTTCTCGGCACCAAACGAGAGCTAACTCGCAGATGCCCTTTGCCGCCTATAATGAAATAAGGCACCAACCGCAGATTTTCCCATCTCGTCTAGGTCTAGCTATCGAGTAGTCTCGTTCGTGATGATTCAGTTGCTAAGATGACCCTTCGATAGGTAATACCTACCTATGATATTAATATACTGTTCTTAAGAGGTAGTAGGTAGAGGATCAATAAAGGGGAGCCAAGGTAATAAAACTCGTCCTGATACACATAACACTCATTTAATACGCTATCAGATTAAATGTAAGGAAAGTGTGACAGATACAATATGAAATCCAAACATTAAACCAACAAGTTAAAAATAAGTGAACTTGACTGACGCTGAAGCCTTCGCTTGACACTAACTCGACGTGGCAGCTGCTGAAAGTTGGCAGCTTACGGTAACGCTCGGCGGCCTCGCCGGATATTAGGTAACATCTTGTCCAGAAGGGATGAATTTGCTACGAATCGACACGCGATTGTAAGTTCAATGCTATAAATGTTGCATACGTCACTTGTGCTTACTAAATAGCGATTTATTACAAAACGCTTCAAATTCGCGCGTGTATCTAGATAGGTAAGGTCTAAAGTAGACGGTTCAGCTCCAAGCGAACGTTTCAGTCGTGGTCCAGCTCACAAACAGGAATAAATTTAATGATATTAACAATCAACATCTACTATACACACGGTCTTCAAGCTTGTCATACAAGTTTGTTATTCAGTAATGGGCTTTATCTTTTATTTTCAAGTCTGTCGACTTGCCATGACAACCATTACATAGGTATTTCACGACAAACACATTCGTTCTGCTAGTACAGTCCACCGCACGCCAGATGAGTAGTAACACTTGAATTACAAAACAGCAATAAGGGAGGGGGAAGGAAGGCATAACTCCCATGAGAGTTAAGATAATTAAGGCGGTAGCGCCAGGGTAGCCCACGAAATTCAAATTTTCTTGTGTCTTTTTCAATTTATGTATGTTGTATGTTGAACAAAGCATGATTTGCGAGCGTCACACGTAGTGTTTACAGAAATATAATGATTCAATCATTAAGACAATCCTCTAACTTCATATAGTCGTATTGAATGAGTTTTTCATGAAAAAAGTCATTTAATGGCATTAATTGAACTGAGTGGGTTGTGTTGGTGATTAAAATTTTTATGACCCGGATAAGCCATATTTTGACGGTCGCAAATCATATTTCAATCAACATACCTAGGTATAGCCTAACACTGAACGGCAAATGGCAGCGACAAGAAAATTTAAATTTCACGGGCTACTCTGACACGTCCACCTTAAAGAGAATTTAAAATAACAATTGCAGTTTATCGGATTAATAAAAAATGATCTCAGAATAATAAAGGACGTGGGTGCCATATCCTCCTTATAATGGACTTTTCATTATGTCCATTATCTTTTACATGTAGGTATTAACCGGTAGGTAACAATATTACAATGCTTTATTGTACAATTATAACATCACAATAAATTAAAAATTAACTAACTTTAATGTAATGACAGCTTCTTTATATTTTATGTTAACCTTCGATAATCCTGGGGGCTTTGTCTCGCTCGTAAAGGTTTGACGAACCAGTTCAAGTAGGTAATAGAAATCATCTCATAATATTAACTTGGTAATCCAAAATAATGTAAAGTAAAAGCTCATGTTGTAGATTAGATTTTCTCTTGAGAATGTAAAATAATAAAAATAGTCTTCCGTAAGGTGTCTGATCTGCCTTCCATTCCCCTTCCTCCCCGAAGTAAGGGCGCAGAGTAGTTAGGTAAAGTAAAATGTTTACAATATTAGAATGGACGTGCGATGACCGTAGGTAACCTACTTAACACTGAATTTCAAGACTCGTCTAGCTTTAGTGCCGTTGAAAATGATTAATAACAGAGAATAGGTGCAGACCCTACTTTAATTGAGCACGTTGTGGGACACAGGCTGCTGGCTTTATGACACATCAGTGCCGATTCTGAGTTGTTCACGCATACATCACTTGCTTGTTTTGATTGCTTCAGGTACTGCTTGCTGGCTTATTCACAACCATTCGACTAGATTCCGTACCGAATCGAACGGCTAAGATGTCGAAGATGTCATCCAAACGCAATTCACAAATCCGAAACCGATATTTTTTGACAAGCCAAATTCGATAAGAAGACTCAAATCTTTCCGACAGCTGTTTGCTATCGGGAGCCATACCGAGCAAAATTTAAACGATTTAATTTTCATAAATCCAGGTTATTTCAGAGAAATATAAACACTGTAAACCTTTAAAACACTGCACTTTTAAGTAAATGAAGTTTTATCAGTGTATTGACCGTATTTCATTGATACTTTCGCATTTACTTATATTCAAAGTGTAATTATGTAGAACTACATAATTACACTTTGAATTACTTTATTCGATTGTTGTACATGTAATTGTTTGACAATGAGCAAATAGCAAGATTTGTGTATTGATATCAAATACTTACAGACATTTAGCCTTTTTTATGCAGAGTTATAATAAAAAAAATAATCCATAGTTTTATTTCAAATAAAAACTTATTCCGCATTGCCAGACTGGCAATGTTTAAAAAGTAAAAAAAGTTTTAAAAGTAAAAGTCTGTCAAACTGGCAATGCCAATTTGACAGACGGCTGTTTACAAAGCAAGTTTATTTGAAATAAAGTTTGTTTGATTAATAATAAAATCATTTTGTACCGTTTGCTGTCTATTAAATTACTAGTAGTATATTCTATAGTTAAACGGATCGAAACATTCAAATAAACCAATTTTATTTACTACTTTAAATTTTCTACCACGCTGGTCTTTTTACTACCATTTTGTAGCGTTCCCCATAAATACAATGATCAATCGTATAGAAAAAAAAACGTATCCGTTCGGATCTGTGAATAGCGTTTTGGCAGTTCTTCGGCTCGGAAATGAGATTGTCGAAAACGGTTCCTTACCGACACGGAAACCAATCGAACGGTTTAGAATAAGGCAGCTGGTAAAATATTTTATTTTATTTAAATATACATGTACAACATGACAGGTAAACTAACCTTAGTTGTTGTATATTTGAAAACAAAAAAAAAACTAAAACTAAACACAAATCTAAAAAATACTTATCAAAAAAGAAACCTTAATGGTTGACAAACATACAAAATAACAAAAACACACTTAATAATAGTAAAACAATTTAAAAAAAATATATATGTATATACAGGTAAAAACAAAACTAAACACAACACAAGAAACTAAACAAAAAAAAAACAAAAAAAAAATATATTATCGGTATGAGTTACCTACTATAGGCATATTTATATTATATGTATATTATATACTTAGGTACTACTAGCTACAACCTCAACATCTGTTTGCCCTTTCCCAACTACGTTGGGGTCGGCTTCGAGCATTACTACAACCTGTGCCCAATTAAAGTAGGGTGTAACCATTAAATAATGATCAGTTAAGTAAGTACGCAGGTACCTATCTGTTACAGGTCACAATATACAACAACTAGCTATGACGTTGTTTTACTACATATATAATATCATATAAAATAATATTTAAATAGCAAAGGTGCGCATCTCACGAACCACGCTACATTGTCACCACGGACACGTGGACAACTGTCAGAATCTTACAGACCCTTCAAACATAGGAATCGAACGGGATCTTAAATTTGCTTACAAAAGAAAATAATATCACTGTGGGTACTTAGGTACAAAATAACCTTATAAAAGATATTATCTCGTTATTACCTATTATTAGTATTCTAAAATATGCTAAACATAGTTCAAAAAATATAAGTAGCGTAACATAGGTACCTAATTAAATGATTAAATCGATTGGAAATTGCTTGATCTTTAGCAAAGTATTCATTTATTAGGCGTTGTGACATATCTGCTGTAAGTTGCTCGACGTTATTTAATAAGCGTAGTGACACTAGCGACGTATTTGCCTCAAGTTGCGCGACGTTAATTCGGCGTCATGTATTGTAGGTAACTTCACAAACATCTTTCCAACGCGTAACTCATTTGCAGCAGGTGCGTCACTATGCCAAGCTGGCGCACAAGTAATCACCCGGAGGGAACAGTACCCAAGCTCTTCATCATCACGAGATGTCACAAAAAGGCATTAATGTGATCCTTTATAACTGTCTTTCAAGTTACCGACCGTTTAATACCACGGGTTTATCGTTTTGATAGTAATGGGGTATTTGGCAGACGTGAGTCAGCTAACATAGCAACCCGCGTCATTACTCATGCGCCATACTACAAGTTAGCGTATGATTGTTGTATATCGTAACGTTGGTTCGTTTGAGACATTTAGGCCTTCGGCGCGGACCGACTATTACCTACTTGCAAAACTAAGGTTTCAGAAATATTAAAGTGTTATGTATATTATTAATATTATAATCCTATATATGCTAATAGAAACGACGTCAATATGTCTAAAATCGTAGTATACAAGAGAAGAACACATAGATCGTGAGACGACTCAGTTGCATGGTGGACACAGACGTGTCGCATGGCGCAGGCGTAGGCCCCAGTGCTTGCCGGAGAATAGCAAGCTAGGGGTGTTATCTCTCCGCGCTAACGCTTGATCTTACAGCACTACGGCCGGGAGAAAACTCCGTCGCTGCTGCAACCTGCTGTCAGGCGTCGCGACCAGCGACTGACTGACTGGATCCATACGTCGAACACCGGCTAACTAAATCAACACGAACCGAAGCTATTCGAGAAGAATCTAAGTTACATTATTCATTAACATTATGAGCTAAAACCAATTCCTCGCTAACACTTAGGGACAACATCAATGTATCTTAACGAGCGGCGGCGCGGGGAGTGCGGAGGGTGAGGGGCCGGGAGTGGGGAAGTGCTGCGTCCATATACACACAAGTCATGTTAACACAGACAGCCAGGAAACGAAAGGCAATTTATTTCCAGAATTGCACCAAATTGAGTGTACACGAAAATTAATAAATAATTGTAC
The DNA here is from genome assembly GCA_921972225.1 of Euplexia lucipara. Classification (NCBI taxonomy): domain Eukaryota; kingdom Metazoa; phylum Arthropoda; class Insecta; order Lepidoptera; family Noctuidae; genus Euplexia; species Euplexia lucipara. Next base: position 36,725,666 of record OV179142.1, on the reverse strand, counting down.
CTTCTTACTTTAGCAAATACAAGAATTTATTCATGCATAAAATTACCTATAGTCTATAGGTATAAGATGCATTCGGCACAAATTGTTGAATTGTCTAACGCAAGTACCATTATTCAACTTATTTACAATGAAAACCGCTTAACTGCCACGGGGTATCCGGAAGTTGCGCTCTGCGGGAGATAGTAAATTGTAGTCTTTAACACCCCCAGCGCGCTTACGCAGCTTCCTCAAGCAGTCTCCATTACACGGTAGGTCTCTAGTATACTGCTCGCTAGTTGTTTACGCAGTAATCGAAAAGCGCGGTTGCGTGTGTAACGGCTTTAATGACGTGATCTATTTTTGACGTGGGGTGGGACGAATGTTAGAAATCACGGGTCGCAGGTCACAAATTCTGGTGTGTGTGTGTGTGTGTCAGACCGGTAATGGTGTGAGGCAAACGGGTGCAGATTGCGTTTTGGCAAGCAAATGAGAGGTCGTTCACGATTGGCACAATTTCAAAATTATCTAATTAAAGATTAGATGGTTAATAATAGCTTTAAATAGGTATACGACATCAAAAATACCTATAACTTTTCCTACTTGAAATGTTTAAATACTACTAAAAGGATATTTATTATACGGTTTCAATTTGCTACCCCTAAACCTTGGATTACAAATGCATTAATGAAGGCAAATCTATGATAGGTACCTACTTAAACATTTTATAAAAGGCAAAATCTTGCAGGGTGACTGTTTGATTCTAACCAGTGTGGGAAAATTCCAAACTCTGCTCATAGACAATAACGCTGAAAGATATCAACAGCTCAATTTTAAATAACAAAATAGGTAGGTACCTAGTTGAAAAAAAAACTATGTACCTATTTAAGTAAATGCAGCTATTTGTTTTTTGATGATTCGTCCATGTATGACAATCATGACCAACAATTGCTGGACTTTATTTAAACTTTAAAGTATAAGTTTACTTTGATCACTATTGAATAGATGGTACACAAATGTACACCATTTTACCGAGCACAGCTGAACTTTACATAAAAGTTGTCTCACAATATATAACATTTATAAGTATTTATTTAATTATTAAATTTGTTAAAGAACAGTTTCGATGTCCCTTTTATTTGAATGAAACCTGATCAGCCTTATGACTGGATAGAAAAAAGTCACCCTGTGTACAATATAAGCAATTAGGCTTTTACTGGACGACTGCCGGGGTAATTATTTCCTACCATGTGTAAGTTTTAGAATAAGCCTTATCTTAAATTATTTATTTATTAAGTATATAATTTTCGTAGGTAACATCACAATAAAATAGGAATAAATCTTCTGGCTATGATATATGTATTTGGTATTTTGGGCTAACACCTACTGTAAACATGAATATAGGTACTATGTAAGTATGTATTGTGTACGTACGACTAGGAGCTAGTCCAGCGAGCTGCGTGCGGACACGGGCTATGTACAGCGCCGGGATCGCGGGGTCGTGGGATCGCGGGGTTGTGGGATCGCGGGGTCGTGGGATCGCGGGGTCGTGGGATCGCGGGGTCGTGGGATCGCGGGGTCGTGGGATCGCGGGGTCGTGGGATCGCGGGGTTGTGGGATCCCGGGGTCGTGGGATCGCGGGGTCGTGGGATCGCGGGGTCGTGGGATCGCGGGGTCGTGGGATCGCGGGGTTGTGGGATCGCGGGGTCGTGGGATCGCGGGGTCGTGGGATCGCGGGGTCGTGGGATCGCGGGGTCGTGGGATCGCGGGGTCGTGGGATCGCGGGGTTGTGGGATCGCGGGGTCGTGGGATCGCGGGGTCGTGGGATCGCGGGGTCGTGGGATCGCGGGGTCGTGGGATCGCGGGGTCGCGGGGTCGCGGGGTAGTAGTAGGAGGGGGGTGGGGAGCACGTTGCTACTAGAGGCGCTACATCTTCTTATTGATATGTATACAAATAAAGAAGAGCCCTAGTGTTCTTTGCGCGTAACCTTTTAGACAATATAGTAACTATATAACAAGATGCATTAAATTCTATTCAAACTAAATAAACAGTTTAATATAAGATTTATTAAAAATAGTTGTATTAAGCTTGGACCCGGGAGCTTGGTCGGAGTTAAGTCAGTGGGCATACGGCAGGAGAGGGCGCGGGACGCAGGACTGCCCGCGCAGCTGCAGGGGCGCCGCGGCTGCGGGCCCCGCTGCTCCAGAGGGGGCCACGCGCGGCGCTGATCTGTAAGCCACGGAGCATCCCTGACGAAGCAAGCTTTACTCATTCATGTCAAGCAGATAAACATGGAACTTTTTCTTACACTACGGTACACCGTCCTACTTACTTTCATTCCGCGCAACACTCCGACCGAAACACCCAACACGCAACCTTTACCTATGCGTTCGAAAGGGCCAGCAATTTTCAACTGACGAGATCCCAACTCATGCACGGAAACGTAACTAGCTTCATACTAACATCACTCGGATACGCAGCCTTTACCGTGACACTCCTTATGAACCAACGAAGCAACTGACGAGAACCAATCATCGAATCTACCGAAGCTAGTGGAGCCACGCGATACTCGTCCAGAACCAAAGCGTTCGAAAGGGCCAGCATTGCAACTGACTACTACCTTCACTGGCGACGGTGCACCGCTTATGAACTGCCTATTATCATCAACATGTGCCTCCAACTGTGCTATAACTAATTATTACTCGAATATGGTAAAACAGTAATCGTATACATTAATAATATATTATTTGGCTACTATTTTTGGTTGTGATGCGACAATTTGGTACCCGTAACACAGAGTCGCCTCGCTCCTCACACTCACACTGTCTACGCTCGGTAGGTCCCATTTGTTCTATGGAACATGACGTAATAAAACAAATTGAGAAAACATTGTCCCTATTTGTACTATAGAACTACATACTAGCTTTTGCTCCTGTTTTTATTTGTCTGTGAATGCACAGAACTAAATGGGAATCGCTTTTCCCAAATTCTTCCATGATGAGATATATAAATAACTAACGTTAATACTAGGTACAGTACACTATCAAAAAAATAAACTAAGTACTCGCTACATAATATTTTTATTTTGAAAAATAAAAGCAATAAAATAAAATAATTTAGTTTGTTCTAAAGAACAATTTGAGACAAAAAGTACGAACTGTTCTATAGTACAAATAGGGACAATATTTTCTCAATTTGTTCTTTTACGTCATGTTCCATAGAATAAATGGCACCTACCGTCCACGCTGAGTGACATTTGGACGCCGAGCGGACGAGCAAGCTACGCGAGCAGACAGGGACAGACCCGAGCAGACACATGGAACCACTGGAGGCGAGGCGACGAGCGTGCCCTGACTAAACCTCACGGTACATCAATTTCTCGTTATACACCAGTCCTGTATCCAGGACGTAAACAAGTAAATATAAGTATTTAACTTGTATTATGCTAATTAAAACACACATTAAAACCTAACATACATATAAATACTTAATCAGTTCAAATATATTGAGATTAATAATTCCTACAGCTGGGTCGGCCGACACAATGCCTTGGGACTTCTAGCCTTAATTACACCATGCTTAAATATGAAAATTTTAAAGGTTACACCCCATGAGGTTACAAACTTTAAGTCTTAACCTCCAATAAGCACCAAATGTATGATTGGAAATCTAATCGTATCCACACGTTTTGACTGTAGCCCTCCGTCCGCCGAAAGGAGCACAGTGTATTAAAGCTTAAAGTGTCCAAGACGCCGGCGCCGAGCGCTCTGCTCGCTCTCACACAATACTATCATGTCTTACCTCACTATAAGCTCGTTATTTGGTTAAGGTTACATTAAGTGTTAGTGTGGGTGACGTATTATGCAGGATCTAGGAAAACAGTGGAATATATTAACGTGTTGCTGATCTACGTAGACAACGCTCAATGCGCTGGGCCCTGGGTACAGCACCGAATCACAATTATCTTAAATAAATGAAGAGCCCTTGCCACAATTTGTGTTGAAACAAGTAATATATCTATAGCATCAGATTGTGTGTTTCAGAACGATGAATGTAAACAACAATGAAGCCGAAAGTCGGCAGCAAACTTGTTCAATACCGTTTGGCATGTTTCCCAACATTCAGGTGAGACACATTAACCGCAATACTTTATTCTTGAGCATGTGAACACCTGAGTGTCGCTCACTCGGCGTGGCACACTGAGCGAGCAGGGTCACCCCTCGGGAACCGCGTCCGTCGCAGCCACCATGGTGCGGCTCGTGTTGGGCGGCGTGCGGCGGCTCCTCGGGTGCAGTGTAGAGTAATGTTTGGTATCTCTCAGACGAGTATCCGAGAGAGCGTGTCAGGTTATCATGGTAGTGTTAATACCGAAGTGTCGGCCCGTCAGTACCGGCGCAGGCGGCACGCGGCGGCTCAGGGCTACCGGGCAACGCATGCGCCGTTCAGTCTTATGGTGGGGTTATTTCCGGGAACACGTCATAATAGGGAACAAATCCATCACAATGGTCATTTAGGCGCTTCTCTGCAGCTCTGAGGTTTATGTCGAGTTAAAAGATTTATACAAGAAGTGGAAGTTAGTAAAGACGAGAGAGTAACTGCAGCTGCATGGCAGGACAACTGCGGCTGATGTTAGCAGAAAAAAGGAAAAGCTTTTTGATTGCTTTAGTCATGATTCTCTTCTCAGTAGGTAGTATTTTCTCGTCTAGTAACCCCTTGGTTCATATTCCTTAATAATGATAGGCATGTATTATAATGTATGATATTTGTTTAAATAGAGGAAAGGTAAACCTTTTGGAATTCTTCCAATAAATGATTGAAAAGTGTTGGGGAAATGTCAAATTTAAACTCAGGCGGTGACAGCCCTAGCCCTTAGACTGCAGAGGAGGCCTGCACGAATATCATTATCTTGGTTAAGGGACCAGCTCTTTGTCGGTAGGAGGTTTCTGTCGAGACTGTGTCCATCTATATTTACAAATGACGCCATGACGCTGTACCTATTTGCCGTCAATAAATATAAAAGCATTACAAAACCCCGGCACGTACGTACAGGTCACGGCGGACACCGACACAGCCCCGGCAGGGCTCCGCGCGGCGCAGAGCGGCCAGTCAGTCCGGGGAGGTCACGTCCAGTAGCCCGGCCGGGCGTCTAGCCGGCGAGCGACTCCTCGTGCGCCGGCGAGGTGCTCTGGCTGTAGTCATACATCGCGGTCATCGGGTTCTCGATGACATTGATCACTGAGCTTAGTTTGGTTTGCTTGCGGCGGAACAGGAAGTCTGCGAGGCTGGCAGCGCGACGCGGGCCGGAGCCCTCCAGCAGAGCCTCGATCTCACCGCTGCTGCGCGACTCGACCACGCCGTGTTTGACATCGCTCAGCGAGAAGTTCTTCTTCGTCTCGCAGATGTCGAAGGTCTGCTCGAAGTCGGTAGAGTACGCCTTGGAGTTGACGAGCGAGGTGAGCGTGGGCATGCCTGTCTGGTCGGCGAGCGACAGGGGGCGCTCCAGGCGGCGCTTGACGCGCGCGCGGACGCCCTCCGCGAGACTCTCGCGGGATGTCGCAGTGCCGTTCGGCAGCTTCGGGCTCACCGAGCCGTTGGTCTCTGAAAAATTATATCAATGATTTTAATCATAAGTTGTGTATAAAGCTGTAATAAATAAGTATATGTTTGAAAAACCTATTCAATTAGATGGTATGCGATCGCTTTTCTTAAGTTTGTCTTTGCTCGCTGTCGATAAAGACTGCTAGATGTCACGGCTGATCTTACTAATATTAGGTAGGTACCTACCTATAAACGCGAAAGTTTGAGAGTATGGATGGATGGATGTTTGTTACTCTTTCACGTAAAAACAACTCAATGGATTTTAATGAAACTTTACAATAATAACACACAGGTTATAATTTGTAAAGATATTTTGTTAATTGTTCAAAATATAACGATAAGTGATAAAACAAAATTGGCCTTTACATCATTCGATTTCAATGAATAGGTATCTTAGGAGATATCGCAGTTATAACATAAAATCGCTGCAAAATAATACTCAAGTAGGTCTTCTTCCACCTGGCGTTAATCCCGGCTATTGCCAGGGTTTGCCTTCTGACTGAGCTTCTTCCACTTTGCCCGATCTTCAACATCCTTTTCGGTCAGGCCATTGGCTCTCATGTCGGACTTGACGACGTCCAGCCAGCGTTTGCGAGGGCGACCACTTGAGTATTATTTTGCAGCGATTACTAGGTACGATTATTAGGAAGGTACCTACTACACAGCGCGCGGCGCGGCGGCGTTGACAATCAATTACAATAACATAATAAAATTAATAGTGGTTAAACTTCTGGAGATAGCGTGAACTACATGTCCATTGATAACGTAATGGATCAAAAGGATGCGGTAAATTAGCCACAAACAAATTAAGTTCTCTAAACTCCTTAGCTAACATAGAATGATTAAAACAGGAGAACCGATTCCGAGACGGTTCAATATGGGTAAATTTTACAGCATTGTAGATGTACCTAAATGTGTAACTCATTGTCGTAAAGAAAGTTGATTTTAATTTAGGTTGTGTATAATATTGGTATTGGTTGTTTTTTTTTGCGAAAATGTTTGTTTCCCAATAAAATAGTTCCTAAAAATATGTTTTTTATTCGGTTTTTAGGATCCTAATACAAAAACAATAAAAGTAGGTATCAACAACTTTACAATATTATGTCATTTACTAGCGTTTATATTTTTTAGGGTTCCGTAGTTAACTAGGAACCCTTATAGTTTGGCCGTGTCTGTCTGTCCGTCCGTCCACGCTTAATCTCTGTGACCGTTAGCACTACAAAGCTGAAATTTGGTACCAATATGTGTATCAATCACGCCGACAAAGTGGTAAAATAAAAATTGGAAAAAATGTTTTATTATGGTAGCCCCCCTTTAATAAAGTGGGAAGTGATTTTTTTTTAATTTCAACCGTAACGTGTGATATATTGTTGGAAAGGTATTAAAAAATGAATAGGGCTTTACTAAAATAATTTTTTGATAATGTTAATAATTTCGGAAATAATCGCTCCAAAAGTAAAAACCAAAGTGTGAAAACAAAAAACAACCCCCTTTTGAACTTTTGAACCATTAGTTTAGAAAATATTTAAAAAATCTGAAAAGTAGAACTTTATAAGGACTTTCTAGGAAAATTATTTTGAACTTGGATGGAAACAGTTTTTGTACAAAAAAGACAAAAAGTTGTAAAAACTAATTTCTGGACCAAGTTTGTAGTATAATCGTATATGCAAGCATTTTGAACACTTATTGTGACGGACGGGAAACTACGGAACCCTACATTGAGCGTGGCCCGACACGCTCTTCGCCGGTTTTCATTCTATAGGTATACCTAAATGTATATGAAAGAAGAACCTGACTGACTGACTGACATATCAACGCATGGCCTAAACCATAAGGGTTAGAAACTTGAAATTTTGCACAGAGATCCTTCCTTTTGTAATGTAGGGGAGCACTAAGAAAGGAGATTTAAAAATTCATCCCCACGGGGATAAAACGGGAGTGCAAATAAAATGCAGATAAAACGGGAGAATGAAACTTTGCAGTTTTTGAAGTTATGTGAATGAAATTCTGTATGAAGGTTCTTCATTGAAAGTACACAGAAATACGAATAAAATATTTTTCAAAAATCATGCCTTAAGGGGGTAAAAGCGAGGGTGCAAAGTTATTATGAAAGTACTCTGATTTTCTGGGATATTATAAATTGCATATCAAATAAATAATCGCCTATCAATACATACTCATAATTTTTTATTTTTTTACATCAAATAACTTACTTCACTACAAATAAACTAAATGTTTAACAAAACTCAAACTGCAGATAATTCGAAATCATACATCAATATGACATTACTTTTTTCCTCATAATGCAATACAGTTGAATTTATTTTTTTACAAAAATACTACATACATAGCATAAAATATACTGACTGCACAGCAAATTTTCCATATTTCAAGTAAAAACGATGTGAAAGGGATCCATAGGTTAGGTTAGGTTAGAACTATGACCTACTACGCGCGAACCGAGCGAGCGAAGCGAGCGGTGCCGCGGCAGCGGCCGGCGAGCGCTACCTCGTGATCTCATTATGTGGTAATTAATAAATAATAAGCCGACTGTGACTAATAAAATGCTGTTTTATTTAGAAAAACTGCTGTAAATAATATAAAAATAGAAGCTATATTTAAAGGAAAACGAGTTAACATGTATAATGTCCATTAAGATTATTAGCTGTGCATTGATGAAAAAGCTTTTGCTTTAGGAAAAATCGCTGTACGCTGCGAAAATAAATTGTAGTGTGTTTAGTGATATTTTGAGTTGAATATTTTGCTGTGCAATCAGTAATTTTGATGGGAATACGAGATCATAATGCATAGAAAAAGGATATTTTTTTATTTGCGTTTAAATAATGCCATTCAATGTTATATTTTGGGTTATAAGTTCCTAATAATGGTTATTGCCCAAATCCGTTTTTGTGAATTCAATCCCTGAAAAAGAGGGTAAATAAGTAAATTCCCGGTAAAAGAGGGGTGAAAATTTAGTATTATATGTACCTATACAGGGTGTAAAAAGACTGATCACATAGCCGATAACTTCACATTCTGTACATATAATTAAGTAACTTTAAAAAATACTTTTTTTTCCATCGTCGTTGACCCGACCGGCCCGCTTGTGTTTAGTATCTACTGCATTTTTGTAACTTCAAATTCTTAATTTCTTTGAAAATCGATAATTTTGAAAAAGTTTATTCGGAAGAAAGTTTATTAATGATAATACGTTATGGGTCTTTTTACACCCTGTATATTACCTATAACCTAACCTAACTTTATCATACCTATCCTATAGCTAACCTAACTAACTAACTAACCTACTTAGGTTAGGTAGTTACTAAGGTACTTACCTTACTGAAATGCATTAATTTCGAAAATTACAAAATACATTACATTTAAAATGAACCACAACTTACACTGTGTCTCTATGTTCCATACAATTTACTGAAAAATCAGACAGTATAATACTGTCTGGACTTTAAAGTAGGGAAAACTATGTGTTGCAGCCAAATCTCTTAACAAGTCAAAAGTAGGTACTATGAATAGGAATAGACTAGATTTTGACGATGTAAACAGTGCACTTTCAAAAGTCACTAATTGGTTTGCGACAAATAATCTAGTTCTTAATGCTAAAAAGACGAAATGTTTAACGTTTGCTTTGCCCAATGTTAGAAATCTCGGACCCAATATATTACTTAGTAATGTGGTACTTGAGACTGTAGACTGTTCCGCAGTATTTCTGGGTATAACATTAGATGCCAAACTTCAATGGGGACCACATATATCTACTTTAGTGACCGTCAAGATGGAGGGACCAACTCTCGGATTTCAATCATATATACACAAAAGATTAATACCATAAATCTACTATTTGCTACCTTTGCTAAAAATTTAGCTACCCCTACATTTGCATAATTACTTTAATAAAACGGTGGTCCCTCCATCATGACGTCAAGATGGAGGGACCAAACTGATAAACTGCTCCCTGGAATATTCTACCTAATTGGTGTTTTAATACCTTAATTCTACCTTAATAATATTGATTTTTATTGACCGAAAAACAATTGGTTTATAAAATATCGACTAATTTGTTTGGTCCCTCCAAATTGACGATCCAATTATTTACTCTAGTATATAGATGGGCAGTTTATTTGCAATTTTAGAAGGATACATATTTAATACCTTCAAATTATGTATTTTATTTACGTTATAGATTATTTTTACGAACCAAAATCTAAAAATCTAAATTATCAAAATAATAAATGTACTCCAAACTGACGATTCAATTATTTACTGTAGTATATAGTTAGCAGCTTAATATTCGATTTTCGAAGGATAAATATTTAATACTTATTTACAACCTTAAAAAAAAAAACACACATCCCATATAATTTTTTGGCTATCAGCTCTTTTGTGTTGCAGCAGGTATGTCGTGTTTGGATTCGTTGTAACCAGCATTTGATTCTTCATACAATGCACTGATGGCTAAAATCAAGTTTAAAAACCTTAAAAATATAAATAAATAATAAATAAAAAAAAAACCGGGGCCCTAAAAAAAGTAATGCTGACGTTTAAAAAGTTAAAAATAATACTGTCCGGTGGAATACTGTGTTAGTCGTACGTAACGTATCATCCATTTATTAAAGGAGTTATGAAACCGGATAAAATTACGCAGGAAAAACCGATCTCCAAAACTCCTTGTAATGGAGATCGGTTTTCCTCACGTAATTTCCGTTCCCATGGAAATTTTCGAAAATTACCTTAAGTTACTTACTTCCAAAATAGCGACGCATTTATTAGCATCTCAGAAGTTGAAATCCGTCAAACGGTTTAGGTTGTAGACCGTGCCAATTAATCAGACATAGGTACATACATATATCAAAGTGTCTGGAAAGATCTACTTACAGAAATAAATAGCATTTTCATTTCATAGGTACATACGCTCGTACCTACTACATAACCCTCCTTTTAGCAATCGGGTACTGATGTTAAAGTCGTCCTGATGCCGATATCGTAACTTTGATGGCTTATATTTCGGAAATGTGGCGCTTTGCTATCTATAAATTCATCAAGGTATTAAACCTTGATGAATTTATGGATAGCAAAGCGGGGGAAAAATAAAAATCATGGCGGAAGTTAGGCAGTCCAAATAATTCAAAGCGCTTTCTTACAAGTATTTTTATTCAGTTTTATTTATTGCCATTAACAGATAGGTACCTATTTTTGTACAAAATCCTTACCTACGCTACAATTATTTGAGAGCGTAAATTAAACAATGTGGTATAACAAACGTCGGGCTTTTCGTGATTTTACTTTTCATGTCATCATAGCAACTCCATTTACCAAGAACTCTAGAACAATTTGCTCTGTAATGACCAATATTTCCACATATCGGTGGGATAAAATCAATGACTGAAAGAATTCTGTAATATTTGTCGCTCAATTTTAACTGATAAGGAATTTCGTGCAAGTTGATTTTTTCATCAAGAGACAGCTCAAAAAATATTGTGTTTGTAAGATGGTAATTTTCTGTTCTTATACCATTGCAACCGGTTATTCTACATGGAGCCAAATTATCATTGCAAATAGATTCAGCAGAAGCATTTAACGCTCCAATGCCTTGATTTTTTATAATGTTCAAATCCAAAGGAATAAACCCACATTGCCTTCTAATGGTAGGACAGTTATAGTTCGTACACGACCTGACAATCTCTGCACTGTAAAATATCTCATTGACAACATGTTCCACTATAAAAGCAATATTGCAGTCGCACTGTATTTGTTTTTGGTTTCCTACTGACGTTAATCTAAAATGTTTCATAAGTATGTCATTACGCATTTTGTAAATATCATCACGTTTATGATCGCTACTTATAAGTTTTTTAATATAATCAAAGAACATATTATTATCATCTGTATTATTGATATTTACATTAAACTGAAATCCATCTACGAATCCAGTAGCTATTGATTGAGAAAAGGCATCAAAGGCACATGTGTTGACAGATGATATGCCATCTACTGCTTTCACTAACGAACCATTCATCAAAATCGGTATTTTTTTGAGAGTGTGCTTCATCGTAGGTTTTTTAGTATTGCCTTTGCCACGCCAATTTTCAACATAAGATGGATTCTTAGCAAAGACTGAATCAACTTCGATATCTTTGTAGTCGTTTACATTTTTGTGCAATTTGGGTGTTTGCTTTTTCTTAGCATTAACAGTGTTGTTCGAATGTAAGTTGCTAAGAGCCAACTTGGTTTCTCCTAAGAGGTATTGATTATGTTGTATGATAAAGTCATCGACTCTTAATCTATGCGATTTAGTTTTAAGGTTACATAAAAGTGTTTTTATGTTCTTAAAGTAACTCTCAACATTTGAAGACGTAGCATTTGCCACATCACTGTCATAATATTTTTTCATAACGTTAGACCACAGCGGCAATTGATTAATAAGTCTCAGTAAGGTATCAATCATCATAGGAAAGTAATATAAATTTTCTGTACTATTGTAATTCTCATCAATCAACTCGTTAATTAGCCTCTCTTTGGCAATATGATCTGTCAGCCATTTAATTTTTTCTTCCCCGTCATTTAAAAACATTCTTTCTTCATTATTTTTTGCTTCTTTTTCTTTTTCATGATCATCAACAAAAACACACGGAGACATTATGCAATCAGCTTCAGAGATTTCATTTATCAAATTACTTTTAAGCACCTCTTGAGATATAGTGTTTTTTAATCTTTGCTTTGCTTTTTCGCTATACGTTAATTTTTCTCCCACTCATCACCAAAAAATTTAGCTAAGCATAATGTGGCCATATCTTTCGCTATCTGTTGAACTACTTCGTAATTATCACTTTCTTTCATTTTATAGAAACATTTGATATAAAAGAATTTCACTCTTTGATCAATGTTCTTAAAACATGACAAATTGTGCAATATTTTTACGAAATGACTTGTATCAATTCTTATATAGGTATAGTTTAGTTTTGTATCAGTATTTCCATTGTTTAAAATTTCAAACGATCGATCAAGATATTCCTTAGTTGATTTATAACCAGTAAAAGCTTTAACTGACGCTCCTATAATTGCAGAAGAATCGTCGCAGACAACTTCATTTGGAGGTGGATTATTTTTGGACCAAAATTCAAGCCAGATGGCGATAGTTTCCATAGTCTGACTTTCTGATATCATGTGAAATAGAGGTACGCTACTCTGACCGGGAAATGTCTGCATAACGCATACGTATAGGAATATATGCTTGTTTACCTTAGTATCTGGATAGGGCCCAAGATCTCTAAAAATACTGCCGGTTGCATCAAGACTTACTACAGTCCTATGCTTTCTCTTATATTCTTTATAGTACTCTTCCTGATAAGATGACCAATAATACACGATGAAGTAGGGATGTAAACAAATAAACCTTAAAATATCATTATAGGGCGCACATTGTGACATTAACCAAAGAGCCATCACAGGGTTTTTGTCAAAGAAATGCGATGCCTTCTCTTCGTATTTTATCTGGCGAAGGGTCCCTAATTTAGGTATATGAGTTGGCTCACTATCATTGGCGTCCATTGAAGAATCTATTATAGAGTTTCTTACAGATACCGCAGAAGAACTTTTCAGAGTTATACTAAGGTCTTTCCGATTCAGTGGAGATAACTTTAATTTTCTAATTTTTTTATGTACGAAGCCAATCTTTTGATTTTTAAATGTACAAGTACATTCAATTACTTTATCTGTTGGCCAATTTATAAAAACGTCTATAGTAGAATTACATTCCTTACAAGAACCATGACAGGACACAGATTCGTCCGGTTTTACACTAGTTGAATTAAACCGCCAAGAGCAGGGTTTTTTTGTTTTGTCCCATAACTCTTTTCTTAATAATTCAGCCCATTGGTAGGTAACATCCACTTTTTGCGATATTTTGATGTTTTGCTTGGGTCATTTCTTTTAACATATTTTTGAATCGGCTCTATTTTTTTCCAAGAATATATATCTAAGTAAAAATGTATTTTTTCCTGATTTACTGTATCTTCTTTCACATATTTATTATTGCTATTTCCTTCAAAATCTTCAACAACTTCTTCTATACTATCCGACTCATTGCTATCAGTATTTAAATCATTAAAAAAGTAATTATAATTCGTTTTCAAAGATATATACAAACTTTTTACAGACATTCTACAGTCTAATTCTTTGCTGATATCGGCAAATACTGGATCACATGGTGATGGTAATTCACAGTTTTGAAAAGCACTTTTGTACTTAGAAAACATAGTTTTCTGAATATCTAGGGAAATCGCGCTCTTCCTTCCTCTCTTCATGTTAGAAATTGTAATAATAACAACGTAAAAACGTATTATTTAATTCAATAATTAAACCACAGTTAATATAGTTATTTAGCAGAGACGCAGTTTTTTTTTTTGCGACTGAGCCAATGTCGATTATTCTGCCAGCGTCAGGAAGCGAAAATTGATTCAATTTAATGCAACACAACGACCATTTTTTTAGATCTTCCCGCTACTGTTGTGCGAGGATCTAGTAGAATTAATAAATTTTATTTATATTTATTTTGGTGTGCTGTTCTTATTTTAAACATACATTTATGTAAACAACCACTACATTTGCGTTAAAACACATTTATTATTTTAATATATTTTTAGACTTTGGTTCGTAAAAATAATCTATAACGTAAATAAAATACATAATTTGAAGGTACATATTAAATAGGTATTAAATATGTATCCTTCTAAAATTGCAAATAAACTGCCCATCTATATACTAGAGTAAATAATTGGATCGTCAATTTGGAGGGACCAAACAAATTAGTCGATATTTTATAAACCAATTGTTTTTCGGTCAATAAAAATCAATATTATTAAGGTAGAATTAAGGTATTAAAACACCAATTAGGTAGAATATTCCAGGGAGCAGTTTATCAGTTTGGTCCCTCCATCTTGACGTCATGATGGAGGGACCACCGTTTTATTAAAGTAATTTTGCAAATGTAGGGGTAGCTAAATTTTCAGCAAAGGTAGCAAATAGTAGATTTATGGTATTAATCTTTTATGTATGTATGATTGAAATCCGAGAGTTGGTCCCTCCATCTTGACGGTCACCTACTTTAGCAGGTAGGCTTAACTTAGAAAGTAAGACAATACACTGATGTTGACACAGCTCGGTTAGTCTATTTTAGTTACTTTCATAGCGTGATGTCCTACGGTATGTTATTATAGGGAAAAGCAGCGGACATACAAAATATATTTGTCCTTCAAAAACGAGCTGTTCGCGCAATATATCAGCTAGGGTCCAGAGTCTCCTTAAGAGAACTATGTAAAGAGATTGGTATTCTTACGGTGGCATCTCAATTCATTTTTGCAAACATATTATATATTAGGCAAAACATACACATGTTCACCAACAACAGTGACATCCACAATTTTAACACCAGAAATAAGCACAAATTACACGCTCCTTTCCACCGTCTTCATAAGGTCCAGAACTCATTTGTGGGGCTTGGTATCCGCTTCTATAATAGGCTACCACTTTCTTTAATGGAATTGCCTTTTAATGCGTTTAAAGCCAAAGAGCCAAGAGTTAAATCGAACCTTTGTTCGAAGCCATACTATCCAATCAACGATTATTTAGACGACAAGAGTAGTTGGTCGCTTTGTTCGAAGCCATACTATCCAATCAACGATTATTTAGACGACAAGAGTAGTTGGTCGCTTTGTTGAACACAAGACAACGTTGTTACGTTCTCTCACTTGTAGTTGGCTTACGGAGTTACGGACGAGCCATAAATTGCAATTTATTTGTAACTTTTAATATGACATTTTTTTTTTGACAAAATAATATTTTTGCAGTTTCATAAGTAATGAGTTGTATAGCAATATGTGGTGAACTAGTGACCTCGACGGTTATTTATTATTATCTATGTTTTTGAGTAACCAGAGCAAGTTCGTCATGCTCCCTTAGACGTCACTGCTTGCGGTAGCGCCGAGGATCGGGTTACCCCCTTGCCTCAAATATGGCGAGGGGGGTAATGGCTGATCTTTGCGTTATGCTCGTGAACGGGAGCTGCTTGTGGTGACTGGTCGACTTGCTTACCAATGGTTTTTTTATTGTTATAATAGTTAACTGCTTATTGGTTTCACTTCGATGGTCCTAGATTATCATTTTAAACTTAGAGTCACAGCCTTATGAATATAAGCCAGCATTGCACATGTAAGCCGGCACGCCTTTTATACCTGGAGGCTGTTATTTTTCAGTTTTGTAGTTGTTTTGCTTGAGTTTAGATTTAAATGTTTATAAGAATATTTATATTTACCTACAAGTATTTCAGATTTCTACATAGCTACCTACTTCTAACCTACATACCTACTTCCTTTTGAGGCAAAACAATCTTTCTCTGTGAGTAAATGAACGATAATTTTTTGAGTTTTTGTTGTTCACGATATTCGATAGAAAATATCATTTGAGCATAATTTCCCCTTTAATTGCATTCCAAACTTTCAATCTGTGAGACCACGCACATGTACAGCAATTTGGCTCGGATATAGAATGGTAACAACGGTCAGTGGCCTATGTGTCTCTCAGAGTTGTGTTGAGATGTGCAACTGACCTCTCGGGATGGAGGCGCGGGGCGAGGGCCCGCCGTCCTCGTCCGTGTGGCCCTCCGACAGCGTGTCCAGCGGCGGCCGCGGCTCCGGCGCGCAGCACGCCTTGCTCATGCCTGACGTCGACGGCTGTGGGTTCTGAAACATCGCGACAGACAGCGTCACTACTGAAGAATATTGTAATCCGATTCCAACCATAGTTATAAAACTGGAAAAGAGCGAATCAGAATAACGCAGTGAGATCTCCGTACCTTGGTAGGATATTATTATTTTAAATGTTTTGTTTTAAATTTTAAGAAATCATATTAATAAGCAATATTAGCAAATATTAATAAAAATTGATCTAAGATTTTGATTGTGAACAATTATGTAGTAGAAGTATGCCTACATTGTAGATGTCCTCGGTGCATGTCTTGGGTGCTGGCGGATCGTTCTCGCCGACACCTTCGAGGAAGAAGGTGATCATGTTGCCCTTGCCCTTGACGTCAATGGTGCCGCGGCAGTTCAGCCGGTAGCCGCGCGTCGATAGGATGTCATGCACCTCCTCCGTCACCTGCCAAAACACCCTCTACATCAGTCGCCCGACGCTTGCCGCTCTAATGCGACACACACACGCGACGCAATGAAGCTCTCAGTCGCGCGCCTGCAATGAATAGTGCGGAGCTCGCAAGGTGGCGTATATTATCAATATTGTGGTACCACATCACAATCGCGGAGGAACACAAACTCAATTAATTAGTTTTGCGCGAACGTAGGATTATTGTCACTTGCAAATGCAATCCAAATTGGATGGCGCCGTGAAACACGTCGCATTTGAGTTTTTAAACGATCAGTGATCCCGTTGAGGGTGCACACCTGGATTTGGTCGAGCAGTCCGGTGGAGTCCATGCGCGAGGCGACGTTGACGGCGTTGCCCCAGATGTCGTACTGCGGCTTGCGCGCACCGATCACGCCGGCGACCACCGGGCCGATGTTGATACCTGCGGGGCAATACAAAGCTCGTTCCTCACTCGTTTCAGTAATGTTTTAGCGCAACAATCGCAAGAACGCAGCGTGAAAAATAAAGAGAATAACATTCGCATTGGAAACAATTCGCGCGTGTCTCACCCTCGTCCCAGCTGAATAGCGCGGTACATCAGAGATTTATCGGTCTATAACGACTGCGCTAGTCGACGATGCAGGATGTACCGCACTGCTCGCGCTGCTCAGACAGGGCATCTCTTACCGATTCGAATACGGAAGCTGTTGAAGGAGTGCTCGTTGACATACTGCAGCTGCTCGCGCAGGCGCAGCGCATAGTCGGCCATTGCGGTGACGTGGCGGAAGCCGCGCAGGTCACGGGTGGAAGCTGTTAGGCCTGGAAATAAATTTCCCCAAAGTTGTCATATAAGAAAGTAGGTATATTTGTAAATACTAGGTTCACGACAAACTGCCGGTATAAGTCTGTTACGTACCCGATGCTGCCATGTAGGTGGCGCCAGTGCTCTTGATCTTCTCGATGTATTTGAACTGATCCTCGGCGAGAATCTCGTCAAAGTCGGCGATAATCTCGTTGAGCAGGCGCAGGCACTCCACACCGTCGTTATTGCCTTCCAGCTCCACGTAGAACTCGGAGAAGTTAGGGATGGACGCGAACATGACGCACACTGACTCGCACTGCTCGTGATACAGCTCCTGCCGAAGGTATTATTGAGGCCTAAAGACGATTCTTGCCTCTATAAAGTATCGTAACCGGAGTTTACTGAGTTGCGCCACTGCGCTTGTGCGCCCTAGCCGTCGCCGTCTGTGCAACCGAGGAGGATCAAGATACCAGTGTATTGTTCTGAAGCACTCTCTACTCACGTCAATGTTCTTGTCGCTGCACAAGAAGTGCTGCGCGACGTGCTCGGGCAGGATGTTGGCGAGCAGCTTGCGGTTGTAGGCCTCCAGGTGCTCCATCTCCTCCTTCTCGTCTGTTGCACAAAACTCATCATCTCACAAAAGTTTCTTTGCAGTTCTTTCACATGCTTCTTTATCATACAAACAATTTTATGAATGCTCCTCCACATTTGAAATAGTTGAATATCCTATCAAAACGTTATAAAACTTTGACTATCTGTCAGTCTATCACTGCAGTTATTTTAGAAACTATTAGTCTTCATTTAAGACTCTTAAATAATGGACTTCATTTATTTGTAAGGGAAAGATTAGTACGTAAGTATAGGTATATTGTTCTCCACTTAGGGTCTTGATCGTCATTTATGTAACACATACTTAGAGCCTTGAAATCATATCATGGAAATACTGCAACAGTCAGTAGGTACACCAAATAGCAAATCAATCGGACCTGTTGGTAACATCCTTTTGTTACGCCGGAAATGAGCTGATGATCTTCGAACACCTGAAGAGATCTTCATAAATTTTGGCTAAGAGTAATCTAGATTCGAAATCTGCATCGAATTCGATCTATTACAAAACTAATAGACCTATAGGGTTAAGATGCCACAGACAAGCTCATTTATTTTTCAACATCGATCTTTTTTCCCGATACTCATAATTAGGTACACACTAGTGAAATGTTATGTTTAAATCTCTAGTTACGCTTTAACATGACACGTGTCATAATGCACGTATGGTACTTATTTCACTTCAACAAGTGAAATACCAAACGTGCATTTAGCTGCAACAAAGATCTTATATAAGCCGCCACGCAATACAATTTGGAGAATGAAAACAGGCTAGGTAGATGACGATGATGGGCCTATGACTGGACTGCAGTAAGTTCTGCAGTGAACAGTTCAAGAGGGCAGACGAAGATAGAGTAACTACTACTTGTTGTTAGAGTGAGATTCTGTGAGAGTCAAGAAAACGTAGCGTACCATTGGCCTGCAGTTTCCAAATGAAGTCGAGCCTGTATGTGCTCTCTGTCTGGTGCGAGTGTAGCAGCAAAGCCACCGTGGCTCCCAGCGCAATAACGATGTTGGTCCATTGCTGATTCCAGTCGAGGCCGCAGCGGCGTCTACAGAATATCCATCAATGTATTGTTCAATTAATATGTATAAGCGAGCGGCAATAGCCCAATAAAATAAAAATAAAATAAATAAATATTCCACAACTTTTCACACAGCACCATTTAGTCCCAAGTTAAGCTTGAGAGCTTGTATTACGGGTACTAAACAGCTGGTAAACATACTTATATAGTTCTAAATACATACATATTATAGATAAATTACACCCAGACACAGAACAAATGATCGTGCTCATTACACAAACATTTGTCCTGGGTGGGAATCGAACCCACGACCTCCGGCATAGCAGTCAGGGTCACTAACTACTAGACCAACAGGCCAGTCAAAACCAATGACCAAGGCGTCGGCCTGGCGATCGAGAGGTAGTGAGCTCGATCCCCACCCATTGCACTATTGACTTGAACCAACTCCAGACACAATCATATTTAACTTAGTGGAGTGGTTAACTACTAGTAGCAATGTGCAACCCACATTGCTAGTAAGCTTTAAACAAAACCATTTTAATAATTTATTTTAATATGATTACAATAAATGTAATTATGTGATGATGAAGATTGAATGGCATGTCAGGAAGGCACTCACTGGTAGTCGTAGAAGGGCTCTTGGTACACCAGGTGCTGGTGCGACGTCACGGCGACGTAGGCGGCGGCGGTGACGATTAGCAACACCAGCTTCACCACGGTGATGAGGATCTGGTGCACCGCGCACAGGAACATTGCCAGGAGAGTCAGCTGAAGGTAATGCTGCCAAACAAATTGAGACTACGTAAGGGGTGGCAGGGACACGCGTAATATTATCGTCTCTTGGTCAAGTTATTTGTCTCTTTAAGTATTTAAAGCCTGAAGGGTTCCTGAGCTGCAGCTTAGTATGGGGTACAAAACCATGTCCTGCGTGTGCTGGAACCTGCACAGTAAAGAACTTATGGACGTTCTGAAAATGTTGTAGCTACTTGGCCCCTGGTTTAGTTGCCAAATATAGTTATTATTGAGTAGGTGTGCTTACCTCATTCATGTCATAGGGGCAGAAGTGGAAGTCGCCCGGGTGCGCGTGCGTCACGTTGTTGGCGAGCTGGTCGGCCGCGGTGATCACGGACTCCACCTGCGCCACGTCACACGGGTGTTAAAGCGCGGTCAGTCGTTACATACAGTGACAACAGTTTCAATGATATTCAATGCAAAATAAAGTTAAATAATTAATCATTTGGTTTACCAGGTAAATGGCATAAAACTTATTTTTCAAGACACTTGCTCGTATACGCGCCACAGCTTACTTTCTGTGGCTTTGTGAATAAATCAAATTGTGTTCATAAATTCATATCAATCGCCATTTAATTGTTTATCGTTGCGTCTTGAGATAAATTGATAATTCCAGTTTCCACTGTCCCCTTCCGTCGTGTCTTACTCGGGCCAAATATTAAAGTTATCTATACATATAAGTAGTGAGAAATGATTCACTTATAGAACGTAGAGAATGAAGTTGGCACCTATTCGCCTAAAAAAACCCATAAATTAAAACATTTAACTGGTTCACAAATTTGTATTAAGGGCTATGCCCAGATTGTCTACCGCTCTGTGTATTAGACAGATAAGTGGCTTCAAGTCAGCGGAAAAGGAAGCGCTTCAACGTACACGGTGCATAAAAAACAGACCACACCCTAATTTGACAAATATTTGTTGTAGAATATTATACCTAAGATATGTATGTGTATTTGAATTTCTCCGCTGTTAATAGCAATTGTCTTGAAAAAAGTCGGATGTCAGTGGCACATTTGTTTCACTCTGTATTATTATTACACGCTCAATGAATGTGGTACATTGGTTGCAGTTATAACGTAACCTCCACATAAGCCGTATGTAGTGATATGTTGTGTATGTAGTATGTTCACTGACCATGACGACCTGGATCTGCGCGATGAAGGCGGTGACGACGATGAAGGATACCACTTGCGACAGCATGCGGTTGTTGTGCACGCGCCGAGACGCGCGACGCACGCGCTCACCAGCTTGCTGCACACACAGGCGTGTTAGCACATGCACTCGTGTGCACTAATCGTCATGCACTGTACGTCAAGTTACCAGCTCACCTCAAGGTCCAGGCAGATGATCAGGTACGTGAACGACGTGATGATTAGCCCAGCCATGATGATGGTCGCGATGCCTAGCGGTGACCTGGACACACGGTACACACAAGCTAAAGTATAAGTAATGCAAAAGAAAATGTAGTCGATAATAATTTTTGGCTATTCTATAAGTTTCAGTAAACAGACTGTTTCACAGACTTTAAAACATAATGCGTGTGATCGTCTGGAAGGAATAAGCTCACTGGTTCAGAACACTGCACTCGACGAGCGGAGCCGTCTCGTGTGGTACACCTAAACATTTAACAACTTTTGATAGAGCTTTATTACTACACAAATAACAAGCTTCCCGTTTCTGCGGTAGGTCTGATTGGAGAACTAAACTATTTGAGGTGCAATTTTATTCCAAATTAAATTACGTGTTATTTACAAATAACTTGGTGCTCGTTTTATTGATGCTCGAAATGCTTGTTGACTTGCGATTTGAGTTAGCACTCAGTGTGTGTAGACTTACAGGTTGTAGGCGATGGTCTGGATGGCGACACCGGCGACATAGATCGCCAGCGAGCAGATGAAGTATACCTTCATCATGCGGTCGCGCTCGGCAGTGTACTGCGAACAACAGGGGGAAATGTAAGTGTAGTGCAGGCGCACTTTTCAACTAGTTTTCACAAAATATATCACCTGTTTGAAGATATTAATTATTTAATTATTTTGTTTGGTGTGCTACGGCTTCGGCTAAAAAAATAAATTAACTTATAATCAAGACGGGGATCACCTTTCTGTCACAGAGTAGAAAACTCTTTCGTAACATGTCACGCTCACAGTTTGAGTGTGTAACGCTTTCAGCGTTCTCACCTTGCAGTCCGGTCAAATTGGCATTTATCTCGGGATGAGAATGAGAGTTAATATTTATGATTTAATACAAAAACGACTAAGCCGATAAGAAAAAGATTTTCAAAATTGGTAAAATAAATTTCACCGAGTTAGAAAGAAAGAAAGAAAGAAAGAAAAATATTTATTTGACAGTTACATGATAGCCTGATAGGCTATATGGAAGGATACACTTAAGGAGAAAATACAAATAATAATTTACGAACAGAACGGCTGTTACGAGAGCCTCGTTGCAGGACAAACTTGTACATTTATTTGGTGAAGTGGCGCGCAGTTTGCGCCGTTTATAAAATATTCCATTCGAAGCGAAAATAAATTGCAATCCCGACTCATCGCGTAAACGTTTCAGGTAGAGCGTTCGATTTTTTAAAAGACTGAGTATATCTGATTACAGACTGAGTAAATAAAGAGTACCAACTTATGAAAGAGTAAATTTATTCAAATTCAAATTCAAATTCAAATTAGTTTATTTGTGACACATAGGTAAAATGTATGTACATGGTGTTGAATATAAAAAGTTTCACTATGCGCTGCCTTGCAAGGCGTACAAAATGTTTCCTTTACAGGAATAAAATGTTAAATCTACTTAAATGTCTAGACTACAACTAAATTTAAAAATAGTAACATTAAAAACGTTGTTAAAAAAATATACGAAAAATAAAATAATAATTGTAATGAAATAAAATAATAACAATGAAATACAAAACAAATCAGCAATAATACTTAATTAACACATACAATAAAAGTTATAGATAAATAATTAGGAAATGCGATATTTTTAGGGTTTTATTATTCTTCTAGGAAATCATTTAAACAGTAATAAGCTTTTTGTATAAGAAAGAGGTGAAGTTTTTTTTTGAAAGTAATAAGGTCTTTTGAGGATGGTATAAGTTTAGACAGTTTATTATATATTTTTGAAGCCATTCCAAGAAAACTTTTAGAAAAAAGTGCGGTTTGATGGGATTTAGACTTTAATTCACCTTGATGACGTGATGTAGAAAGGGTTTCAAAATGGCTTTGATTGGTTTTAATAAATATGGCAACTTCATATATATATAGAGAAGGTAGAGTTAATAATTTCAGATCAATAAAATAGGGTTTGCAACTTTCTGTGTTTTTTATCATGCATACTGCACGTAGACACTTTTTTTGGGCTTTAAATGCCAATTCCCTGTCTGTGGAATTACCCCAGAATATTACGCCATATCGCAGTGTGGTGGATACGTAAGCATGGTATGCGGTAAGGACTGTACTACGATTTGCTACCTTACTTAAGTTGTGTAAAGCGTAGCAATATTGGTTCAGTTTTTTTATTACGTGATTGATATGTGCTTTCCATGTCATTTGATCATCTAACCAGAGCCCTAAGAATTTTGTACTTTTAATTTTAGCAATTGTATTAAGTTGATATTTGATGTTTAAGTTTATGGTATTGGTTCGTTGGTTAAAGTGCATAACGTGGGTTTTTCCGAAATTAATTTTTAGGTTGTTATCAGTTAGCCATTGAATAATTAAGTGTAAGCTATTATTTATTTCATTTTCGTACGATTTTATGTTTTTAGGTATAAATAATGTGGTGCAATCATCAGCGAATAGGGTCATGGGGTGATCAATGGTTCTGGGAAGATCATTTATATAACATAAGAATAATAACGGACCAAGTACACTACCCTGGGGCACGCCGTAATGAGTGGTTCTTTGTTTTGATAGGTAAGATAATTCCATTTTAGTATTTGGACAGACTTTCACAATTTTTGTTATTTGTTTTCGTTTGACTAGGTACGACTCAATTAATTCAAGAACATTGCCTCTTATTCCAAGTTTATTTAATTTTGAATTATTTTAGTTTATTTTTATTTAAATTTTTTATTGTAAATATTAATAGGTATTATTTGAGACTTCGTTACATAGTTGTTTGGATTAAGCACAGGTTACGACAGTAAAAAAAATCGGGATATGACAATAAATATATACCTGGTATTAATAATTAACATTGTGCAACGCACTCAAGTATTACAGATTATAAGGTACCGACGGCTACCATATCAACTTATACAGGGTTATTTGTAAAACACCAACAACTTCGCAAGACTGGATAGCTAACAACAAAAGCAATCACTTTTTATTCGAGACAAAACCGACGTAACAATATAGATGCCGAGCAGTTCAGAATCTAGTTCAGACCTCACGGTGTCCGCATGCGCTGTGATGCCACTTTCATTCCATATACGTTATAGCATTTTAGAGGTAGGAGGAACAAGGTGTAAAGTTCCTCATCCCCCATAGGAAAGGTAGGATCCTCCGACCAGACAAGTGTTATGTCTAGTGGGCTACTCCTGCCCGACAGTTGTGGTCGAAAATTTATATACGTTCAAATTCCGCGGATAACCTTAAGTTGTTAGTTCGTATGTGGTGAGATAGATGTCGCTAGCGTATTCTAAGATTGCAAGCTAGAAGTTTATTGAGGATTATATTCAAGTTGATTATGTTCCATTGTCATAATTATCATTATCATCACCACCATAACCTCGCTTAATCCACAAACATATGGTAGTTAAGTTTTAGTTTTAGTTAGTGAGGAGTCGGCCTGCTTCACAGTAGTGCGTACCTTCTGCTCCAGCTTGGCGTCGCGGAAGGTGAGCGTGCAGGGGCGGCAGTGCTCGGCGCGCAGGCGGTCGGTGGAGCGCGCGTCAATGGCCTTCATCAGGTACTCGTTCACCTCGTCCTCCGGCTTCTTGTTCTCGTTGCCGGCGTCCACTCCGATCCTGTGGGTGAGAACAGAACTACACGGGGGTAAGCAGGTACTATACAATTTATTATAATGAAGTAAGCGAGTGTAACTGTCACGCTACATTCCACGAAGTCTTAATTCGTTGTCGTGTTATTGCTGTCCCTGTCCGACAACAGTCGGCCGTTTAATGAACGGTGTAAAATAACAAACCATAACATTACGCCTGTAATCCCCAAAGGGTTAGGCAGAAGTGTACATATGGTATACCCACATCTCGCTAGTAATAGTAAACGTTATCACAGATTGGTGTACATACGGATATTTTTAAGTCACATGTAATAGGGGGCGAGTCTATTACGATAAACTATGTCAGTACTTGTTTGGTAACCGATCGGTGCAAAAATGAATCCAACAAAGCAACTAATGCCACAGAATCCGAAATTATTGTTTTTTTTTAATTTTTAGTGTTTATGACGTCTGCTGCTTTTTTGAATCGGTTAAAAAGGAATTGTCGTGCCGAGTTTATCACGCAGTGAGGGCGCTTTACCGATAGTTAACACGCGGCGGAAGAGCCGTGCTCCTGGTGGCCTCGCACTCGAAAGATACTCGTACGTTATAATTCCGGCGTTACTCGTGCGAGACGCAACACAATGCATGATTGATTGCGTTAATCGAACCGATCCGCACGATGTCATGCATATATACCTATGTATGTGAAAAATTTGATAATTTCACACAATTATTTTCATCGACATTGTATATGTAAAAGCACTAACGGAACTAAGAAGTCTTGACTTTCCCGCTAGACACCCAACGCCGATTAAAGTTATCCAGTCAAATTTCCTAGCACTATGGAGTGATTGAAAACAATGTCGCCAAAGTTTGCATTTCCCACTCACTTGCAACCACCACTGTGGGTTAGACATACATATTATTGTATTGTAACAAATTGCTAGCAAGTTCCAAGTCGGTGCAATTGCAATTTGTTGGTAAATCCGGACGACTCTATTACGCAACCGGAGCGAAGCGAACCGGGAACTTCTCGATGTAACAGAGCAAATAGTATCATGTTTAGAGTATGAGGGATAGTGGTCATCAAAGTTTGTATCCTCTTTGCTGAATAACAATTATATATATATTTAGTTCAACACTTTTACAAA
This sequence comes from Euplexia lucipara, assembly GCA_921972225.1. Taxonomy (NCBI): domain Eukaryota; kingdom Metazoa; phylum Arthropoda; class Insecta; order Lepidoptera; family Noctuidae; genus Euplexia; species Euplexia lucipara. The sequence goes on along the minus strand of OV179142.1, from coordinate 36,699,608 downwards.
AAAAATGTGTTATCTCCCTACCGAATCCATGTACAATTTTTTTTTAAACGATGAAATTCCAGAACGTATAAAGACTTTCTGTGATAAAAGTTCGTCATGAAAGTGGCAATAAGAGATGATGTATACTTACTTGGAGGAGTGCTTGCCGTGCTGCGATCCGTGGCCCATGACGCGCATCTCCTTCGACACGTTGCCGTTCAGCGAGAACGAGTGCTGCGGCTTCTTGTCCTGCACACACACACGGTACAGTCGTGGTGCTACACCCACACGCCCACAGGCAATCATATTATAAGAAGAAAGTTGTGGATAGGTTATACGCACTCGGCAAGCGACACGTTAAAATGTGGCTATCTAGCCACACTTGACCTAAGCGTCGCGTCGCACCGTCAACGGACGCGTGCGTGTGCTTTATAATATCATTGCCGATAGGTAATGACAATATCATGTGTTTAAACGGGGTGCTCTAACTCTCAATTGTTGGTTCTAATAATTATGGATCGTAAATGGGTTCCGTAGTACTGACCACGCGGCTGGTGTCGTCGGGTACAATGAGGAACGTCTCAATGTTGTGGTCCTTCAGGTAGGCGTTGCGCAGGCCTCCGTATCCTGGCTCCACCTTGTAGTCGTCACCCAGGCAGCGCAGCGTCTCCTTCGTGATGTGCACGCGTCTGTAAGTGTTATGACCATAGTACCGGACACTTGATGTACGAGCAGGTTACATTACAAACACATTGGTATAGAAAACATGCCTTGCACTACACGTAATATGTAAGCCAAGGAGTAACTCTTTGTTCTCATATGGACATGTGATGCGGAGGAGGGAAGACATTCGACAAGAAGTGTGAAGTATTCACGTAGATAGCTACCAAGAGAGAGGCAGGATGAAGAAAACTTGGATGGATTGCGTAAGAGATAGGTGGGAGACATCTCTCACCTATCTCTTACGCAATCCATCCAAGTTTAAATCGACGTAGAATCGACGCGAACGATCGCTTTTTTCTTCTTTACCAATGTGGGTAAAGAAGAAAGAGATCGTTCGAAGAAGTTACGATAAAAGCAAGAAAAAGGTGAATCGGAAACAAATGGAACAGCTTAACCGAGCCTAAGTAATTGTTCAGCAGGTTCTTGCTGCATGGTACTCACCCAGCAACGCCGCCGCTCTCCATGTAGTTGGCAAGTGTGACGTCATTGGACCACACGTCGAATTGCCATTTGCGCAAGCCGAGCACTACGCAGTGCACGCGGCCGGTGTGGATGCCCACGCGCATGTTCACGTTCACGGCCATCACTTCACGCACCAGGCTGTAAAGAATCATACTTGAGCATACTGGAGCACTCGCCACATTGAAGCTAATTTTATTTTATCTAATCCATTATATTCTGTTGACCACAGTCGACCCGTCACTATGTAGGGGTTGACTTTTGGCAAGTTTAGCTGCAATTGAGTTTAGGACTGTTTATGTACCTATCTGGTAAAATAACATTAGATTAGCTAGCTGACATTCTACCAGATGAGTAATAGCTGTCGTTGAAGCGTGTGGTTTACTAACGCAATTGCATCAATCATGTCGAGGCCCATCTCGACGCAGCACTTGGCATGGTCGTCACGCGCCTCGGGCAGGCCCGACACGCAGTAGTAGCAGTCGCCCAGCAGCTTGATGCGCAGGCAGTGGTGCTCGGCGGCCAGCCGGTCGAATCTGAGCAGAGGGACATCAGCTTAGCTCAACATTCAAGGGATCTGCCATTCAGCAGGATCTTTGTGTGTCGTTCCATTGATAAAGCAAAGGCGATTAGATACTATAGTAAGACAAAACGTAACGATATAACACTCAGTGACCGCGACAGTTTGCGTGGGCGTATCCTATTATCCTGGTAGCGTGAGAACAGTTGTAAAACTCACCAATTTTTATTACTGAATCTTATCAGACCCCATATGTTAGTGATAACAGAAAGCACCTTTCTGTCTTTCTGCTCCTCTCTACAACATTTTTGCCATAATGATAAAAAGGAACCATTTTACATTTAGTAATTCAACTAATAGTTTTTTTATTGATTAACGTGATAAACGCACTAAATTACTACGAACTTTAACAAATTTCACTTCTATTAAAATAAACTACGAATAGCTTCTTGGACGTTTGCAACTACAATCATATTAATTTAATTTATTTGTAAGTTTAACGTTCAAAAGTGCCTGTTTTCAGGCCTAATTGAAATAAATGATTGGACTTTTGACTTTGATTTTGACTTTGACATGAGAACCAATTATGCATTGATAATTTTTGTTTGGCAGCATGTTTCAGCAGAAAAGAAAGTAAGAGAGGTCGATCATGTATACTCGTAAAGAACGGACATCAATGGAGAGAACTACCAAAAATTGCTAAAATAGCTTCTGTTGGTATTTTCGAATGCTGCGCCATTGAGCTGATTCACCATAACACCATTGTTGTATGCATTTATAGGGTTACTAACAGCAAAAATGTATCTCAATTTTTCGACAAATTATTAGAACTGTTACAAACCTGTACTAAGAAATCTCAAAATATTGTCATAGCGGGAGATTTTAACATTGACATATTAAAAAGAAACAGTACTATTACACGGCACAACTTTTCAAATTTCCTGTAAGAAAAACGTGCGCAATAAACAAATGGCGTATAAATAGACGGGATTATAGTGAAGAAAGCTTAGCTAAGTTTAAAAAAACATTTAAGCAGCTTAACATTTACTGAGGTATTTCTAGCTACCGACTGCAATACTGCTATAGGGCTTTCTTAGATTTCTTCATACAACAGCACCTCGGCAACCCTATCCAATCTAATCTTTAATGTAAAACTTTTATATACATAAGTACTAATTATGTACCTAAACTAAATGTACTCCGAACTCACTAGCCATAAAAAGCCATTAAAGGCTTCTGTGGCTTTAAGCATTTATAGTTATGTAATGTACATAGAATCAGCGAACTTGAACAAAGAATAAAAAAAAAAATGGAGTAGATTTATGCCTCTATTATATGGGACTTAAACAAAACCGGCGAAATGTGGGTCCACTATAGGCACATCTCTGGCTAGTCCTTTAGAAAACACAGGCGTGATGTTATGGTAATATTGTGAAACAAGTTAGTCCAATTCGTTTTCAAGGAAAATGAGGGTCTAATACTTTTTATACGAGGGTGACAGATAATAAATATGTGTCGTCGTGAACTTGTCCATCCGCGTCCCCTCATAAGTTATGCAGCAATCCTCTCGTCCTCTCGTCCTCTCGTCCTCTCGGGCGTCAAGTCGGTCGTTATGATTAAATTGGACTTTTAAACACCTTTGTGCCGTTAACTATTCATGGCACATATTGGACAAGTTCACGAGTGAACCGCAAACTTGCTAAATTAATCTAAACGTGCAAATCCCGGAAATGTTGAGTTACTTCCGTGGGTAGGTACTTTGTTGTGAAAATGGTATTACATACACTTAAACTTGACACTTGATTGTTTTTGTTTTTATTTATAAAGGTAATTTCTTAAAAAATATCGAATAAGTAATGAATAAGGTGTTTTGTATTGTGCTCACACCATTTAAACATTTAACTTATTACTATTAATACGTGAGGACTTGTAATTGGCTTTCTGGTGACTATGGTTTATTTATTTTTTTTGTTTTGTTTATTTTTATTAGCTGTAAGTCCTCCATGAACTAAATAAATAAATAAACCTAACAGTTCCCGTTCCCGGTTCAGTTCAGTGTGGTGCCTCGTTGGTGTAGTGGTCGCCAGCGCTACTGCTGAGCATTAGGTCCCGTGTTCGATAGGTCGGCCAAAGTGTTATTGAGTTTTTCCATCTGGAATTTCTCAGTAGCAGCCCGGAGTCTGGATTTGAGCCCGATTGATGGCAATATATAGACTTAAAAAAAACATAACTGGTGAAATGAATGTGGGTGTATGTACAGACGCCAGCACATCAAGTTCTTTGATCGTTCGTTCTTTGATCGTTTTTCAACTTTATGCTAAACAGAATAAGGTTCAAATTCAATTGGGAAAGTTTGACACATTGGGGTAACTTGATGTGCTGGCGTCTGTACTAGAGATACACCTCTGCCTAACCCATCGGGGATTACAGGCGCAGTCATGTGCATGTGGCATCATGTGGACATCATGTGGTTACTCATCCAAGACTAATTGAGTATTGAAGTGTCTGCGCAGTAATGGCCCACAGTTAATTATTTATTAGGCACAGGCAAGTGTGCAATATTAGTTGCATGCGCCCCCGCTGAGCACGTCACGTCGGCGTCGCGTCGATGCAATCCAAACACGTTGCCAGCGAGGCGCTGATAGATACTGTTCGTTTAGGTTCCTAACAAATAATAGTGAGCTTACCAGATCCCTGGTCCCTGATAAATGGTACGGAAACCAATTGTATAATAGGTACTCGGAGGACATTTGACACTAAAACAATATAATAATTTTGTCAACCACATTGCAACCCTAACTTATAATAATTTTAAGTCGCCACTGTCAGGCGTGGCAACCATGATGCTCATTGCCCAGGATATTGTGAGATGGTGGACTTATACGGTCCAAAACAAGTTGATAGTGGTTTGAGTATTTATAATATCGCTCTTAAACCATTAGAGAGAACAAACTATCGGTAGATAGGTGTAGGTGTTTTAGCAATTTAATCGAAGTTCGATAGTTAATACATAAATCACGACGCGAGTGCCGTGTGACCCATATTGGGAGCTCAGCGTACCTAATGGTGCGTGACTCCCTGATGCCTCACCTTCTGCCTAATAACTAATACTAACAATGTCCGCACGCACACATGCACAGCTCCGCGAACTCGGCCATGTTCACGCGCCTGCGCACACGCAGACACCTAAGTGAGTAAGTACCGATGATGTTCACGAAAGTCGAAAGGAACGTTTACTTTAATCACTTGGCGTGATTATGAAAAGGTCTTTTTTAGTTTCGTCTGCTTCGTCTAAAACAAGTAATGTAATAATTTAAAAACATGAACTGCTCCACATTTTACGATAGACAAAACAGAATCTGGGTACCCATTCTATTGTGATACAAGTATTAATACTCATCTATATACATATATAAAAATGTTATGTTGGTTTGTGTTCGCTTCAAAAACTCTGCACCGATCGAGCTGAAGCCATGCTTTTAGCATGGTATATAATCCGCATCAAGGATTGTTTTTTTCCATTTTTTTTTTATTTCCTAGTCACAATGTGCCACAGCGAAACGTGGCAGGGTACAGCTAGTATTATATAAAGTGCCTAGGACGATCCGGTATTAATATATTAATTTTATTTATTAAGCACTGCGTCTGGATGGATTTCGAATTTTGACATACCCTCCATCACTCTTAGTTTTGAAAATTAGTTATAGCCAACAAATAACGTGTCTTCTATTGGTAAAAAAATAACAGAATCGGCCCAGTACCTCTTCATAACGTTAGTACAGATTATTAGTTTAGCTTGTAGGTACGAGTGCATTACCAGTGTCGTTGCTATTTTTAAGATTAAATGAGAAACTTAATGTCAATATAATAAACAATATGAAACTTTAAACTACTTACTACTTTTTTTTTTAACTTTGATTTGTAAACTTTATGCTGCAATAAATATTTTAAATTTTAATGTCCCATTTCGCATTTGACACATTGGGGTAGCCAGATGTGCTGGCCTCTGTACTAAATAGGTCTTTACTAATTTGAAACCAAAATTATTTATTTAGAAAGTCTATTTTACTTCGGCGTAGGTGCCAGAGAATCGACACTATTGTTTAACTACGATTATCTCCAAAGTACTTATATTTATCTCTTCTAAAGTGGTGACTTACCTTCGTAAACGTCAACGTGGTGCAGGAGTCTTAGTGACAGTTTACTGTCAGTAGCGAGCCCGTCATGTAGTAACCACCTGTTTACCAGCATAATTACTCCGAAAGAAGTTGTTCAGGACCCAGCAAAGTTAGTCGTCTGTATGTAATATTATGTGTTTGAACTAACGCACGAAACACTCTCAACGTCTGTTTACACAACGACCGGTAATTTAGTACATCGAATAAATCGGAATGTGCGGATCTGTGCTCAGCGGGGGCTCGTAAATCCGTGCTCTGCCTTATTGCACCTTTTACGGTGCAACGCCCACCTACTGCTCAACTCTCAACTAATGAACTCGGGCAGGGAGACACCTCCAAGAGGTAGGGTAAGGAAGGTGGGGGAGCATGGACAGACGAACAGTCGCAACGATCACCTGGCCTTTCATGGGGCACGCATCTAGTAATGTCCTATGTATAAACTTTATATCAGAGGCAGTGAATACCCTATTTTAGTATTGTACGTTTACGTTTGTGTGACAGTATCTCGCTGTGTCCTTCGCAGTGTCCCGTCGCCACATGGTGACGAGAGACTGCTGTGCACACTGGCTGTGCCCCAGCAGCAGTAATATCTAAGTGCCGAGCGGCGGACAGCCAAGACTCGAGTGCGCACCTTAGGCCTGTGAGTTTTTAGATTCACGTGATCTTGCTTTAAAAACGGTGCAGTAAAACGTCGTGAGGGAGCTGGAATACCTTAGAAATATTTCTCGACCAAGCTCATGGGCCGCATGAACTCGGATACATGTAACGTCACCCGCCGCCGCCGGAGGTACGTTATGGCTGGCAGTGTCCTTTGATATTAATCAAACAGATAGTGTTCCGTTACACACTGTGGCACAAACAGCCGCCTATTCATCAACACCTCCCTTAGCGATAAAATTCGCGCTTCATTAGAAAATATCGACGTCGGCCGGATTCGAGCCGGACGCCGGCCGCCAGCCCGTCCGGTCCGGTTTGATGGATGGTCCAATCGTGCCGACGTCACTTTATCATCGGCCAAATGATAAATACGCTTGTTTTGAACGATCTCTTTTTACAATTACGAAATATTGGGGCCGGTTGCGATTGATTCGAATCAATACGAATACAATCAATATTCATTTTGAATGCCAAAGAAATGCGGGAGGGACGCAAATCATATTTTTGTTAAGCTCAGTTGTGATGGAAGTTGCGGGATAGACGCATCATATTTTTGTTAAGCTCAGTTGTGATGGAAGTTGCGGGATAGACGCATCATATTTTTGTTAAGCTCAGTTGTGATGGAAGTTGCGGGATAGACGCATCATATTTTTGTAAAGCTCAGTTGTGATGGAAGTTGCGGGATAGACGCATCATAATTTTGTTAAGCTCAGTTGTGATGGAAGTTGAAGAAATGTTCGTGAAGGTATGTCACTCTCTGTGGGATACTCTGGTTCTGATCTTTTTGTTGGGGTTGCCTTGTTGCACTCACTGTTCTGTTGTTTCTTCATCAACATAAGCTAGCACTATGAACGTGTCCACGGTACCCGAGTGCCTGCAGGCACGCTGTCTCGAAATCCATCGGCAGAAGAAGACTATATCAAAACAGTCTGAAGGGAAATTGCCAATCTGGCACACGTTACCCATTACTACGCAATTGAGGTTTTGGTTACTTTCATCCTTAGTGTAGGCTCATACATGTTCATGACAAATAATCCTGAACAAATACGCGTCTGTGGCAAGATGGCGACGAGCACACGCACAATGAGGTTCACTTTGTTGACTTAAGTTCGTGTAAATTAGAGCGAGTATTAGCGAAATTAAGTAAAGAAAAAATAAATAAGTAACTCGTCACTGGAGAGTAGCGAAGCTGTTTAGGAAAACGGGTTTTAGATTATAAAGTTATATGAAAATAATTAAATAAAATAAAAGTAGTGTAAAAACTAATGTAGTGTTCATCATGAGTGGGCATTTTTCACAAACAAATAGTCTTTGGATCGTTAAATGACGCTTGTGCGTGGTAGACGCGTTAAATCATATTAAGTCTTTTTTTTTTAGTTTGTTGCTATTATTTTAGGGTTTTTTTTATAAATCATTTTTTTTTTACCACTCCAAGAGGGATAAAGTGTTCTTGCTATATTTGGTGGCATGACAAAGGACGTTATCAAAGTAACAACACTGCGGTATTTTTTTTTAAATAGTGTAGCACCGCGTGTGATGTTTTTGGCCTCGAACAGGTCTTTAATTAGATATAGGTTTCTATTTGCATGTAATTAGTTTTTAGATTTATGTATTTGTACAAACATTTAGTTTATTTGTAGTTTTGATACCATTATACTGATAAGGGTAAAATATGTTTTATCTGTGTCATGAAGTAAATAAAAAAATGAAATAAGTTTTTGTTGCTAAAGTTCCTGCGCGTGTCCCATACAAACGTTTTTTTTTCTTTCTTTCTCTTTCTAGTAATCGAACTATTCCTAAAAACTATGATTCTTTGGAACCGTCCGTTTTACACAATTCGTTTAGTCCTCGGCTGTAAGTGGTTTACATATATGTAACGTGGCATAGTGACGTCACACTGTATAAGCGAGTGCGGTGGATGTCGCTGACAGGTGAACCACAAACTAACTCAGCAGATTAGTTAATGCGGCCGACATAACCATGTCTAAACTAATCATAATTATAAAGAGGAAGGATTTGAGTTTTTGTTTGTTTGTTTGATCTATCAGCGAACCAAGAGTGAGGAGAAAGTATGAAATCCATTCGACAGAGCCTCGGGTGAAGTGCTAGTGCTTAGCGTTTGCACCACGCATGATATCTTTTTAAAAATATTATAAGTTTAGGTTGTTAAGATACCGTGTACCTCAAAAGGAAAAACATAACTTTTTTAGAATCACTTCGTTGTCTGTCTGTCCGTCTGTAAATATTCTTCTCTTCAGGAATACTTAGAAGTATTAACTTGAAATTCATATCAAATACTCAAGTTTGCAATCCCTTGGAGAAGTAAAAAAGTCAAGCTCGTGCAAAAAAAAGTCCACGCAATCAAAAGATGCCACCGAATGCTTTATTTATGCCGCATATCGAAATACTCGCAAGAGAATCAAAACCTATGAGATGTTTTTAATGGAGAATTATGAAATTAGACATAAAGCAATGTTTGCATGTTTATACAAGCAATGGACATAATTTGAAAATCGTGGAGTTTTAATAACTTCACTCGGAATGGATGTACAGTGGTCATATCACGTCGGGTATCGTATAAAAGGACTTCTTTTTCCAATTTTTTTCAAAAGTACGGAACGTACGAAACTTTCAGTGCGCAAATGAATTACCGGAATAATAATCAGTAGAACCTATATGATTTGTACCACCGTTAAAACATCACCTAGTGTCTAACCACACGTACTGATACACGCAGCGTGGCGCACCGGCTGCCGCGCTGAGCCGCTTCGCCTTACCTCACCCAATTAATCTCTGGGTACAAAACAAAGTGATTAACTCGCGCCTATTATCCGGAGGGCCCGCAATTTGTAACCCTAGCAGTGGCGTCGAGTTGCGGGCCCCAACACCCGCGCCCGGGCCCCTGACATCACCTGTGAAGACGGAGGTTAACATTCAAGGGTTAAGGGAGTGTGCCTCCGGACTAGCGTTACTGTTTGGAAATGTTGGCATTTATGGGTCGCGTGCTCGTTTTCACTATCCACAAGCAACACTTGAATGAATACCTATCATTTTCTGCATTAGTTTTAACTTTCTGCCTATATCCGAGTATTGGATAATGTCTTCATATGAAAAACAAATTGTAAGTCGGTGTTCACAACCAAAAAATACCAAAGAAAACATAACCAATCACAATCAGCGCTGACAAGGGTAGTTAAAATCAAAATTACAAACGACGGCGGTAAGTAGCTCAGTGGTGTAATTGGAGTTGAGAACGATAATAAATGAACACTTGTTGCTTCAAGCTAATCTAACAAAATCAGCCACGAGTATGTACAAAATTCATATTGAGATTCCACCTCCACAGCCGCTAGCTCCAACACAAATCATAACGCGTCTGTGGAGTAGTCAATATCGTCACCGGATTGTAGATTTAATAAAGCAACTCTCACGGAAGCATTTTTCGCGAAAGAAGAATGTAAAATCTCGTTTATTTCCATTATTATTCATGTTCCTGGCTGCTTGTCGCCCCCCGGCTTCCCCGGGGTACAGCGAGTCATTCATTATTCAACAATTTACAGAATTCATCCATGATTAGCGACGGCGATGTTGACGTGTTTATTCATTTTGTCGTCACTGCTTGAGAGAGGCTGCGACCATACGGTTCAGTCAGGGAGTCGGGGAGTGAGGTAGACAGCTGTCGGGAGAGCAGCCAGTATCTCCGCAGAATACGAGGATCAGAGGTTACATTCATTACTGAGAGACGCTGACGGGAGCGCTCGCGGATGACACTTGCGGCGGTTCAGATTATGTGTATGTAATGGTTTTAAATGTTCTTTCAGCGTAAATGATGTTGAATCATACTAGTGTTATTTAAGATGACAAGAAACACTCGCCCAGTTTGTCATCGGCAGTATTTATTTGTGCTGTTACCAACAAATCAACGTGCTGGATTATCTGGATGCGTACATTTTTTGAAAGCGTCATGCTAGACAATGTCACAGGTGACTATTTGACTAACCTGGCGAAGAGCTCGTTCAGCAGGCGCACGAGCTCCTCCGCCGTGCACTGGTCCGACAGGGAGGTGAATCCGCAGATGTCCGCGAACAGGATGCTGCAACAAACACACACGTGAACATTTGTTTTGTGATACATCTCACATCTCCACGGAACTACCCGCCTATCTCATTAACAGCCTGCAGCTGAACTTGAGTATTTATTGGAGAGAGCAAAGTTTACTACTTTCATTTTTTTTTTAAGTTTTACTTAAAAGATTCCACCGTTTCACTGTTGAACATTTTATTGGATTAAAAAAAGTGCAGCGCAATGCCGGTAGTACAAAGTTTACGGAGAGGACGAGGTGACTATGGATATAAAATTAAACAAATAAAAAACCCCTACAGTTAGCACGGACCCCACTCGTCTGCAGCGGGACGACGTATTGTAGATGTGGTAACATTAGAGGACCACTCGGTACTCACGGACCTGTTGCTTGTCGCAGCCACATCGACCGGCTCTCGACTGTCGGAACAGAAGATTACAGGTAGCTAGGGATTCTTATCACTCATTACAAATGACCGCCAGTGTAAACTGTCTTCAAGAGACATAGTGTGTCTACAACTTGTGTTACACATAGTTTCCAAAAAAAACTGATATATCCCACGGTAAACCTGCATCAAGCATTCATTTAAAACGTGTAAGAGTCGAGGTTATTTTAAAAAAGGCTTTGTATCCCGCATCCGTAATATGTCAGTTAATCTCGCGTCTGGCTAGCTCCGTCCGTGCCGGGAATACTCGGAAATTCACCGCAAAGCTGCAATTTACCTCAAATTCGAAACTCCTACATCAAACCTAGCTTTTGCGCAGGGAACTATAAACTATAATGGCGCGGTTTCGCCTCGGAAGTTAGAACAAAATTGTTTGTGACCGCGCGCATCGAGCTTCTGAGCGACGAGACTGCAGGCTGTGCGACATACTGTGCTCATCATTACATGCTGTGTATGCTGTGGCAGATAAGAGGTGGGTTGGATGTAATACGGATACACAGCAAGTAAGTAACGCAGCAGCCATCACACGTGCAAAGAGTGGCTTTCCTTAATTTTTTGTTCATTCATTGAAACGTTATATACGAGCAATTTCTCTTTGAGTTCACCCCAAAGATCTCTGAGTGGTCCGGCTGACTAATGAAATATGTATTTGAAGGCGGCACCGACTGAGAGCCTGAGAATTTGGATCGAGAGTCCTTTTTCCATTTCACGTATAAGTGCCGTGATGAGTTTAGCGCTGCCTTTCCGAACATTTTATGAACATGTAAAAGGTGCATAAAAATCTGTTTGCGCATTTGTTCCATCAACCACGACCGTTGGATGCAACTGTCATCTACAGCGGCTGACAGGCGCTGGGTGCTCATTACCCGCCGATGTCGGCGACACTATACCGCCTCCGATAATAATCAGCCGCCTGCCGTCAATTACGAGCACTTGAGGCGTTCGATCAGCTCACGACTGCAAAGTACGCGCAGAGGGAGTAATGTATTTATAGACATGTCAGAAGGTTCACGCAATCCCCGTCAGTACTGAGGTCTCATTTTTAATGAACAACCAGCACGTTGGCCGCGACTTTGTTCACGTACTTCAACATCCCCTCCACCCCTTCTTGTAGATATTTCTGGATGCCAATTGAAATTGAAAGAGTTATTGACAATCAAAATTACGTAGTACTTGAAAGGAGATCCCCTCTCTATCAAGTGCCACGTAATTTCGAGGATTTTTGCTGATATGATAAATTGTAAATAAATCTCACTTAGTATACTTTATTTAAAACAATTTAGTGGTTTATGTATTTAATAAACACTATATTGTAGGAGTGTAGTCCTGATCAAGAGACAAGAACTAATCAAACAGAAAAAAGAGGAGATAAAGCGTGGAAATCATGCCTACATACGCTACGACAAGCTAATTGTGAAAGAGAAGCAGGTGGAGAAGAGAAAGAGGGCGCCCTCGCAATCTCCTAACAATACCAGCCATGCACAGTTAGAGGAACAGGTCAATAATGCATACAAAATCAACAAGCTTGACAAGCTCGGGCAAGTTCATCGCAACAGATCAAACTCTGTTCCGGAAAAAACAAAGAAATAGCAACCAACAATCCGGAAGCCAGAAAAAACAAACTGCAACACAAAACAACACAACTACACCAACAACCCTTCTCCAATACGACCGGTCATCGCGGAGAAGTACGACCAACACCCTCCAACCATTTTACATCAAAATAAGAATCAAAACAAGAACAAGGGAAATGATATTCAAGGTACCAAGGAAAAATACATTCAAAGAGCACAAACAACAGAAATTGAAACCCTAGAGTTCAACAAAAACAAAGGAACCTCAAGCAACACTCAAAGTGATCCCCTACACATCTGCACACTAAACACAAGAACACTTAGAACAGAGGAAAGCCTGCAAGAGTTAGAGATAGCACTAAATAATATTAAGTGGGATGTTCTAGGAATCAGTGAGATGAGAAGGCAAGGTGAGACAATCGAAGAAAGAAACGACTACATAATCTACAACAAAGGACTTATTGCTGGACAGAGGGGTGTAGGGTTCCTAATAAAACGAAAACATAAAAACAAAATCAAGGCATTCGAAGGTATATCGGATAGAATAGCCGTACTCCATATGAAAATCCCTAACTACAAGAAAGAATGGACTATTATTCAGATCTATGCACCAACTGAACAAGCTACAAAATGTGATATAGATGAATTCTACAACAGATTAACTCAAACAGTAACCAAACATTCCAACAACCACATTATAGTTATGGGTGATTTCAACGCTCAGGTGGGCGTTAGAGGACCAGGGGAAGAACAAATACTTGGGAAATTTGGCTACGGCAAAAGGAGTGAAAATGGACACAAATTAATAGAATTTCTATTCGAAAATTGCCTAACATTACTCAACTCTGTCTTTCTGAAAAAGCCTAAAACCAAATGGACATGGATATCCCCAGATGGAAAATACCGAAACGAAATTGACCACATCATAACGAATAAGGCAAAATTCTTCAGCGACACACATGTGATTGCAAATTTAAACTTTAACACCAACCACAGAATGGTTAGATGTCGGCTAAACGACTATCCAATAAAACAGACACGCAAAAACATTACCAAAAACACTACTGCGATTACCGAAGCAGACTTCAAGAGTACTGTGGTCACAGACAAACTTCTGGAAATCGTGAATATGGACATCGATGTGCTTGATAAATACAACCAAATAGAAGAAAACCTCACAAATATGTCAAACGCCAAACCTAGTAGCAACAAATCCAACAGAAACAACTTAAGCGTCAAAACGACTAATCTACTGGAAGAAAGGAGAGTACTATTCGGACACAAAAAAAGCAAAGAAAACCAAGCCGAAATTGCCAACCTGAGTAAACAAATAAAAAAGTCCATATCCTCAGATAGAAGGGAAAGAAGATTAAAAACACTTGAGGAACATATCACCAAAACGGGAGGAACAAGAAAGGCTCTGAAAGAGCTCAGAGAAAAAGGGAAGGAGTGGATCCCCAACCTTACCAATAAAGGCCGCAAAGCAATACAACGAAAAGAAATCCAAAAAGTAGCAACCGATTACTACAGAACTCTTTACTCCCAAACAGATACCACAATAGACCCCTACAATTCATGCCAGCCAAACGAGGAGAATTATATGGAAGTAACGGAGTTTGTACCGGATATACTAACAAGCGAGGTGGAGAAAGCAATAAATTCCCAAAAATTGGAGAAAGCCCCAGGACCTGATGGAATACGTAACGAACTTTTGAGAGGCACTATAGAAGACATAACACCAATCCTAACAAAAATGTTCAACGAAATCTTAAGGACAAATAACATACCAAGCCAATGGGGGGAGTCCTACATTATCCTACTCCACAAAAAAGGAGACAAAGATGACATCAGCAACTACAGACCAATCAGCCTAATGTCGAACGTCTATAAAGTATTTGCAAAAGTCCTACTCGAAAGAATCACCAAACAGCTAGATGAAAACCAGCCAATTGAACAAGCCGGATTCAGGAAAAACTACAGTACTATAGACCATATCCATACTGTCAAACAAATACTCCAAAAATACAATGAATACCAGAAACCACTTCATATCGCATTCATCGACTATGCTAAAGCTTTCGACAGTCTGAAACATTGTTACATATGGGCAAGTTTAAAAGAACAAGGAGTAAACGCTGTAATTATCAACCTTATTAAAAAAGTCTACCATAGAAGCAAAAGCAGCATAAAACTTGAGTCGTCAGGAAGCCAATTCCCAATCAATAGGGGCGCCAGACAAGGAGACCCACTATCTCCCAAATTGTTCTCTGCAGTCTTAGAAAACATATTCAGGAAGCTGGACTGGGACGACTACGGCCTTAATATCAACGGCAGACGTCTAAACCACCTACGATTCGCTGATGACTTGGTCCTTTTCGAGGAGGACCGCAAAAAACTAGAGAGCATGCTAAAGGACCTAGACATAAAGAGCAAAGAAGTGGGCCTCGAGATGAACAAGACCAAAACCAAAGTTATGACGAATACCGGAAAAGCAGACATAATTTTGGAGGATACAAGGCTTGAACACGTAGAAGAATATGTTTACCTAGGGCAAATAATCTCCCCAAGTGACCAAATGACCAAGGAGATACAAAAACGAATAGCTGTTGGTTGGAAAAAATATTGGGCACTAAAAGAAATCATGAAAAGTAAGGAGTTGGGGCCAGGTATCAAAAAGAAAACCTTCGACACATGCATCTTGCCATGCATCACCTATGGATGCGAGACTTGGTCCCTAACGAAACTGCACAGGCAAAAATTAGAAAGATGCCAACGAGCAATGGAAAGGAGCATGCTCGGATATAGGCTTCGGGATAGGATGCCAAGTGCCCATATTAGGAAGGTAACCAAACTTACAGCAATTCTGACCAGAGTGGATAGGCAGAAGTGGAGATGGACAGGCCACACGCTGCGCTGCAACCTGGACAAGTGGAGCCGACAGGTGACACTCTGGTACCCTCGGGATGGCGTTAGAAGGAAGGGAAGACCAGCCAAAAGGTGGGAAGATGACCTGGTGCTAACGCTGGGACCTAGGTGGACCAGAGTGGCAGCTGACAGGCAACACTGGAGAGAGTTGGAGGAGGCCTATGCCGAAAGGCATTCCGTCATAAGAGACCTTATTTAGAAGCAGTTAAACCCATTATTGTACATGATAATACGGAAATAAAGGCTATTTTTATTTTTATTTTTATTATATTGTAGGACTTATAGCTTAAAAAACTGAATAAAAACAAAATCACAGTGGACAGGAAGCCAATTACAAGTCTTCGCGTTAAGTTTAATATTACGTTAAAAGTTAGTTTCGAAATCAGATTTAGTCACAATAACGTCGTGAAAGCATGTCGTGGTAGCACGAAATGGGCTCAAAATGCCGCAGCGTGCTAACTAAAATAATTATAACCCTTCAATTACAGACTGCATTATTGTTAGTACTGGTAGAAGTTGAGTGGAGCTTTTAACTGCACTCACCAATAACGTACGCGGACGGACCGCGGCCCCCGGTGTGGCCCGACAAGGCCCCGACCGCCGCGACCGCCGGCGGCCGAGGCTGACACGACGGCAAATTGTAATCAGCGTACAATCACCCGGTAAATACTTAAAACCTTTTTGTTCAAAGTAAATAAAGTTAAGCGATTCTTTTATTGACAGTCCCAGGCGAACAAACCTCAAGCGCGCCAGGTAGGCGGGTTCATTAGCATTTCGTTGTCGGTTGTACCTGCGTCATTACATTTTTGGAACTGAATTTATGATAATCAAGCAGTGAATCATAAAATATAAATCAGCCAGTGAATGTTTGCTCCTGCCAATCTCGATCAGGTCGAGGGTTATTTTATTATTTCAGAAGTTAATATTAATGTGCAGAGTCTTGAGCACAGGCGAAGGATAGCCAGCCTTTCGGTGTTTTACAGGATGCATTTTGGAGAGTGTGCGCAGGAATTACATGATTCGATTCCACCATCTCACTTCTACCATCGGACAAGCCGACGTACGGCGAGTATCCACCCTTATGTTGTTGAAACCTCTACGACCCGGACCAAGCGGTTCGCCTCGTCGTTTATACCACGTACATCAAGGGACTGGAACAATTTGCCTGCTGCGGTCTTCCCGTCCGATTATAATTTGGGTGTCTTCAAGGCAAGAGTGAATAGGCTCCTAATAAACTAGTGCGCCTCACCATCAACGATTGCATCACTGCTTACCATCAGGTGGGATTGCAGTCAAGTACTAGTTTATAATATTTAAAAAAAAAAAAAAAAAATGTGCATTCACAATTTGACGGGGTTGGGTGTGGTTATGAAGCCTGTTAGGGGTTGCGGAAATATCGTCTGTTCTCGAAATGGTTTTTAGTCAGTATGGCGTGGAGTCAGTGAGTAATTAAATAATTAAACTAACTTGGAGAACAAGGTTAATCGACCGATGACAGATGTACGTTTATATACAAATGACGTAACAATTAATTAAGTCAAAAAAAACCGTTTACAATTAACCAACTTCTTAACGAATAATTTTATTGTAGGGTTTATGGTGAATACAAAACATTATCATAATATTATGCAGTGCACATTCCTTTTGAAATCCGAAATGTACCGGGATAGCAATAAATGATCACTTTTGTTCATATTTTTAAATAGGCCATTGTCAGCCCTTATCAAATATGGCAAACTGTGCCAGGAAACGTGGGAGGTTGCACCAACACGTTGCACCAACACGTTGCACAAGCACGTTGCACGTTGCACGCTGCACGCTGCACGTTGACGCCAACCGCGCGTTTGTAATGAAGTAGCCGCCGTAAGTAATTAGCATCGTCATTCGGTTATCATGTGACACTCATCCGTGGTTGTGTGCTACACAACGCGAACATGTACAATTAAGGCACCTGTCTCATGTTATGTACAGGAGACAGTAAAACAAGAAATACATAAAGAAAAACCATTACGTTTTTACACGGCGTCTATCCAGCCGTCGCCTGTAATTTGGTGCACGTAAATGTATGGAAATAAAAATCATATTGCGGGTCGAAGGGGTACGAGACGATACCGCGGTGTGGAGCGATGCGGTGCGATGCGGTGCGATGCGGTGCGATGCGATGCGTTGTGGCGCGGTTTGGTGCGACGGCACTGTTACCTAGCAATTCACGATGAACATTATAGTGAACGTATTATCCACATAATGATAAATATGTCATAACATTGGTTTTATGCTTTTGCACCGCGTATCTTCGACTCCTCGCACTCCCCACTATCCCCGCAGCTGACATCCACTCACACGCTAATAACATTAATTTTAGAAATAAATGCACTGTATTATAGAAACGTTAGATGACGCTGAACTCTCAGTCGTACACATGTCATACTCACTAGAGCGCGGCCATGTGCTCACGGCTGATGACGCGGCCAATGACGAGTAATGCGACTGCGTCGCGTCACGTGTCACGCGTGTACATAGCAGCAGGTAACACCGCCGAGCAGAATACATCGTCGTGTGACGTTGATTAGCGTTATGGAAAGAGGTTGTATTAGATCATGCCATTGTAACGACGGGCGACGTCGCACAACAAATGATTTTTAGCGACGTAACCGAATATTTTGACATAAAGTGTATTAGTACAAAGCCAGATACGTCACTTGTTGAGGCGAGAATAATTGTGTGCTGAGGCTACTGCAACTTTATGTACAGAATTGAATGCTGTTTCGCAAAATAAGTTAACTTAAATATGGAATATGCGAATCCAATGAATACCATTAAAACCATGAGCACTGGATATTTTTGGGGGCGTAACAAGTAAAAACAAACATAAGATATTTCTTCTTCTTTTGTGGTGCTTACGACTTTCAACTCTTTCTATAATGTTTTCTTCTGCGAATAAAAGATACCTGCCTATTCCAAAGAAGAAATAATTTTCCTTCGCGTTACGTGAATAACGAGCACATTTTATCTCACAAATCGCGGGGGAGTGTAAGGGTGAGATTTGTCTATCTTAATACGCCTATTGCGTAGTACTAAATTTTGAAAGTTCGTTTATTTCAGATTTCTGCACTTTTTAGTTACTTAACTTTTTATTTTTGTGCACTTTTACTCCATTATACATAAAAAGTGCCAAGGATCCCAAGTTTTTGTTTAGCGTATTAAAACTGAATACTATTTATAGCGCATTAATTTGTTTAGCTGTAATTAGCAAACGAATTACTACTGAACAAGATGAGTCTTGGAAAAACACAGTCTTGGGTGAATCCTACAGCGCTGTAGTGCCGTAGCGCTGTAGCATCGTAGTACCGTAGCATCCCAGCTCCATAGCGCTGTAGCATCGTAGTTCCGTAGCATCCTAGCTCCGTAGCGCTGTAGCATCGTAGTTCCGTAGCATCCTAGCTCCGTAGCGCTGTAGCATCGTAGTTCCGTAGAATCCTAGCTCCGTAGCGCTGTAGCATGGTAGCTCCGTAGCATCCTAGTTCCGTAGCCACGTAGCATCGTGGGTCTACGCCGTACCAGTCGCTACGGGCTAGGTCCATTATGTTCATATCGCTATACTATGATAGTTGCTGACGAAGTATTGAGTATTGTACGGAAGGGCGACTATGCTAAAAGTACAACGTAATAAGTGGAAAATTGAGAATTTAACTAGTTCAATAACATCAAGAAAATAGTGTTTTAAGCAAAAGAGGGCAAATAATGAGGTGACGAATCTAGCTGCATCAAGAAAGGTTAAATTAAATCCATCTAGTGAAATTTATATCTGTTTTATAATGCCAATAATAATAATATATACAGCAGAATATTTACTACTAAACAAAATCCCAAGTCCTTAAATTCATATTGGCTGAATATCAGCACCTTTTGAACGACAAAAATTACATAAAACAGTCCCCCAAAGCGCCCGCTCTTCACCACTTCCTAGGGCTTTTCTGGGAAGAATAACAAAACTAAGGCCAGAAAAACGACCAGTGATCACCACAAGCAGCACCCGTCTACGAGCATAACGCAAAGATCAGTTAAGATTGACCCCTCGTTACATTTGCGGGAAGGTGGTAACCCGAGTATCTACGAATATCACGTACAAACGCTTCAGATGTTCAAGTGAGCACTACCAGCACTACTACTATACCTTCACGTCGGCTGATCGGTCGACTGTCGACTGTCGATCACTTAAAGTAACTAGAATCCGAGTGATATTTGCTCGGTGCTCATAAAAACGATAGCTGTGCGAGCGAGAACATACCTACTCTGTTCAGAATAATAAATATGTCAACGAGTAGAACACTTATTTCTCATATTACTCTCAGCTCTAAAGACCCTCAGAAATCTATTTAATAATGCCTGAAGGCCTATCCCCGTAATTAAAAACGTTCAAATCTACTGTGTATGTGATTATCTCATCTCAGCAATAACCTTATGTCACAAACTTGTCAAAAATGAATTTGTTTATTACCATAATAGGCTTAAAACTAGTGAGTATATGACCCTGCAAGGGCGCAGCAAGATAATATAGAAGTAGGTTAGAAATTTTACTATTAAAATAATAAAAATAATCTTTATTATAAACATCTTACAGGGTATCTTTACTAGTACTAGGCCTCCAAACTTGTAAAATACTGTATTTTGAAGGGCAGTTCCTTCCCTTCACAAACGTGTTATTAAATACGAGTACAATATGTCCATAATTTTAACGAAGGCTAATTTCTATCTTAGACCAGCAAACAAACAATATATGACTAGATTTAAGTATAACTAAAACTAGAAAATAAAGGTAAAAGATAAAAAGAAAAAGAAATGTGTGTGTGTAGTTGTATATATGTATATTTGTGTGTGTGTGATCGTGAGCGTGATTGAGTGTGTATTTCATACCCACTCAATATATTTTAATTTTTATCTTCTTTTAATTCTTGGATACTACATATTTCTATAAATTCTTGAATACTAATGTAAGAAAATTAAATGTATTTTTGACAGATTGAAACTGAGATTACTATTTGAACGTTCTTAAAAATAATTATAACGGCCACTTAGGTTAGAACTTTTGTAATTCCAAATAGAAATACAAATATTCCCTGTATGGAAGTGGTCGTAGCAATATGCTACGAAGGTCTACGAAGCGTAGCACTAAAGCTACGCCAGACTTGCTTGATCGCAAATTGAAGAATAGTAATATTGCTTTTGATGTAAGTTTCAGTTCAGTAAGCCTTCAACATTTTAATCCATCCGTTTTTCAGCTGTTAGTGTGACAATCTAGTTCGTTCGAAGTCGCTTTTCTAAATCAAAAAGTAAAATGGACGAGTCGATAAAGAATTATCGTGTTGAATATAAAAACATTTCGTAAGTACATAATAGCAAGCGCGTTCGAACAAATCGTGTGAGGAGAGTAATGAAGTTAGCAACTTAGCACGTTAACTTGTAACAAGCAAGGCGCGGGAAAACATTCAATACCATGTTTGCATATGCGTTGTACGCGGGTGGCCATGTACTATGTGCAAGTGCTGTACTGCGTGAATAACCAACATAAAAAGAAAATCGAAATCAACAGTCTTTATCCAAATTAGGCTAAGAATCAGCAGGTTTTTGAACATAATAAATACAAAAGACAGTCCCCCAAAACGCCTCCACCACTTCCTAGTGTTTTTGCTGGGTAGAAGAAGTGGCGGAACAAACTGCCCAGCAACACGTCTGTCCGATTTTTTTGAAGAACTTAACTGTCATCACCGTTACATAAGACGCAGGTTATATCCCGCATGTCTTGTGGTCGCATCTTTTTGTCTCTCAAATAAAAACTAATTTAGCTCGACGTTGTTTATTAACTGACAAAAAAGGAGGAAGTTCTCAAGTTAGTGGTCGCCTGGTGGTCAAAACTCAATCGATTTAGTTGATTGACCTGTTGGTTTAGTGGTTAGTGGCTCTGACTTTTATGCCGGAGGTCGTGCATCCGATTCCCACCCAGGGCAAATGTTTTTGTTTGAGTGTGAATTTATCTATATAATATGTATGTATTTAAAAATATATAAGTATATTTATCAGTTGTTACCCAGCATAACACAAGTTCTGCTTAGCTTGGGACTAGATGGCGTTGTTTAAAAGTTATAGAACATTATTATTATCAGCAATCCTTCCCCATGTAAACTTCAACCATGTCAAATCGAACAATCTCCGTGCGCGCAATATTCTTAAAGAGGAATTTATATTCAATTCTTATATCGGTATTTTTAATAACTTGTCTGCATCTGATATTATAAAATATTTTCTAGTATTTTAACTTATTTATACGAATGTGTTGTATTTTCAGTTATAAACTCGAAGTAGAAGTCAAATATTATTTTAAGAACTTAATAAAGTAAGTGTACGTATCCTATATAAGTTCAGTAGCTTTAAAATAAGCCATGAATACAATTGTATGGTTAGAAATGTCAGTACTTTGGTATATTTATTATCCTAATTGCTTCATTTCATTTACTATTATTTTTTTAAACCCTCGACGTATAAAAGGGGTGTTAGAAGTGTAAAGTCTGTGTCAGTTTCAGTTTTTAGTTTATGTGTATGCGTAAGTGTGTTTGTGTGAGGACCGCTAAGAAAATACAATAAATACTGATACTACAAAGTTCCCTTGTATTGCTGATAGCTAGTGTCTAGCGGTCCACCGACACGAGGTGACGACCGACAACTGGACCATCATATTTCAAATTAGTTTTGCAACTTCTACCATGTGTCAGGGTTTTTTATCCTAGCTTGCTAGGTAAGCTAGCAAGCGTTATTAGCGACACAATTCCTATCTTTTTACTACTAACGTTTACTAAATCGAGCAACAAGGGCGGTGTCGATGCAGGTCCGCCACATCGTTACACAGGGTGTTTCGGTGGCGTCTCTTTGATTAGCGGCGACGTCCAATGAACCTATCACAGAGTAGTATTGCAGTTCTATGCTCTGACTCGTAATGACTTGTAAAGATCATCATTACTGTCTCCTAAGATACAGGAATACCTAGTTTAGGAGACAGAATTACATGACCTGCGTAGATTTATGTATTCAATTGTTCTTTTGTACATCTGCTCTTGTCTGTTTCGTAATAAATGATTATTATTACTAACTGCTTAGCCTTTTCCTAACTACGTAACCTCCCCGTGTTTTTCTTTACTTCGCTAGATGAAGTAAATATATGATAACAAAAAAAAGTGTCAAAGCAAACCACAATGCGATCTACATAATCATTAAATTTGTTTAAAACTGATATTTCAGATTTCATCTCTGTAACTATACAGGCAGACACCCTGTATTATACCAAATAGTGCAAACGGCTATTGGTCCACTTCAGCATCACTAACGATTGCAACAATTGGGGCTGCTGTTTTTGTAAGAAAAATCAGGTTTAATTTCGAATTCACACAGACCATTATAAAACAAAGAAACCGCATTTTTATTTCAAATCGAGGTCTTGTCTCTTTTGATCAGTTGGCAAGGGCTAAATAGCATGAGTTTTATGATGGGCCTCAGTATAATATTTTGTTAATTACATTTAGCTTCGATGTTCCTAGTGTATCATTTTTTTTTTAATTTTGTTTTTATTATTTTTTAGTTAATGTCGTAGACCTAGATTCCTGTAATCCAGTTGTCTACATGTAAGCAGGCACGCCGTTTTTACTTGAATGCTTATATTTATTCAGTTAGTTATTTTTTTTTTTGCTTGAGTTTAGTTGTCAACGTCGGTACTTACTATTCTTATTACTACTGTCTTATATATTGGTGTGTGCTAGCTATCATGTAGCAAATTATTTAATTTAATTTAAATGAGTATGTTAATTAATTACCAATGCTGTTTAAACTGTTTTTCTAACATATCAGACAGACGTGTTGCTGGGGAGTTTGTTCCGCCACTTCCCAGCAAAAACACTAAGAAGTGGCGAAGGGCGGGCGTTTTGGGGGACTGTCTTATGTAATTATTGAAGTTCAAAAAGTGCTGATCCTCAGCACAATTTGAATAAATGACTTGATTTTTTTACTTTTTTTATTACAATTTTATGGTATCAAATTAAAAAAAAAAGGAAAGTTCATTAATGACACCCGAGATGAAGCCCACACTACTGCCTCATACATCCTAGCGTGTACCCGCACGGGCGAGCCACGGGCACCAACGAAGACAGTGTATAGCTAGCTGGGGATAGAGCACATATATTATATTGTGTTCAGATTACATGTAAATTCCGTAATCGCATTAATGTCTGTTATCAGCCTCATGTGGAACAATCAGCACTGATAGTAATCTGCCGCTGATGAAGCAATTAACATAACGGCTGCTATTCGATCTGGCTGCCAACGTGTGGGACGCGCGGCCTCTCACGCGGACACGTTAGTGTGCCTCACAGAGCAGGCGATGCATTGACTGTGATGTGTGATGTAGTACGTCAGTAGTGATCAATTAAATATTCGATAATGACAAAATGATGGGCGAGCAGTCAGTGGATGTAATCCCTTTGATGTGGTCGTGTCGGCGGGCAGCGCTGCGCTTTTGAACCCAACCTCGACTTTATTGTAAAGAGCATAAAACGGGGATGGAATATTTAACTGTACATTTTAAATTTGATTGGCCACTAAAACGTAGGATTTTTTTCTAAATAAATACGGCCATTCGATTTTTTTTCCTTTACAATTATGCCAATCAAAAGATTTTTAAATTATGTTACTAATTTTAATGCTGGCAGTTAGTTGATTTTGGTTGAACTGGAAGCCAACTAGTTAGGAAGACACACGTAATTAAACATTAATTAGTAGTTAAAGCGTAGCAGCTGCCAAGTAGTGGCGGGTCGCCTGGGTGTGAACAATGACGAACTATATTTCAGATGATAACTCTCTATTTTAATTGTAAAAGTATTTATGCATCGTTGGATAATTATTTTCGCCGTTTCGTTCTTCTTTAGAAAAGATTGTTTAAAATAATTTATCGTCTGAGTGCTTCGAATGCTAATAATCACAATGAAAACCTTTTCAGTTATCATAGTTCGGATCTAACTTTAATATTAAGATAGTATGAATTGGTTAGCCGCTCAAAAGTAGCTACCTACCTAATAGCGTCTGCGATCAATGAAATTGTCTTAAGACGTGAAATGTTTTAATTTGAAGAATAGCTGCGTTATCTCTGATTAAACGAGTCTTCAAACACAAAGAGAACATTGTAGTCATACTGGGATAAGCAATTACTTAAGCCGAGTCAATCTATCACGTGCTAGTGAGTGACAATGTGTGCGATCCTCTGACGCCTGGGTTATATCTCTGCAGATCACATACAGCTTAATACTAGCTAAATATAAGCTATACATACTTTGATTTGCTTTATATGCTTACGATTATTCTTGTAATACCTATTCGTTGATGGTCGTCCATGAAGTTAGTTTCAAACAAAAACATTGCTGCGAGCACACAATACGCAGTATACGTCTTGGTCTATCTCTATCTATATATCAAAATGAATCACCGAAAATATGCTACAAAACTTCCAAACTACTGCATCAGTTAATTGTGTAGGTGTCGTATGATTTACAATTGGACCCGGTGGGTAACCCTATAATCGGGTTCGAAGCCAACGTTCGGGCAGAACAGTTAGTGTTGGTCCCGCTAGTGTATCTATGCTATGTAATGCAATTATATGCATGAAGGTATCCAACTCCAAATGGAATCGTTAGTCCTACAACCTTTGTAAACTAAAATAAAACACGAGGGAAAATTCGTGTAAAGCGAAACTTGTTCCGGCAGTTTGTTAGAGGCCGTGCGCAGCAGCCGTAACTCGTTACGTAGTAGTACGTACTGTGCTAGTTGCAGACACTACTTGATGCAATTAGAGATACCTACTTTCCTATAGGAAAAACGAAGTAATCAAACAAATGTTTTAACACCATATTCACTGTTGTCACTACAAAAATTTTGTTTAAGTATAAAGTTTAAAGGCTCCTACGGTACGCACCTGACGTTCTCATAGCGCTGGATGTAGATCTTGTGGAACTGCTCCTGGCGGGGCTGGCTGGCGATGTCGGCCTTCATCTCCATGGCAACGTGGCGCGGCAGCACCGACAGCAGCAGGCGCTCCTGCGGAAACACGCTCATGTTAGAGTCTGTGCATACCGGGGCACTATGTTGGTAATATACAGCGCAAAACAAATGAGACACTTTTAATTAAATGCCTAAAGAATCCTTTAGAGCACATGAATTAATTCATAAAAAATCTCAAATTGAAAATGTATTTTGGTACCCGTTCCAACCAGTCCACTAGCAACCGCTGTGTTTCATTTTCGTCGAGTGGAATTAATCCTACGGATGCGTCTTTTCTTACAACTTAAGCTCGCAAACAAAGAACGCCACAAGTACCAAGGAGCGGCGGTCCACGTCGTCGTCAGCTTTTTGTTGATCATAATAATATTATGGAGCCGTTATAATAATAATAATCATTTATTTTCAAGTAACAGGGACTCATAAACACATAGAAAATTATACATATAAACGACGACGACGACGACGACACGACGAGTACATACGCTTGTTTTTTTTTTCAAATAACTTGTTACTTAATTATCATCATCGGCTACAGCATAGTGGTTGTCGCATACATTTGGGTCTGAAACTGTAGTCTATTGGAGATACAAATTGCTCTATTGCATTTTTAATCTACATGTATAGTGACGATTTTTTTTATGCGACCAAACCCTATTTTATGTTTGATTTGAAATATACATACAATACGATGTATCTTTAGTATCTTGTCAATCGCAACAGACTATTCAGAAACCCTCATTTTGGTTTGACTTTTGGAGTCCTAAATAGACAAAAGCTTTGTGCGTCGTCTCGTGCGTCTCTCCAGTTTCAAGAACAAGGTTCGCAGTAGGTCTAATTCAGCGAAACAAAAATATCGCTTTCTTCGCCAAATATTAAAATGTTTCTACATTTTTTCTATCTGATTAAATTGGCTGATGTAAAATATAATTAGCTTTAGGTACGTCCCTGTTTCTTTGTTGTATCGCGGCTAACATGTACACAGGAATTTTGATTAAATTCTCTCTTATTTTTTCTTTCATCTGTTACAGATATTATCCTGGATTTTGTAGGAAATAGGTAATACATTGTTTACCTAAACATCGGACACCGGGATATTGGAGATTCAAAGAGCGATCAAGAACAAAGCGGATCAACGCAACGTCAAGAACAAGCGTCTTATCTAAATAAACAAAATACAACATTAA
This sequence comes from Euplexia lucipara, assembly GCA_921972225.1. NCBI lineage: Eukaryota > Metazoa > Arthropoda > Insecta > Lepidoptera > Noctuidae > Euplexia > Euplexia lucipara. Next base: position 36,672,791 of record OV179142.1, on the reverse strand, counting down.
AAAGGGAGAATGATTGTCTCGTTATTCTGTTGCTTGACGGTGTCGAGAGCTCAATCCGCTGAAGTGGCGGCGGGAGCAGTAAGCGCATTCTGAAAAGGAAATAACGAATTGCTCGCAACTCGACTATTTGTGAATTTGCAGAGAGCTTATTTCCACCGAGAAGACCTCCAACTAACAAGTACTTAGTGCCGATCTTGAATAGCTTATTATAAAAGAAAAGCAATTAATTGCTTATTGAAACCTTTCTAGAGATAGAAGTGCCCTTTTAAGCAATGTGCCTGTATTCGAACACACTCTTCCGTAACTTAAATGTATGTATGTACACACAAGAATGATGGCGGTATTTACTATTTCCAGTTTAATATAACTTCAAGAAAGTAGATTAATTAGCAGATTAAAAATAACAACATCATTTTGTGTTAGAACAAACTACTTTTTAGTAGACTATCTTTGCTGACTATATAATTTTTCACCTACACTTATGAACTTAGACTTCCAGTCTAAGCGGATGCGTGAGGGACTGGATTTCATCCTTAATTTAAGACTGGTTCTAACCACTCGTTTCAACTGTTAAATTATACCATGGCAGACGGGACCAATGGCTTAACGTTCCAAGGCCCGGAGATGTCGCGATATGTAATGATTGGCAATCCATCAAGGGACCCACCTCAGTAAGCGTAGCTTACCTTCGGTCGACCCGTGCAGCTCTTATTATTATTACCGCAAGCCCCTCCTAGATTAAAGCATTTATTGTTAATTAGTACACGTCACAAAATGCAATTAGATATTATTTATGCAGTAAACTAATTTAATTGAAAATCCCGCCATTGAGAAGGTGGTGATAGAAATAGAATGCGTTATTAGCTGGGCGACAGTTCGGACACTGCGTGATTAATGTTAGTACTCCTATGAACGAGCTCTTTGTGTTCGCGGCATCACGGTGGCATCACGGTGGCATCACGGTGGCATCACGGTGGCATCACGGCGGCATCATGGCAGCTTGACGGTGGGATCACACTCACTAATACAATAAATTGCTGATGACAAATAGTGGTATTACGCCAGTTTGAGTAGGTACTTGAAGTAACAGCCAAAAGGCGCTTGTATTAATTTATTTTTCTCTTTGAGCGTCGGTATCAAATCCTTCTTAATGCTAAACAAATAATCATTTTGTTGCTACGCCCTTGTTCGGTAATTTTCGCGAATATATTATTCAGTGAGACGTAAAATTTGCTAATGCGGGAGGGGCGGAGGACTCCAAATGTTATTACAATTGAATTGTTTCTGTGTTATGTTTTTAATGCCTTATTTAATGTTTGGTATAAAAAATAAGTAGTGAAATGTTATCTACATTCATATTAATATTTATAAAATAATCAAATATTAAAAACACAAAATTTTATAACCATCGGTCATGCCGTTTTAGAGGAGTTTGGTTACAAAGAGTGTTTACACGAGAAATTTATATATTAGATCATTTATTTATTTCACTATACCTATATATGTACAATTAATTATAGTTAATAATAAAAGGTTATGATGCATGAATCATTAAACAATATCCGTCTGGTATCTTGAATATTGAATACGAGTGTTCACCCGTCGCTGGGGGCGCGCGGTTATTTCCACTGACAAGGGATACAATTATCTTATCCACCTGCCAAAGCACGGCAACAGGGGGAAAGAGAATTATATCACTTTTTGACATTAGACGTGGATACTCATCCACGGCTTATAGCATGGCGACTAGTGAAAGATTTCGCGATTCGAGCAATCCCAATTGACAACAAAACAAAATAAATATCCAGTAGGTACAGATGTAATAAAACGATGAAAGTACTTTGGTTTACATGACATTCTCGACTATTGTGTAATTTCATAAGTTTTCTTATAATGACAATAATTTCGAGGACAAGCGTTTCCCCTGGTTTATCCCCGTGAATAGTTTATCCACCCATGTCGCCATGCTCGGAGGGTGGATAAAAATGACAGAGGGGAATAGTATTTTATCCTCTCCCCGTGGAAAGAATATCTCCGGCCATGCTAGCCCTGCAGGGGCAAGTTATAATTAACAATAGGTAACAGTAGGTCTTTACATTTGGACCCAAACAGCATTGTGCACACTACAGTAAATAAACAGACCATACTAGGTACATAGTAATTACTCAGTGTGTCGGTAGGCAAGTGTTTGTCTAAGCTCACGACGTAACGAATGGGCGGGCAGGCATGTAATTAAGAACAGCTCAGTAAATAACAATATTAATAACATGAACGCCCAAATGTTGAGAATGTGTTGACGGTAACAACTGAGTTCATTTATGAAATGTTCTGATTTCAGCAAACCGAGCTGGTCTCGTTAATAAATAATTAGCAATTTCAGTGAAAAAATATTCACATTTTCCGAGCAGCATTTTAACGAGAGAGTGCCGTGACGTGCCGTGCCGTGACGTGCCGTGCCTTGACGTGCCGTGCCGTGCCGCCGGCGCGACCTGCCGGTTTGCCGCCGTGTGCACGTGGGAGTACTTACGTATATTTAATTAAATTCCAACATTTCGCGTTAGTATAATAGTCAAAATGTTACTCGATCACAGTATAGCTGTTCCTATATTGTTCGCCATCGGGTTGGTTTTAAGAGAGATATAATCTAGATATCAAAAAGAACGATCTTCTAAGAAAAGGGCAATATTGATACCGATTCTCTTATTTGAAACTAAACGGTACTAAAATATCCTAATTTTAGGCGTAAAACTATATTGTTATTGAAACATACTAATATTACTAATAAAGGAGAAGGAATTACTGTTTTTTGTTTGTTTGTCGGCTTTTCGCGATTAAACGGCTGAACGGATCGTAATATAATTTGGCATCAAATACTGGAGACGGATATAGGCCATCTTTTATCTCAGAAAATAATAATTCGAAGGAAATTCGTTTCCGGGGCAGCAGTTGACTATACAATTTAACACAAAAAACAGAAACCCTAATGTGGAATAATAATAATAATAATATATTATTCCGCAACTTTTCATTTAACGCCATTTAGTCCCAAGTTAAGCTTTGGAGCTTGTGTTATGGAATAACGTAGGTACATCAATTATTGTCTAGCAGGCGACGCTACTGCAGTAGAACTAATTTAGCTTAACGTCAACTCAAGCGAATAGCTATAAAATAGAACAAAGCTACTCATATACACAGGTTTGTTACATTGTCTTTGAAACAGAGCCGAGTGCAATCTAATAGATAATGTGTCGAGTTCCTGTAGTGTGCAGCTCGTCTAACCTTATAAATGTAACTGCACACGTATTTAATATTCATTATTACACGGAGCATTGACCCAAACATATCTCTTTTATTTGCACCTGCGTACCACAACCTACTGTATGGCGACCCTTAGCCAGTTTCTTCTGTGAAGTTCCGAAGCTGCCTCTATTATTCAAGATGTCTGAGAAAAGTGAAGATAAGAAGAAGAAAAATTTGGAAATGAAAAATTTATAGAGAGAAGATGAACATTTATTACCAACTATTTTATATTCTCAAGCAAAACATACCTATGGATGCATAACAACTCACAGAAGACAGCAGTTTACAGAAGAATTTCGAGAACCTAGTCGAGGGCTAAATGTCAATAGAAAAACGAAAAGGATTGTTGGTGCCGGGTGCCGGGAGTATGCTCAAGCCTATTGATGTCAGGAAATGCAGGGTGCCGGGAGATACATTGAACGGGTCCGATGAGGAGCAGCCGGGAGTATGCTCAAGCCTATTGATGTCAGGAAATGCAGGGTGCCGGGAGATACATTGAACGGGTCCGATGAGGAGCAGCCGGGAGTAGTACGAGTCCATTAGGAGTATTGCAGAAATCACGCTACTTTGGACGTCATCATGACCTACATACCTGCGTCCATTGAACTGCCTACTGTAAGTTAATTTAATTGTTAAGCAAATTTTTTTTGCCTGATGTATTTTGTTGTGTATTTTTTAAAACTAGGTCAGATAATATTTTAATGTTGTGTTAACTATTATGTCCCAACAATTGCGAGATTTACATACTAAATTAATTTATTTAAAGGAATATTTAGTTAAACTTGGTCCTGAAAGACGTAAGCAAGAATTAGCGAGTAAGAAATTAGAGGAGGCTGAAAAAGAATATAGAACATTAGATACTATTTTGACTCAGTTGAACCGGGAAGTTACAGAGAAAAAGCTAAGCACTGAATCCTGTGAGGTTTACCAAACATTAATTAATGATATTCAGTTAACATTTAAGAAAATTAAGAGTTTAGTTTCTAATATAGATAATAGTTGCCAAACAAGTTCTGAAACTTTTGTTGAGCCTAGTAGTTTCGAAAACATGGCTAATTCATTTGATATTAAGACTGCTATTTCCCTATTGCCAGTCATAAACGGGCAAGAACAGGTGACCAATCAGTTAATCGATGGTATCTTGCTTTACAGTTCACTTATAAATGATACAGGTAAAAGCCAATTAGTTGAATTTGTTTTAAAAACTCGTCTTTCACCCAGTGCAAAGTTACGTCTTAAACCTTCATATGCGGATGTTCAAACTTTAGTAGGGGATATTAGAAAATTTTTATTGCCTAAAAAGTCAGCAGTGTCCCTACAGTCTCAGTTATTTACAGCTACTCAAGGTCGTAGGAGTATCGAAAAATTCGGTACAGAGTTAGAAGAGTTGTTTGTGAATCTCACTATGACTCAAGCGGATGGTAACCAGTCTGCTTATGAGGTCCTTCGCCCTCTCAACGAGAAGACTGCGATAAAGAGGTTTAGCGATGGCCTGTCCGACAAACGGCTCAGCAATATCATTGCCTCACGTCAGTTCACGTCTCTGCCTGAAGCTATTAGGGCTGCGGTAGACGAACAGTCCATGTCCACCCAGGACCACGACCAGGTCATGCAGTATAGGTCTACTCAGTATTCTAGGCGTGGATTTACCTACAAACCAGGTTTTCGTGGCCGAGGAAATAATTGTAATCAGCCTAATAACATCCAGTATAGGTACGATAACCCTCGTAATAATTATGATTATACTCGTACAATTCAAGACAATTATAGGGGTCAAAGAACTTCATTTGTCAATAATGGTAACCGAGGTAATTACGGGGAGGGACAGCGTCAGCAGTTTCGCGGCGGACGCTCCGGTTTTAAGCGAGTTCAGCATAACGTAAATGTGCAACAGTCCAACAGTCAGGGCAATGACACTAATAATGAGGATTTAGAGTTTTTTCGAGCCTAAACAATGCACTCATTCTATATTTAGCTTTAGTAATTTTTGGGTAGTTAATTGTAAACTTAGAAACAATGAGGAACTTAACCTATTAGTTGACAGTGGAGCTAGTTTATGCGTATTGAAGTATGAATGTTTATTACAAAATAGTACTTTATTGAATTTGGTACAAGAGGATAAAATAGTAATTAAGGGTATAAGTGGTGATTTAGAGTCTTTGGGATATGTTTATTTAGATATTATTATAAAAAAATTAGTTTTTCAGCAAAAGTTCTATGTTTTTGAGAACTTATCTTGTACCGCAGACGGTATACTCGGTCAAGATTTTTTCACGCGGTATAACGCGGTATTGAATTACAAAAGTGGTACTCTGAGTTTGGAAACCCGAGACCAGTCTGTTATTGTTCAAGTTAATAGTAATATTATTACGGTTCCACCCAGATGCGAAGTAATTAAATACGTTCCTACGTCGTACAACCGAGATTGTGTCATTTTAGCTACGGAAATTTATAAAGGTGTATACACGGCAGGTTTAGTGTCAAAACCACATAGGGGTCTTATTCCTGTCAGAGTTCTAAATACAACTGATAATTCGGTTTGTATTAATATTCATGATTTAAATATAAGTTGTTTAGATAGTTTCTATGTTTGCACATTTGACAGAGATAGTATTACTTCGAATAGGGTTAGAACTTTACTTAAATCGTTAGAATTACATACTTATTTAAATAAGGATGAACAAAGAGGTATTGAAAACGTGTGTGCCAAGTATGCCGACGTTTTTTATTTACCAGGTGACAAACTTACCACTACTAATATAATAGAACATTCGATTAATTTAAAGGAAAATACATCCCCAGTGTACGTTAAGCCTTATAGGCTTCCTAACGCGTTAAAAGGTGAAATTAAAAAACAGATAGATGAGATGATTAAGAACGATATCATTGAAGAAACCATGTCGGAATGGTCCAGTCCTGTTCTCTTGGTTCCTAAGAAAACCGATAGGTCAGGAGAAAAGAAATGGCGACTCGTAGTGGACTATCGTCAACTTAATAACCGTATACAGGACGATAAGTTCCCATTGCCTAATATTACGGAGATCCTAGATTCCTTGTCAAATAGCATCTATTTTTCAAAATTAGACCTTAGCCAAGGCTATTTTCAGCTATCTTTACAAAAAGAGGCTAGAAAGTACACTGCGTTCACGACAGACAAGCAGTATCAGATGAAAAGGTGTCCTATGGGGTTGAAGACTTCTCCTAGTGCATTTTCACGTCTTATGACTATCGCAATGTCTGGTTTAAATTATAAGTCATGTTTTATTTATTTGGATGATTGTGTTGTGGTGGGTAATAGTCTCGAAACGCACAATAGTAACCTAATAAAAGTTTTAGAATGTCTGCGAAAAGTTAATTTGAAATTAAACCCATTGAAGTGTGAATTTTTGCGCAAAGAAATAGTTTATTTAGGTCATAAAATCACGGCAGATGGTATACACCCCGATCCATCAAAAGTAGAATGTCTTCAAAAATATCCCACTCCACAGAATGTAGACGAAGTCAAAAGGTTTGTGGCATTTGCCAACTACTACAGGCGTTTCATACCGAAATTTGCTGAAATAGCATACCCTTTAAACGCATTATGTAAGAAAAATGTTACGTTTGTATGGACTGATGACTGTGACCGTGCATTTCATAAGTTAAAACAGATATTAATTAGTCCGACTATACTTGATTACCCAGACTTCTCTAATAATAACACATTTACGCTACAAACTGATGCATCAAAACATGGATTAGGCGCCGTACTGTCTAATAACAATGGCAAAGTAGTCGCGTACGCCAGCCGTAACTTGAAACCAGCTGAGACGCGATACCCTGTAATTGAACTGGAGTTACTTGCAATTGTCTGGTCTGTTCGACATTTTAGACCTTATTTATACGGGAAAAGGTTTAAAATAAAGACGGATCATAAGCCACTAATTTATTTATTTAATATGACCGATCCTTCAAGCCGACTGACTAAATTTAGACTTTATCTTGAGGAGTACGACTTTGAAATCAGTTATGTCCCGGGACGGCACAACGCAGCTGCAGATGCATTGAGCCGGATTCCCTTGACTTCCACCGATTTGAAAGATATGCATAGACATGTAGTGTCAGTAATGACAAGGGCACAAGCTCGTAGGTTACGTACCGACTTACAAAACAATGACACCACTGAGGTGCTCCCTACTCCTAGGCCTGATCAACCTAAAGTAGTGGAAATCCTTAAACGACCAACTGATAGCGTTGAATTAATTTTGACTTGTAACAGAAGTACTTTGAGACAAATAGAAAAGCTTAAGCATTTCATTAGTGAAAATGGTAATTTATATTATGTGCCTGAAAAATCGGCAATATTTGTAATGTCTCGATCGTTATCGACCGTAAGTGTGTTAGCGAGAGAATTACAACGTTTTTGCAAACTAAGACAATTACACGAGCTCGTATTAATTAAAAGTAAACAAAATGAACATTTAATAAATGTGTTTATAAAGGAAATGACTCAATTACATGACATTCCAAAGTTACTTGTAATTAAAGACGTCACAAGAGTAACTGACAGAGACACAATGACTATTATTTTGAATGATTTTCATCTGTTACCCACAAGTGGCCACGCGGGGGTTAACAGAATGTTAAACAATATTAGGAAATATTATTATTGGCCAGGAATGACTCATGACGTAAACGAATATGTTATAAAGTGCAAAAGCTGCCAGATCCAAAAGCATTCTAATAGGCATACAAAGGAGCCGATGGTCATCACATCCACGGCATCCACAGCTTTCGAAAGAGTTAGTTTAGATTTAATGGGACCTTTAGATGTAGATAATCTTAATCATAAGTATATTTTAACATTACAGTGTGACTTGACGAAATATGTTGAAGCCTATCCATTGCAAAAGAAAGATACTGTTTCAGTAGCTAGGATGTTTGTAAATAATTTTATTTTAAGGTATGGCATCCCGACGGAGATTATTACAGATCAGGGTACAGAGTTCATGTCATCAGTTTTTACTGAAACTTGTAATTTATTAAACATAAAAAAGCTGCATTCCACAGCATATCACCATGAAACTCTAGGAGCTTTAGAAAACACACATAAGACCTTAGGAGCATACCTTAGGATACAGTGCGATAGCAATAGAAGTGATTGGAGCAGTTGGCTTCCATTTTGGTGCTTTTCTTATAATACGACGGTTCACACTGAGACAAAATATTCTCCATTCGAGTTAGTATTTGGAAAATATTGTAATTTACCTAATAATTTAGCACGTAATTCGTTTATAGAACCATTGTACAATCCCGAATCTTATCCTTTAGAATTAAAATATAGGCTTCAAAGAGCGCAAGCTGATGCTAAAAATAATTTGTTACATAGTAAACAGTTAAGAAAAAATAATTATGATGTATGTAGCAATCCAGTTAAATATAAAAGTGGAGATTTAGTTTTAATTAAGAATCAGGTTGGAGATAAGTTAAGTAAAATTTATTTAGGACCATATAGAGTAAAAGAGGAAGTAGAACCTAATGTTAAGATTGTAAGAGACGGAAAGGAATATGTTATTCATAAGAATAATACAAAACTGTTTATAATGTAAGTTAATTTTATATAAAAAAAAAAAAACTTATTGTAATTTTTTTTTTCTCTTTAAAAAAGGGGAGGTGTAGTGTGCAGCTCGTCTAACCTTATAAATGTAACTGCACACGTATTTAATATTCATTATTACACGGAGCATTGACCCAAACATATCTCTTTTATTTGCACCTGCGTACCACAACCTACTGTATTCCCGTGTGTCGCGGAATGCTCTTGTTCTGTCGCTTGGAGTCGGATACCTGTCGACTGACACTATGTTATACTTAAGTGGCTGTTTCTGAATTATTAAAAAGCTTGATTAGTGTCGTGTCAAGCAATTATATTAAATATTATAATATTTCTTAATTCTGATAATAAAACAATACGAGAGTAGTTCTGCCTAAAAAACTTGCGGTGTTCAACTTATTATTCTTCAAACGATGCATATATTGTAAAAGTTGTGCTGAATTTATTATTTGACTATTTAGTTGAATAATGAGAAGTTAAGTTGTTGGTAAAACCGTGAGCTGATACCTCTATCAGCCATCACACAATACAAAGTGTCGTAAAGTGTGCGCGACGCTCTTTGAACTTCAAACAAAGCTCCGAACAACGGTGTCACTAGCGGCGCACGGCAGCGGCAGTTTGCCGTGCCGCCCGTCCGTCGCCGCTCGGGTACGTGAGCACTACGCTGCTCCTCCAGGCTAACCTTCAATGCAAGACGTTTTCACAAATCTAGACGGGGCGCTATAAAGTTCCTACGCAGTAGGAGCTGCGAAGTTAATTTAGATTAATACACGAATTTGTTAAGCGAGACGGTTTGTTAATTTTCGTGTAGATTAATCTTAAGTTAGAGATAAAGGAATTTAATTCAGTCTCTTAATTTGATTTAGTATGTAAATAGTGAACTTTGTGAGTTGTTAATTTATTTTAGTCTTGCGGGACTTCTATGGCAACCACACGTTGGGTAGGATGGATTACCATGACTACCTATACATTTTGTTCATATGTTTGGGACTCTAGTGGTGATGTTTAGTTGTTATGTCCGAATATACGCCGAATATGCGGTAGCCAGACCAGCTAATAACAAAACCAGGATAAGCTGGCCTCTGAAACGCAAGGAACCATTACCGCGCGGGTCGTTCGGATGACGTACCTATACGTAGGTAGGTACGCTAATTAGGCTAGACAATCTCTGTAAACACAAATCCCCTCTAGTCTGTGGCTATTCCTCCGCAACTTGTGAGCAATATGCGCACATTCATTAGCTCAGCTCCCCGCTGGCACCGTGTTCACAGTTTTCATATTACAATGTATCTCGGGAAAGAAACATCGTTCCACTTCAAAAGTAATTAAAACTTTGTGTAACAGAATCTTAATTTCTACCTTTATAAATATTATGAAGGTTTCGAGGTTGTAAAGCTAGATTAGATCTCAGCATTAGTACAGTTTAAAAGGCAGGGTCAAAAAGTCTAAAGATAGGCATAGAAGCCACCGGAGCAACTGGTGCGCCCGCGCCGCCGCGCCGCCACGATAGCCCATGTTACAATATTAATCCAGAGTTGACTCTAAACTTAAAATGTAACGGATAGTCTGTGATAGACTAAATTCATCATATTTTAATAAAATTCCATCACCGACTATGTATGAAGTTGGACGATGCACCTACGTCATATATCGTCATATCGTATACGTGCGGGATTAACTGACACCAACCACAAGTATGGTGAAGTTTCGAACGACGCGAAACAATGTTCGCGTGGCGTCGATTGGCAGGCACGCGCCCACGAAGAAGTGTGCGTGTTTTATACAAAAACAGCACTCGAGATTCTGAGATCAGTGTATGTCTGAGAGAAGAGATCTGAAACCTAGTCTGGTGTATGCCCAGTAAACTAAATCAAAGGTAAAGCTATGCTTGCTAAGGCCGCGTCATGGAACAACCATCCATCTATTCAATTGCTAGACACCGCCGTGCCTACAGAAGTACGCTGAGCAGATGGTATCGCTGGCATAGGCAGTGGCCATTGAGGACTCGGCTGCATCCGGATAGATTGGTATCCAAATCCAACGTAGTTGGGAAATGACTAGCTGAACAGAGACAGAAAATAAATTTCCATAACCTCGTAAATACTCTTTATAACAACACATTTGCTCGTAAAGGATCTTATTCCGCCAAATTCAGTATCGTAATGTATAGATCTCATTATGCACTAGCTCGTAATGTAAATTGCACGGTTTGGAAGAAGCTTCGACTTAAACGAACGGTTTCTTTTTTTAAATCTTAGCAAAGAGTTTTTATGTCAGAAAAGTGGTCAGCAGTTTATTAATAAAATTAACTGTGGGGATAAAATATAAAAAATAAACATTTCATTGGTTAATTTAATTAATTTTGTCAATAAATAACAACCATAATAAAAAAAATACTTTATTAGTAATACTGGCTGTTTTTGTGCCTTTCACTTAAAAAAAACTGATGCGCGCGCATCGCCAATTTGTGATCAAGTTAAAATTATTTCGCGCGCTTTTTCTTTTCGCTGTATTGTTTTTATTTGAAAATTTCAGTCCGAGATTTATTTATTTCTTCGTAAATATGTTATAAAAGGTCATGAGACATACGTGCGCTTTGATGAACCTACCGCACTTATATCATAATGTAGGTACTATTATGTAGACGAAATCATCTCACTGAATATAATAGTGACTTGTTCGTAAATTTCCGAATATAATACAATACAACATTCAAGCCATATCTATTCTGTTCCGAAGCTTTCAACAAACTAATGATGTGTAATGCTGTTGTAACGTAATAATGTGATATCTCGTCGGAAGGAGCATTTCGATGAATAACCGGTTGTTTGTGCTCCGGATTATCGGATAACGAGGATACGAGTACCAGGATGCGACGTGAATAGTAACCTTCTACACCATTATGAACGACTATTGATGTATTGAAATCGAGCAAGTTATGAAATCAGCTGAAAGGCTTTTGTTATCAAATAATGGACTGATGGGTGAATATGTCCCAGCGGATGAACCTGTGCGTCTCAAGCACGAGCTTGTGGGTTGTAATCAGATATAAGTGAAAGAAAACATCGGAGGAAACAGGAATGGAAAAATCGCCATCCCTCCTTGAGCAATCGCGGTCTCAACTCGTGTCTTCTCTGTGTGAGAAGAGGCCTTAGCCCTACAGTAGGACGGTCACATGCTGCTGTTATTATAGCTATCAACTGTGTAGGTAACAAGGTAACAGCTCTCGTCTACAGCCTCGTAGAACATTGTGTTAATATGTAGTTTCCTGACACCACAGCTTAAAAACTGCGGATATAGTCAGTCGACTTAACTTTCAAAGTAGTAACATATTAACACTGCAAACAGTTTTCAATACAAAAATAACAGACTATAAAAACCCGCAAAAAATATTTATACTAGCTATCAAAGTCGAAATGAAAGCACCTGTTATGTACTAATCACAGGTTTGGACATCGTATCACAACGCAATCGCAAAAAGTTGATGTACCAAGCATGGCCCTCCAGAATTATCAAAAAAACTACACAAATGAAAGCGGCTCGCTCGGCCCGCACGCATCGCACGCCCCGCCGGATACGCTCCTACGGATACCAAGGGCCAATACTGAAGCCGTATTGCCTTTGACACTCGTCCCACATTTGCATAACGACGGGTTTTAATTTAAATTATTTACTTTTGATAACAATTAACGTTGTGGACGTTGTGTTACACTTTGGTTAAGTTAGAAGATTTACTTAGAATTATATTTTTGAGTTTAAGTTGAAAACCCATGTAGTTGGTTACTAATATATTGGTGGCAGTCCGGCCCTAAGGACTAACTCAATAGCCAAATAGATTTCATGTTGTCCCAGTTAACAGAATTTATAACTATATTCTAACGGCCACTTTGTATCACTATACATATATGTAACTGCCTACTCACCTAAAGTGATCCGATTACGGCCTATTGACTATTATGTGCTTAAATGTTCAGCGTTTAGTTCGTTCGATTACACTCAAGAACGCTATAATTACTGCAAATGTTAGATATATACCGAATAACCTTTATTTCGTGAACAGTATGATTGCTTCTTTATTCCGAATAAAACAGATTATTGTACAGTGGGTGCCGTGTGCTGTGGGGCCAGTGGGGCCCACCAGGACTTCCTCGTCGTGGTGAGCATGTGTCGGATGATGTTTAGTGTATTTGAGCCTCACCTGTTGTTGGTTCTCGCGCTGGGTGACGAGGCGAGCCTCCACGCAGTCGCGCGTCTCCAGGAAGGCGCGTCGCTGCGCCAGCTCACGTGGGTGATGCGTCATGATGCCGGCCACGTTACACGCAATCAGTGTTGCCAGCGAGCAGTAAATTTGCTGAGAACAATTTCGTAAGTTAGCTGCCACTGTTGTCTTGGGACGTTGTGCTAGAACCGAAGTCAGCAGTATTCAGACTTACAGTGACGTCTGCGGCCTCGTCCAGGATGAAATGGGCGCCGATGTCGACGGTGCCAAGTGTCAGTCCCGCCACCGTGGCCTCCAGCAGTCGCACCGGCAGCGTCGCGTACGTGGCATACGTGAACAGAGCGCATGCGCCCGTGCTGATGCTCAGCGAACTGTGTGAACAAAACGTTAAAGTTACACTAAAGCTGAGCAACACGACTGCTAGGAAGGGCGGGAGACACGACGAGGATGTCTTACAAAAAGTGGCTAATAGTGTTCTGTGTCGTCACTAGATGCGTCTAGACGCCAGATGGTGTTGGTCGCAGAGAGCCAGACTTACTCGTCCCATGTTATCGTTTTCAGTTTGAAGGTTCAAGCTGTCTGGGTACAACTTAATTATTTACATGTATTGAGCACTCGTAGTTTAACATTAGATGTAGAATACAGTCAACATCATGAAAATAAATAAAATCGTAAAAGATTGTATTGAAGGTAGGGTACGGTCGTCGGAACGGGAACACCTTCCGGCTCTCAGGCGCGCCGCATTACCCTGAACGACCACTTTCCGGCGCTCGTAAACGTCCTCCCTTCTCCCCCTCATACCCTTCAGTGGCCGCCGTTAAAAATGAAACAATAACACCTTTAACGACTGGCAAATTTGCCCGAATATTGTCCGAGTAATCCACTATCCGATAACACCTCGCCGTAAAAACGTTCACCGACAGTTAAGTCGGCGATAAAACCGCGTACGACTCGCTTTGATCTAAACTCGGTACAAACACGTCTCCACCACACTTGTGAACTGCGATTGAAACGGATTGCGAAGTTCCAGTAACATTTGAAACAGTTTTCAAAATCTGGTGTAAACAAATGGACCCATACCCTGCGGTTAGTCTGAGGCAACCGTCGCGGCGGGTGGAGTGGAAAGTTTCAGTAGCGAGCGCGCCGGTTGCGGGGTCGAACCAGGAGCCACGCGCCGGCTGCTGGGGCTCGTGCAGGAGCGTGTTCGTTACTTTAACTTGCGACTCCACGCGTCTACTCCCGTAGCATTGTTAAGCCAACTCGGTTTGCATACAAAGAGCAAATGTTGAGAGGGCAAGTGGTAACCTAATGAGCCCGCAGCAAACATTTGCTATTCTATCATATAGGTTTACATTTTGTTAGATTAAATTATTAGTGTTAGTGTTTGGGGCGAAAAACTGAAGTTAGACTCACCGCAACACTGAGGTGCCTGCGAGGGCCAGCTCGATGAGCAGGAAGGTGACGAGCACCACGTAGGAGATGGTAAGCAGGTAGATTTCGTTCATAGCCGGGCGGCTCAGGCACGCCAGAAGGCCTGCAACAAAGCACGTATCATCCCCCATCCTGATTTAAGCCATCATTCGCCATAAAAACGAGGCGGTAACCATACCATTTTCCTTATTTCATCCTCAAGCTAATGTCATACTCGTACCTCTGCGGAACCAGTTGCAAGACCAAGAAATCTAGAAACAATTAAGACTAGTCACGCCTAACATTAAGTGGGTTCCGCCAGTTGATTCATAGGATACAATAAAGCATACTGGCCAACGTCGTGCTGACGAGGTTAATGCACTGCGTACATGTATCTCATTACACCAGGAACTGAAAGCGGTTACGGTTAAAGGTTAAGATACCTAAAAAAAGTACCGGTAACGATTTAAAATAAAGGTAGGGTGTTGGCGACGCGCTCAATATGTAGTAATGATTTGTGTTAGTTGAATACTGATCTAGGATATATCGAGTTATAAGTTTGTTTTAAGTTACGCGGGCCCACTGACATGCTTGTCCGTGAGAACCCCGACAGTCTGCCACCATACACGAGTCGATGCGCACACCCATTTTGTAATTGCGCCCGCTGTAATTTCGCTTGTTATAATAAAAACAGTTTAACCATTCTTACCGTTTTACCGATTTCACATCTATACCGTTATTTAACCTTTACACGATTGTGGTACCGAAAAACATACGAAACATGCGAATCAAACACGAGACGTTCAGAACTTGTGTAATTTGTAGTGAGCGGCCGACCGATGATGGTTCAATTTTGCGTACGGCCAGTTGGTGCGACTAAAAGAAACCCCCATTTATTAAAGTTTAGTACCGCTACCGATAATTTTTTAAAGGTATAAGGGTACTTCTATCGAATTATACCGGTATGCATTTCGAGTCTTAAAATTCCGCTACTGAAAAAAATAACGCTATCGAAATATTTAATTAACCATTATTTATATGACGTCATATCGAAATTTGAAGGTAACTTAATTTTTTGGTAATTCAGTCCCTGCATTACCTACTGTCTAAGCTACACATACGGAAACTTATCAAACCACAGCGGATTGTGTGCTGTTCGCCAGGATCAGTTTGCTCAGTAGGTCGGTCCGAGTATTCAATTCTATTCTATTCTATTCTACTTATTGCTTTCAAGTATTTACAATACATTTGGAGCTGGTCTTTGGATTGTTTGGTGTCGCGAATCAATGAAATCACTGCCAGTTCCCGGAGGCATGGTTCGATATAATATATATGACTTGACGACATTAATAAATGGAATTGATGTCCCGTTACAATCGGCCCTTACTTCCAAATACAGTTAATTGTTTTGTACAACTTGGTATTTAATCAAAGCTTTAACAACAGGTTGAGAAGTACTCACAGGCGTAAACCAGAGCAGTCAATCCGAAGATGATGATGTTGACGATGTGCGCGACGCGTTCCTTCTCGAAGAACAGTCGCTGTATGTGCATCGCCATGTCTTCGTGGTATCGGGTGGTCGACACGTTCTCGTATCGGTTAGGGTCATGATATTGGCTGTGGACAGATATCTTATCACTACGAAGTCTTCAGTATAGCCGGTCGCGCATGCTATGCTATTTAAACATTTGCACGAAAATTAAGATTGTTTTATAGGAAGGAAATTCAAGAAGAGAGTTTTACTGTGATCTGAAAACTTTTTTATCCCGACAAAATGCTAGGTTTATCAAGGTAGGTAGCTCTAGCTATTACATTAATTTAAAGCGGCGTTGATACAACACCAAAAACCAATCGTCCCAGAGCCCAACTGAGCTTACTTTTTTACATATCTAAAGGTCAGGAAACAGGTTAGCGACAAACTAAAGCTTGCACTACTGAGGACCAAGTGTCGTTGTACTTGCGTTTCGTGTTTCAGTGAGAATGAGTCCATCCACTGTAAACATCGCCGTGTACTTACCCGATCGGTTTGAGATGAGTTTCTTGTGCTTTGATTAACTTAAACATTTCAGTCTGGGTTATTGTCACTTAAAACTTAGTCTACTTTATTCAATTAATGTCTGTGGTTCTATCTTTCTGTCCAAAAATATATATAAATCATAGAAATAAAAGATGACTTTATCGATGTTTACTTATACCTTTAAAAAGAATTTTATGCTGAATTATTAAGTAAACAAAATTAAAGCAGCTTGTTATTTTGTTCAGCCAAGGTATGGTATTCTCCCTGCCTGCATCGTGTTCTTAAGTTCATATGACCCCAAACCGTTTAATTCTCGAATTAATAGGCTTGTTTTGGATAAGCTCGTTCTAACATCGACCTCATCTCTGTCGTCAGGACAAGATTGAGGTCAAGAGTAGACCCAATAAATACACAAAAAATATACTATATACATATATGGTTATAATTCAATCTGAGCAAATGAAAAAATGACTTAATAAGGTGTTGCGATAAATAAACCAAGTCCTAAACAAAAGAGAAAAAATCTATATCGTGCGAAGTGACAATAGGTAGTAGTAGTGAGTGCGAAGCAAAGATAGGCGACGTACTTGAATGTATCTACATAGGTGTTGTTGAACAGCTCGTGCTGGTTGAGGAAGTTCTGCGCGAGGAGCAGCGTGCGCACTTGCGACACCATCAGCCCCACGGCCACCGCCAGCAGCAAGCCCAGCAGGTGCGTCATGTTGGTTTGGTTCATTCGTAAGAAGTAACGCTGGTACAGCATTTCCACCTGGGGACAAACAAAGGTGTTCGTAAGACGTCAGACAACAAAATTGCAGCTCAGAACCAAGGACTAAGAGACTGCCGCAGGCCAAGTCGCATTGGCTTTGAATGAACCTGCTGATGGATACGAACATGTCAATCTGGAATTATAGCGATTGTCCATCCATACTACCCACGTCCATAATCGAACCCTTGCTATGTAAATATTTGCTTCAGCTAGTGTCAGTCGAAACTAAAACCCTCGAGTCGTGTTATTTCTAATTTAAAGCTCTCATAGTCTTCACAGTGTGCAGACTATGATGGCCGATGCCGATATCGTTTTTTGACGTTTTTTTAAAAGAGTTTATGTTTGTCTTATGTTACGCCAAAGAAATATAATAGCTAGTGAGTACTCTAACGTAACTCTTTTCCTTTCATTTCTCCTATATCTAGCCACAACGTTTACGAGGTGGTCTAAACCGTGTAATCCGCATCCCAGGATCCCTGTTCGGGAGGGGGGTCTTTATCTTCCAGAAGTTTATTTCAAATTATCAACCGTTTTACCAAAATAATATAACTTGCTATTAAAATTATCTGCGACGTCATATTGGAAGAGTAGGAGCAAATTTATGTATTGTATTTGTATATCGTGGTTTTTTCTTAATGATTTTCTGGCACATGAAGCTCAGACAAAACGTCGCTTAGATATAAATAGCAAAGTATAATTTAATAGTTTTCTCATATTTTAACTATGAACTATGCTGGGTGTGTTCTTTCTATTACAAAATTGATGTGAAGTTAAACACAACGCTATCTAGTCCCAAGCTAAGCAGAGCTTGTATTATGGGTACTAAACGACTGCTAACTTATTTATTTCTAAATACATACATTTCTATACTAATAATATAAAGAGGAAAAAAATGTGCGTGTGTGCTTGTTTGTAATGAATAAACTCATACTACTGGACCGATTTGAAAAATTCTTTCACCGTTGAGAAGCTACACTATCCCCTGGTGACATAGGGTACTTTCTATCCCTGTATTCCCACGGGAACGGGAAACACGCGGGTGAAACTGCGTGACATCTACCAGTAATAGATAAATTACACCCAGACACAACAAATTAATGATCGTGCTCATCACACAAACATTTGTCCTGGGTGGAGATCGAACCCTCCGGACAGGAACCCAGACAGGTCAGGGCCACTAACCAGTCCAGAAGTATAAGTTGCTGGTATTTCTATTGTTACAAAAATAAGAAAGTAACTATAGGATGGAGAAAAAAAAACGTAGCAAGAAGGAAAAAATAAAAATAACAGACAGAACCCCGAGCCACTATAAAACACAATGTCAAGTCCATTCCACCGATAAATTCAAATCTTTACTAAAAAAAATAGTCCAAGTGGTTATAAAAAGTATCCTTATTGGCAGAAGAGCGTCGATATCGTATAAACGACAGGGAGCGGCGGGCGTGCGGGGGACACGGAGCCGACAATGGCCCACAATGGACCCCGAGAGGCTTCAACTTACAAATAATTTTGAGATGCTTAGCCGACCCTCAGTTGCCTATTACCATTTTGTTGAACATTTTTCTGATAAATAATTGGAATCCGGATGCTTTTATTCAGCTATGCCTTACCGATCCGCGGGGACTCGGGTACGCTATCCGTATCGTGTAACTTTGTGTTTGTTAAGATTAGTTTCAGATTAATGATTTAAAGAAACTTAATCCGTCAAATGGCTGCTGTGCTAATACTGGAGGTGTTCGCGAAACGACTGTGTGTCGTGTTTACTTTCAGAGTTGGACAATTTTTGGCTATTTTAGTTGTAATGAGACAGTAGTTAAGTACTAATCTCCAAAGAAGAATATAATAATAACTATAATAAGACAAACTCCTAAGAAGTACGATTTGACGTTTCTTTTTATCTCGTCCCGCGACAACTTTGTATGAATTTCTACGCAAGAAATTAAAAAATCATATTCATAAGTTTTGTTAATTACTAGGTTACCCTTCTACTATAAAAACGAGTATCATAAGCGACCATTAAGTTTAACTTTATATTGAATAAACACAAATTCATCGTTAATTAATATTCCAACAGGACGCTATTACAATGTGATGTCTTTTGGTTTTCTTTTTAAATCGTTAGGTACCATAAAATCCGATTCTTGACACACTTAGTCTCAAGAATCGGATTTTATTTGCTTGATTTTTTGTTTCAAATCGTACTTTTTATTTGTCACGAATTTATAGGAATGTTTAAAGTAGCAGGAGGAGGATTTAAAGTAAGTACTTATAGTCTGTTGATCCTTCAGGCGTTCTACTTTATGATCAAAATATTTCAATACGTAGCAGAATGTGTAAATTAATAACAATGGCAGTGACTCATTATACATTCGCATCACAGATGTAGCTTCTTGTTAACTAACGTTAATTCAAATCACTGTTCTGAAATACGGTACCTATTCCAATTAAAATACAGTGATCGGAACTGCAATGTGCGTTAATTTTCCATTCAGTTTCTGTTAATGACTACTAGGCAAGGGATTGTAATCCGGGCTGGCGGCGGCGGTTCCGGTAGTTTGGCGGATCATTTGCTCACGGATTATTTCCCCACCGGAACCCGGCAGCAGCTCGGCGAACTACGTGAGTTGGTGTAAAATACAAACGCATTACGAAGCAGGTAGTGAATTCCCTAAGGTTGTACGCTCAAAATCGATTTATTATATCACATCTTATTATATGTAAAATTCTCGTGTCACAATGTTAGTAACCATACTCCTCCGAAACGGCTTGACCAATACTTAAGAGATTCTTCTCCGCAAGACTAATATCCCCCCAGATCACAGCAAACATGTGATCTGGGGGCCACCAAAACGAGCCAAGCGAAGCGCAAAGGCACTACCTACCTTTTCTCGAAGTGTTTCGTCGTTTTTTTGAACCCTCATAGAGTTGGTTCCCGATGTTCCAGATTGTTGATATTCTCAGGATATGATGTCAATAATAGACTAATTAAACATACAAATATAAACATAACATAATCCGAAAACCATCAAAGAAAAAGGCAAAGACAGAGAGTGAGTGGGCTATGAAAACCGGCACTGCAGATGTGCAAGAAATACACCCCAAAAAAAGAAGAAAAAAATAAACACGTAAAAGACTTGAAAACTTACAAAAAGAACTGAAATCCCACCAAAAATGTTTCATGTAATATGCATATGCATTTTTACTGATATGTAGAATTTGTGAAGTTAGGGTAGGTAGAGTTAGGCCTGGAGTAGGCAGTGACCTGTCGCTGCCGGCCGTGGTCGAGAGGATGGTCGGCAGCGTCGAGTCCTGGGACGCGGTGGTGTCCTTCTGCGAAACGGTCATCTCGCAGAAGGAGGCTGCGGAAAGGGAGAGGGAGATCACCTCCACTCACCCTGCCCGCAGCAGACGCACCGGGCGCAGGCGGAGGGCGGACAACGCCCTCTTCCAGCCCCCCTGAATGGGTCCAGGGCGACGGACGCGGGGATGTCCGCCGCCCCCACGTACATGGACCCGAGGTGGCGGCGCGTCGTGTTCACGCGCGCCCCTCTTAGACGTCGCGAGGGGAGTCTAACACCTCACTCCCCTCGCAGACTTGGCGAAGCCCGCGGGGCCGGCACCAGTCGGGGGTCGCGGAAGTATCTTCCGTTCCCGTGACCCCCGGCGCAGGTGTGAGAAGGAACACGGGGTGGTTTTTAGTCAGTAAGAGTCTGACAGACCCCTCCGCCTCCCCGGGCGGGGGACATCCATGAGGATTTTCCACCCCTAAAAAAAAAAAAAAAAAAAAGGTAGAGTTAGGCCGTGTAGATTTAGAAGCTTGGCTCTATATGAGATCTGATATCTTTTTCACAGGGCAAACCTTATGTGGTCGTCATGGCAACATTTTACATGAAATGTTTTTGGTGGGGTATATAACTATATAGTTTGATCGTACGCGACTCAATTAAGTACTTTTCATCCCACCATCTCGGAAAGAGTATTTTTAATCTTCAATATCTGAGTGGAAAAGCAGTTTTTATTCTCTAGAGGTTATAGTAAATTGAATTTAGAACATCGTGTGCACTAAGTTTGTGAATTAAAAAAAACATTAAACCTATTTACTGCTACCTCTATGGTGCCGAATATATCATACAACTTTTTTTTAATTTGTTAAAAACTCAGACTCGGAACCTTCTTGGTGTTCTTTTTTCAATTTGCTTTGTATGCGGTTTTTTACGCGGCATTTTTTCACGTCATTGTTAAACCTTATTAAAAACAAGAAACTTGAAAACAAGTGAAAAAACTAAAATGAGTGATTCTAGCGACGAGGAAGTTTGTTTGACGCCAACAGAATTGACTGAAACTGTTAATAATGCGCAAATGAGCTTTCTCCCTCAACAATCACGCGAGAAGAATTTAAAACAGTACGATATGTTCAACACGTGGCGACTAGCAAAAGGAGCCAAAACTTTCTCAGAAAACGTTTATTTTTTTGCATTTAGTCATTTCCTCGCTGAGGTGGAATGAAAAGTTAAGTGTTGCACTCGAGTGCAAAGATTTTTCACCTTGTGCTCTTTTGATTCCTTCGCTTGCTCGGTCATCAAAATTGAACACGCGGTTAAAAAGCAACTTTGCACTCTTGTATAACAAATAACTATTTCCTATGTGTCCGTTTAATCCCTTAGTTTTTGGAAACTACATATTGTAGCGGTAACTGTCTTACGCCAACAAAACAATTAGGTACTTATAAATAATCATAACTACACAATGCCCTACGTATTAACTGCACCATTTTAGTATCAGCTAGAACACAGAGAATATAATATGGCGGCAAACACTCTGCCAACCCTCCTAGAGCAACGCGCGAGTGTACGTCCTAGTAATTACGTTATGAGCCTCAATAATTGCATCGCCGCGCGTCGTCCCGAAGCCTTCAATAAAGTCTACCTTCATGTCATTTTGAGAATATCAGACAAAATATCTTTTGTTTTGGAATCTAACGAATAACTACGCGATGAGCGAACACTCTCCACTAATAATCAAATGCTGTAGTTTTGAAATGGCTTGCAAAATAAAATCATATGCACATGCAATCAATGACAAAACATGGTGATGTCATCAAAGAGATCACAAATATAGGTACTTAGTGCGACATATGTACAATTATTATTATGAGATCTTGAATTCCTATCTTTCACAAATATATAAATAATTCTGATTCTCATACAATAGAACTACTAAATAAGATAGTTGTAGGGAACAAGTAGGCAGTGTATGTTCGTGCCGACATGAAGCTTACTTGCAATTACTTTCGGACAATGTTGTGAGTGTGCAGACGACTCCATTCTTTTAAATCACGCTCCAATGAAGCCATTTCTAGAAAAGTTGCTTCAGACCCTTGTTGCCTCGTTGGTGTAGTGGTCACAAGCGCTACTGCTGAGCATAAGGTCCCGGGTTAAATCCCGGTCGGGCAAAGTTTTGTCGAGTTTTTATCTCTGGAATTTCTCAGTAGCAGCCCGGAGTCTGGATTTGTGCCCGATTGATGGCAATAGGCTCGCCCCCTATTACTTGGGACTTAAACATACCTGGCAAAATGTGGGTGTCCCCACTACCAGGTACACCTCTGCCTAGCCCTTCGGGATTACAGGCGTGACGTTGTGTTATGTTACTTCAGATGGATAAACAGTTATTTGTATTACCTATATTGCGTTAAAGATTTAATAAAGATTTAATTTAATAAAGAGACTCTTAATGTTGTTGCAAACATAGTATTAATCAGAGTAAAATTGTTATTATCACAAAATGGCTTCGGTCTTTTCAGAATTCGCTTTTGGATTTTGAGTAAGTGCTCAGTGCTTATACCTACAACTATGTCTGTACGTGAACGTATACCTACTCAGTAATTCCCGATTCACACTAGTTAAATTGACACTCAAAGATGTTAACTTAAATTAAATTGCACACAGCTTCGAGCGAGCTTTGTAAACGTATTCAGTGTATCGCTCTACAGTTGCGCGCTCACTCTCTTCACCCAACAAGCAGCCCAGCTGTTAGGGCTGAGTAGCATTGCAAGGATATTTGAAAACGACCGTTGTAATTGAATACACAAACCATTACTTTTTGATGATTCTAGACAATAGCGAAAAACCTTGTGTTTATTTATCATCAAGTTGTGTGAACAAACAGTTCAGTAGACACAGGCTCGATCTCTCGCAGCCTACCGTTGTTATGATAGTGTTAGCGTTACTGTCTAGCGCAAACACTGTTGATCGATGTTATCGCACAGTTTGGACGAAGGCTGGCACCACAACCCCGCAGCGAGCACGGTTATGATAATTCAGTGCGTGCGTGCCTCCATCCGATTTTCATCTTCTTTTCGTGATGTTAGTGACCAACCAGGTGTTATTATGTCGCCCATGGGCCTCTCACTTGGCTTCACATATCGAGAAATATCTCACGGAGTTTTAGAAATATAAAGATGCTGAATACATGTCAGATTGCGACGTACTCTAGCATCACATACATACTCGTACATGTCGCAGAACCTACCTACTTATATGGAAGAGAGTAATAAGTTCAATAAGTCCTCGCAGGGGCAAATGTGCGCCGTAGGTATAGGAACCCGGTCATCCGGGCTGACCCGGGCACAATGCGCTGCAGGCGCTCCAACCGATATCAGCACAATTGATATGAGATACAATTTTGCACGGCAGGAACAATAATTATTGTAAGACCAATACCATTCAGACCCGGGTAACGTTATAGCGTTGTATTCAACTATGTAGTAATACCACACGTTGTGACGCTCTATGGAACTTAAGAAAAATATTATTGCTACGTTTTATAATGTTAATGAGCAGTGGGGAAGTAGTATTCTATTTTATAATCGTTACGCCTGAATGAAACCCAGAACGTATTACCTACATTACATGTTACAAAATCAAGTGTTGTTTATCTATGAATTGTGTGATCGATCAATTGCTAGGTTACCCATCGGGCTACAGCTTATCAAACTTTATTTCGATAATGTTACAATAGATAGCATCAAGTTGTTTACCAATAGTGCTTGCGAGCAGTTAGGTAATCTCGCAGTTATAAAGTTAGCTGCAGGTTGTCGCTCCGAATGCGCCCGACGAGCGCCGATCGTTTCCGACACGCGTCGACTAACTCGCAACGAGTTCCCCTTTGTGTGGAGTTTTCTTTCAGCGCTAATATTAAACGCCTTTCTTTCATTACCGAGTGATATTTTTTGTTCCAAATTGCGTTTCTTTTATCTATGGTTCACGCTTCACACTCCCTACGTTGAATACAATATAAAACAAATTAAATACAAGCGGAATTTGATGAGCGTGTGGGTGAAGTCGAACAAACAAATTGTTTGAGAGCTTCACGAACGAGCGGGGATTTCTTCCATTCCCCGTGTAAATATAAAATATCAGCTTTCGTACTGTTGTTAATAAATACAAATATTTAATTTCGCTTGGGAGAGAGAGAGGGAAGGGCCATTTTTTGGCAGGCCAGTCCTGAAGTCAGGTTTAGGTACTAGCCACGTTTATTTGGTTTGAATCAGCTTTTGTCCTACCTACAAAACTGGAGTTTTAAATAGACAAAAGCCAGTGCAAGGTCTGCTTTCGTGTTCAGTCCTGTACGTCAACATCAGCGAGATTTGCTTGGAGGTCCAGGTAATATAGAAACCCTAAGTTTAGCTTTTATTTTAACGCACGCATGAAGGACTAAAAAACACGTAAGTAATTATCGGCGGCAAGTGGCGCGATGGTGCGATCGAGCCGTCATTAAAACTTGGCGCAAACTCAAATATAATGAGCCGAGCTGAGCGCCACTTGGAGAATTTAATGAATACAACTTTCGTTTATTTCTATTTTAATAACGCGACCTTTGTTTCGACAATGTTTTTATACCGAGATACACATGGCATTAGGTCAGTTTTGATGGATAATTTAATTTGACTGGCAAAGATAGCGCTAGCTAGCTCCTCGTCACTGCAATGAAACTTAATTAATAGAACGCAAGTACCATTTATCGAACTGAATCCAATTTCAACAGACATTGGAGAATTTCCCCTCGAGTGTAGAGTGTCGAGTCTTCCGACGCCAAACTCCATTGTCAACCAAACTCAGCTGGAATAATGCGAGCAGCACGATTGGAATAAATGAAAGCTATCAACTCACCAGTTCGACGACACAATTATATCGAACAGAAGGACCGACGAACTAAATGAACTGAGAGAGCGCTTGACATCGAGTGCTGCCCGCACCGCAACAACAAAACGATTCACAGCTTTTGGTGTCGAGATACTTGTGAGCTGGCTTAAGACATGTCTGTGCTGGTTATTTCAGATCTGTTTAATCAGTGACGTCATTATTAGAAATTTTGAGATTTTGTTTGTCGGGGTTGAGATAAGGGCAATAAATTAACACTAAATAATAAAGGTCCGATTTCGGTCGGTATAGCACTTGACTGTATTTGGGTATGATATTTTACTGAACCGTACTGTGTGTTTGGTACTGTTATATTTCTGGAAGAAGATAATACGTTCAACTGCTGACATTGACTGCGTAGTTGTTGACAATCAAATATTAACGGCTTGATCCATTGTAGGATAATAAGGGAAAAACGTAACGTAAACCTGTAGGCTAAAGAGTATTCACATTTCAAGTAAATGTCTTTTATAATAAAGGAGGAGCTATTTAGAAGATGTCGGAGATAGAACATAACTATAGCTAAACAAAACAAACATCCCCTAACAGCGACTCTCTTTGCACCGGCGCGCGGCGTCATTGATGTGCTTGCAGCTTGAACAATAGCTACCTACTATGTTTAAGAAAAAAACTTTTTTTCGGTTGTAGTTTTTTAAAAAAGTTATTATTTTTCAATTTTTAGTTTTTTTTTCTATGTAGATGATTTATTATTTTCCATTTCTTTTAATATTACAATCAAACAAATAAACAGATTTCGATGAAATCAAAAAGAAAAATTCATGAACAAAAATGTTCATAAAATGAAAACAGGCAAACTATGTTAATGTTTTATGAGACCAAAAAGCAACTATCCCGCATCAAACTAAAACAGAATCACGAAAATCGGTACATAAATCCCAGCGTAATCGGTGCACATACTTACAAAAAAATGTTCAAAAATTACCTCAACCTGTTACCTGTTACCTCATTTATTTGTAATCCGAGCAAGTCATAGGTACCTACTACGATTGTAGATATATTATTTCTTTACCGTCTGTACCCCTTTATGACTACAATATTTTGAATTCTCATTAAGCAGAGTTTTGGGAAGCCTCCGTTTTAATTGCTTCGTAACAACAAACTGGAGCTATCATTAATTTTTACAAAAGTCCGTTCCATTAGGGACGGGGCGTGCGGCGGCGGCGGCGGGTCGCGTGGCGGTGTCCTAAGCTGTGTGACGGCAGTGCAGAGATAGTTGCTGTTCGTGCTTTATTTGTCGTTTAACCCCACAAATTATGGTCATTAATTATTCGTCAAGATTATTCGATCTCAGGTTGTGTTCCAACATACTTGTACCAATAACGTTCGTTGTGTATAAATAACGTTCGCGCGGTGAGCAGGGCTCACTTGTTGAGGAAGAGACTCAAACACTGGTAGTCACGTTGTCATCATGTGATCATTCCGCGGTGGTTATTATGGGGGTGTCGTTTTGTAATCCGGAGCCTCGAGCCTCTCTAACATGGAGGCCAGAGGGTTCGGACCCTCTACCCTCCGAGTTTTATAGCTCACGTGGAAAGTGTTTCCCTAGACTGCGCGCACATCTCCCCACTGGTGTATGCCGTTTGGCCACAAACACAACTGGAATATGGTCAGGAAAAAGAGAAGTGTAAATTGGGGAAAATCTGTTTTATTAAAACATTTTAAAAGTAGGTAGGTACTTTTAACAAGTCAAGATTAACGTTAAAATATTATTTCATTCTTTATATTATTCCTTTTTTGAGTCCGATTTCGGTGTTACATTTTAAAGAAATATGAAATTGATGTACCTAATGCACTGCAGTCAATGGAAATTGGGCAAAACTGGCTCTCTGCTTAGCTTTCCGAGAAATGGAGCCGTAACTGTGGAATGTGAATTAAGACAAACTCGGACATGTGTCGACGTGAATTATGCTTTGATAATAATAAAATTGATATTAAATTATTCTTAAATTTGTCAACCGATTTTGTCTGGACTATCTAAGTATTACACAGACATATCATTAACCAAAATCGACCAAGACCCTTTACGTTAATGTTCCGCACTTCATCTTGACGCACGTGCAAATACTATCTCATCTTTATAATTCGGTTACTAACTATGTAATCAAATTCTCAAAGTATCTATCTAATACCTTATATCATTATTATACAATTCACAACGGGTCTTCTCCAAGGATTAATAGAAGCTTATAACTGCTTTGCAGTTGACTTGGTAGTAGGCATTATATCTTGAAAAGTGTTTGTTAAACAGTTTATCCCGTTTAGTTGTTACTTTAGAAACAAGGTATGAAGTGAGTGCGCCCGGCGCCCGCGCCGCGTTGTTGCTAAGGAGTTCGCAGTGAGTCGTTAAACGCCAGCTAAACTATCAACTGGTTTAGTTGTCTGAACTGAACTGAAATTAGAGCATCATTAATAAAACAAATAAGATTATGCTTACAACTCTTGTTTCTATGCGCACGTTAAGTTAAGATAATAGTAATTTTCCTTATTATTACGACATAATGTAGCCAGTGAAACTAGTCATTATCTCGTTGCTTACAGCCATTATATACGTGAAAGTAGTGTTTACACACACACGCGTCACTGTATAACTCACGACCAGGGACGTCACGGAGCAGACAAATAATAAAATTTAAAATCGCCACCTGTTTTTAGAAGGCAAATTAAGGTTCAATTTACACCGCCGCGGAAGGGAATGGAAGGAACTTTCTGCAACTAAGTTGTTCATAGAATAATGAACTTTATGTCATTTGTATAACAAAGAAACTAAATCCTAGCCAAAAAAAGAATCCTCGAGCATTCTCGAGAACTACTTACGCAGAACTTGCACGCTTTTTCACGTCAAGAGGCGAAATTGACGGTTCCATTCAAGTTCGCGGCGGTGTTAATTGAGCCTAGTGCCACCGAAACACTTTCGTGAAAGATTTGGGTGTTCACTTCTGAAGCCGGCTAGACTAAACAGATGCTCCCTTTTGGTGCTGGTGGCGGACATTTTTTTCAAAAAATCAAAATCAAAAGTCATTTATTCAAATTAGGCTGAGGATCAGCACTTTTTGAACGTCAAAAATTACATAAGACAGTCCCCCAAAACGCCCGCCCTTCGCCACTTCCTAGTGTTTTTGCTGGGAAGAAGAAGTGGCGGAACAAACTCCCCAGCAACACGTCTGTCTGATATGTTAGAATAACAGTTTAAACATCATTGGAAATTAATAAACTTAATCATTTAAATTAAATAATTTGCTACATGCTAGCTAGCACACACCAATATACAAGACAGTAGTAATAAGAATAGTACCTAAGTACCGACGTTGACAACTAAACTCATGCAAAAAATAAAAATATAACTAACTGAATAAATATAAGCCTTCAAGTAAAAAGGGCGTGCCCGCTTACATGTACAAAACTGGAATACATGACTAGGTCTACGACATTACATCTAAAATAAATAAAAAAAAAAAAACGATACAATAAAAAAAATGAGACACTAGGACCATCGAAGCTAAATAAAAAATCAGTTACTAATTAAACAATAACAAAACCAAGGTCAGCAAGACGACCAGTCACCACAAGCAGCACCCGTTCACGAGCATAACGCAAAGATCAGCCATTACCCCCCTCGCCATATTAGAGGGAAGGTGGTAACCCGACCCCCGACGCTACCGCAAGCAGTAACATCTAAGGGAGCATGACGAACTTGCTTCCGGTTATTTATGCAAAAAAAAATAATCAATTAATAGGCTGGGTCACTAGTTAACATGTAATTCAATGCAACGCATTATAAAACAATATAATGAGAAGATCATGTCATAAAAAAAAATAAAAAATAATAAATAATACTTATTTATATATAAAAAAAAAAGATCAGGCAGTAAGTTAATTACAGTGAAAGAACATTTTAACATTGTCTTGCGTTCAGGAAACCGACCAACTATTATTATCATCATTTGAGTTAACCTCCACCATATTAATGAAGTTTTTCTTAGTTGGAGACGATTTCCTATAGTGAACAACTCCCGTTACAACTCTTTTGAAAACTTAGATACGTAACTACGATTTGTTGTAGAAGTTGCGCAAGGAAGGTTCCGATGACGCGGCGGCGACGACGCGACGCTCATCATGTCTGTCGTACAGCTCCGACACGTTGCGCAGCAATTTCTATACCGTAACAACAAACCACGTTACAAGATAAAAAGAACAACTCTTGTTTATTTTCCATAATATCCGACGCTAGCGTAAAAATCATCTCATATGTGTATTTAATTTTGCTTTCAGCTTTTATAAGGATTCCGTCGACAAAATATGAATTATAATGTGTTTACCTTTTGGTTGAGGTGAACAAATCCCGCGGGGTACTTTGCGCTTGGTACAGCCGTTGCTTAAAATGCTCAATGCTTATACTACGTTATACCCATCAGGTTCTGCACCTACTTCACCTGAGGCCCTTAAGCGCATATAAGGAGTTGAATCAAAGAAAGAATGGAGTTCAATGTGAATGTTAAAAAGCTTTATGAGTGTGTGTGTATGTGTGTGACTGCATTGCTCCCTCATCAGATTTGACTCCAGTTGGATGACCCTTTTAGTATATTTGTAATGTTTTAGTGTAGTAAATGTATAATCTTATTGGTCTTCGCGTGTATTCTGAGCAATGACTTTATAGGCTCATACTCTTTGATCCTGAGCGATGTCAAGCCGCTATATTTATTTTTAGATAAAAGTTTGATTATTGATAAGAAAATCGTTAAATTGGTAATAATGGTTCTAGCCTCTCTTTATCTTAGAAAAGTTTATAAATAAGTACTTCGAAGGTTTTATTTTGTTAGCGACCAATGTTAAATTTTTCACGATCTTTGTTTTTTATATCTTAGATCAAAAGTTTAATATGTTGATTTTATCTGGAACAATATACCTATCAATTAGTAGAATAAAATAGTAAGTGGTATCTTTAGCTGGCTTTATTGCTAATTTAGGTATTCATACATAACTGCTGGTCGAGAAAACTGTCAAATTCAAATTCATTTATTTATTGTAAAACTTAGTTAGGTGTACATTAAAGTTCTTAATACAGGTTAAGATTAAGATCGCTATGTTTTGCCTCTAGGCGTACAAAAATTAGTACTACATGTCAAAACATCATCAACATTGTCATGTCATGTCTGTGAATGCAGTTTAATTTCTTAAAAAAGAAAATACTTTCTTCTAAGTAAAATATTGTTTACCTTCAGGGCCGATACATTTTTCCCAACCTGTATAGGTAGGTGGCGTAGGTACCTACACCGCTAACCTGTCATGTTCAACATTCATAAAACACTACAGCCGCAGGCAGCCACCAGTGGACCACGGCGGCCGCCCGTAGGCTGTCACCGCGAACAAGCACTAACTAGCCCGGAGTACACACAGTACACTCACGTGGTCACAAGAGCTGCACTATAAAATGATGAAACCACAACTTTGTTACAAGCTCCATTAATCTATTTGATTGCTATTCATATTTATCCCTAGCGACCAGCTAGCGACCCGGTCGTGCCTTGCTTGGGTGTAATAATGACACGTCAAATGATTGAGATAACCATTATTTCATAATGATTAAATAATCTGCATATTTAATTATTTAGTATAAAACAGAAGTGTAACACAGATACAAAACGTAGATAAGCGCGTAGAGTTTGCCGAACTCGTTTCAGAAAAATGGTCTTTTTCCTCTAACATCCTCAAAATTGTATATTAATCTTGTGCCTACATAAAAAAATGTACAACATCGCGTAATCCAAGGGCCGCCATCTTAGCTTTATGTACACAATTTGTTCGCTCATTTACTTGAGCTTTATTAAATGGGCATCATAAAGAGCTGAGAAGCTGTTGACGCTATTGTACCGTTGTTCCACCTTTACTTAATTAATAAACCCTGAAATGGACTGTCGGCTCTGACTCGTGTTGTAATCGCAAGGTGAGCAGTCCCTCCACAGAGTTGTCACCGATGCTTGTTTGATGATTTTATTTCAATAGACAAGAAACATTAAGATGCTGCGCTGACCAAATTTTGAAAAGCGGTTTTATCAATGTCATGCCTACTACTTACTTAGGCTTAAAATAGCAAAAGCTAACAAGATCCTCGGATTTGGTCGCATTATCTATTCACGAGTCGTCATCAGCACGAGTAGACAGTGATCCTATTCCTCGCTACATTACGCCAAATCCGCAGATTTTCCCAACAATATGAAAAAACATTCATCGACGTGCGGGATCAGGCTGTCAGTACGCCACGCGTGCTCTTGCCAAATCCATTCGCCTTACTTCTTGTACTTCGACAAGGTTGTAAACTTGTAAAATGTGTTCGGCGTTAAAACCTTGTCGAAGATTGTAAGTCGCGATATGATTGAAGGGGAACTAGTTTGTTCGAGAAGTTTGTCGCGTAATCCCAATGCGATTAGAATTCAGGTTTACGAGTTTTCGACGTCTTTACGAGTTAAGTATTGAGATGTAAGAAGTTGGAGTAGATGTCTACATGGTATGCAGTGCAATAAAGATCGACTCATGAACTATGTGCTATCTAATAAGGAGTTTACAAACTCATTCAACGTCCCGTTGACTGTGAAAGTTTACTAAAGTCTCTTGCTTCCTTTGTGATAACGCAATTACTTTGCAACTGACAGTAAGACGTGATGAGAGCATATATGGTGGATCCGTGCAGGCAGCAAGCAGCCGGCACCCGCGGAAACTGTCTCAATATACTACACAACGAAATAAGTTCTGAATTTAAGTCAGAAGGCCTAACACAATACACACAACAAAATAGGTAGCGTGTATAGACGCCATCATTCAGGTTAATACTAAACTAACGTCTCGACAAAAACCTTCATGGATTTTGTATCGTTCAAACCTCGAAAACTCTGCCTGTGGAATAGACTACATCGAGGACAAAAAGGCTTGGATTAAACGCTCCAATTGTCACTATGAATGTTGCCATTTTTTTAACTAGGGTGGTGCAGTCTTTTTTATGGGTTCCATAGTCAACGAACCATCATAAAACCAGCCATGTGTCTGACTCTTAGTATGTACTCGATACTTAGCTGTGATTTGGCAATGACAAGTGTGTTAGTAATTCCGTCAAAAAATGACTGGCCTGTTGGTCTAGTAGTTAGTGACCCTGACTGCAATGCCGGAGGTCGTGAGTTCGATTCCCATCCAGGACAAATGTTTGTATGATGAGCACAATCATTTGTTCTGTGTCTGGGTGGAATTAATCTATATTAAGTATGTATTTAGAAGTATATAAGTATGTTTATCAGCTATTTAGTACCTACAACACAAGCTCTTAGCTTAGCTTGGGACTAGATGGCGTTGTGTAATAAGTTGTGGAATATTGATTTATTTATTTAAAACGGTAAAATAAATTTTGTATTAAATACTGGGTAGTTCACAAAAAATAAAATATAGCGAGTTTGTGACGACATGACTTGTGAAATAATGTACAGCAGTAGTGTACTGGGTACTGGGTAATGTACAGCAGTAGTGTACTGGGTACTGGGTAATGTACAGCAGTAGTGTACTGGGTACTGGGTAATGTACAGCAGTAGTGTACTGGGTACTGGGTAATGTACAGCAGTAGTGTACTGGGTACTGGGTAGAAAAGTCAACGGCCCAAAAGGAAACCCTCTTTAAATTCTTAAGATACTTTGCTATATTAAAAAAGCCCTGCATTTACTGCACTGAAAATAAACACTCATTATTCCTGTTAAGTCGGTGCGTCTGCTGCGCCGTGTAAGTGGAAGTGATGAACAAACCTAACTTAAGCGAACCTAACTTGAGCAATGTCAAACCACCATAATATATTTAGTCTTTAAGAATAAAGACTATTAATAGAAAAATCGTTAAATAGGTAATAATTATGTTTATTAGAAAGATGTTACCTGTGATAAATTGGTACACAAGTCTATAAACCTATTGGATAACTAGGTGCCCCAGCAAACTTCGTTCTCCTAACTAACTAAACTAAACTAATAAATTGATAATGAAATATTCTATTGATTTACTTTTTATCATTTTACATCCTATTCTCCGACCTAAATCTCATAACAATCAGTTAAGCAGTTTCGGAGGAGTTTGGTTAGACACATACTGCGACACGAGAATTTTATATATTACAAGATATAATACGATGACAACAAATAGATTTAAAACAATAATAACTACTAATTACTACTTTTTATTTAGCCTGTCTGTTATTTGATCATTTTGTGTTTTATAGAGTTAGAATGACAACTTAATATACATATATATGTATAACCTAACCTAACTTACCATACCTACAATATAGCTAACCTAGCTACCTAACCTAACTACCTAACTGCAATGCATTGATGTTGAATGAAACAAAATACATCATTTTTAACTGACTACTGCGCTGCGTGTCTCTATGTTATATAAAATTTCCTGCCATGTCATACACTATAAATATATAAAAAAGTAAACAGTAATGATACGAGTAGTTTGAAAAAAAAATATATACTATGTAATGTAAAATGACAACAAGTAAATGTAATTGAATATAATTGGAAGAAGTTGATAAGGAGTCTATGCGAGGTGTAAATTATTGCGATGGGTAAGTACGGAACCCTACACTGTGTGTTGCCCGACACGCACTTGCCCTGCTTATTTACACGTTGAAATTTAAGCAATAGCTTTTTAAGATCTATGTGATGTATCGAAATTCGGCCAATTTAGTATGAATCCCTCTCTATTACTTATTAACTTTAAGAATGCCAAATCTAACACTCCTGCGTGCGCGCAATATTCTAAAAAAGGGTTTAAAGTTTTGGCTTCATGTAAGGAGAGATGTCAAAGCCGAATTGTACCACATACCACAATGCTAGCCGTTTGATAAAACATTTAGCCGGAATGTATTACGGCTGAGCGAACCAGCGCCGCA
The DNA here is from genome assembly GCA_921972225.1 of Euplexia lucipara. NCBI lineage: Eukaryota > Metazoa > Arthropoda > Insecta > Lepidoptera > Noctuidae > Euplexia > Euplexia lucipara. Next base: position 36,638,341 of record OV179142.1, on the reverse strand, counting down.
TTGTGTAGCTCGGCGCGTGACAACCACGTTTCTAACATCAGCTAACTCATTCGGCTGGGTGACATAATCTAGTTACCGAGACAATTTCTTCAACGTGCTGTAAACGAAGAACGTTGATCACATACGTATTTCAGCAAATTCTATTATTAACTTATTATATTAATGTGAATTATGTGACAAATATCTTATAGTTTTTTTTGTCTTTTTCCAACACATACTCATTTCTTTATTTTGTAAACGTAGTTTACAGATATTTTAGATCAAACACAAAAACAAAAAATGGTACATGCTTTGTCCCGCCTAAAGGCATACAAAATTAATGAAGATAATTAAATAAAATCATAACAAAAATATGTTATATAGGTAATTAATAAAATAAATAAATATTCCACAACTTTCACACAACCCTATCTAGTCCCAAGCTAAGCAGAGCTTGTGTTATGGGTACTAAACAGCTGACAAACATACTTATATATGTATTTCTAAATACATACATCAATTATAGATAAATTACACCCAGACACTTAACAAATGATCGAGCTCATCCCACAAACATTTGTCCTGGGTGGGAATCAAACCCACGACCTCCGGCATAGCAGTCACGGGCACTAACTACTAGTAGTAGAAGAAGTACTGAGTAGTTAAAATACTTTGTACGTCACATTTCTTTAATATTGTTCGTCAAGTCATTGAGCTCCTGCGCGATTGGACAACTGAGGGTACTGACCCTGTGTGGTTCTTTTTGCAAAAGGCGATTGTTGATCTGTGTGATCCTCGCATGATTTGACCAAGAAACTGACTGCAGTTTGAAAGATACGGTGACCTCCAAAATGATTTCGATGTTATTCTCTGACTTGTCGATACACCGTCCTCATCTAGTTTCAAAATATGTTTATTGCACGACTACAGGAATAAATATAAAATGTAATTTAACTGTTTTCAACAACACTTAAGGCATAATACCCTACTTAGTCACAATAGTATCAAATTAATCCGACATGCGTGATTCAGTCTGCATTAAACATAAATTCAGCAAATCAACATTCACACGGGGGCTGGTATGATAATTAACTTTATGTTCAATGCTGTATTTCAAAGCCCTGAACAGTGTGTCAACCGAAAAACGCGGCTAATTATTTATTTATTTATTTATTTATTTATTGATAGGAGAACCAACAGCTGTAACAGATGGTTAACAATTAAATAAGCAACACAAAGCCAATTACAGGTTCTCACGAGAAAAAAACATAATAGTATACAGAAATCTTAAGATCACTAACAAGCACGATAAATAACAGAAATAATAGAAATAAGGATACAAATGCACTAAATACACTTAAGGCTAAGGCACTTACAACATGAAGTAAAAGTAATACAAAAAATGTTAGATTACCAAAAACACTACGCACTTCTAAAGAAATTGGCATTCAGCCGAGTGCGAGCTGAGTTGGTTTTGGTGACAAATGGGTCCAATGAGAACTCTTTACAGAGAATATACAATACTCAAAACGAACTCGAATACACGAATATATAATATACTTTATATATTATATTATTATCAAATAATTGAACTGCATTCTGTACCGGTCCACATAACACTGTTAATATGCAGATAGAGCGACGCGGGCTTAACGTGCTAATTACATTGCAGTTATCCACGACAGTTGCATTCAACACATGGACTTCCCAGTCTTAATTAATCTTGTTCGCTCAACACAAGAAGTTCTGAACTAAACGTGGTGTCTGACTATAATCCACACGACCACGGGGACCTTTTCGTCTGGGCGGGACTTTAACACTGTCGGTTACATAATTATTAGAACCTAAGTCTGAGTGTTGACAGTATCTAGTTAATGTAGTTTAGAAGTTAGACTTTTCCTGTTGTTCGTTAATGCCATTGTATTGTAAATAAATGACCGATTCTTCACGATGATTAAAAGTTGTCACTTAGTCGAGCACAATATTACAAACAATTACCAACATTCCTAAGTAATGCAGAAGGAGCACATTCACCGGGCTCCGGAACTATCTCGAGGGGACTTCTTTTGTATGATAAACTTTCGAGGATAAATATTTGTTTTCGTCTCCAAGTAAAACATTTTGATACAACGAAATTAAAAAGAAAAACACTCACGCGTACAACATTTTTTAATACGCTAGGGAACAGAAATAGGTAGCCAAAAATGTATTACATAAATTTTTCGTTTTCCTTCGCATTTGGAAGAAAGGCTACTGACTCAAATACAACGAAATAATAACAAAAAAATAGTTTCACACTAATAAATAGTAAGTAATTTATTGTCAAAATATATGGTGTAATAAAATGTTTATATATATTTTTTTTTTCTGAAAATGATAGACAATTTTTGTTCGTAATAAAGTATTCCAAAATGTTCGAACCCCTTTGGCACTGATCTTTAAAAAAAGAAACTCAATTCGGATAATGACACCACTTTTTTCTCACTTGCCTCCATCAGGTACAAAGTCTACGTTAGTTAAAGCTTAATTTATATTATTAGTGCTGGGTTTCCCCGCAGTGCAGCTTGTGGCGATCTGTTGGGCACGGACCTGATCTCCCGGAAGATGTCTTGTTCCTTATCTCTAGCTTGCCTTAATTGGCCGGCTAGAGTGAACTCTGACGAGGAACGGAGCTCCACCTCTTTCTTGCTGTACTTGGCTGGCTACAATGGAGATTCGCAAGAGCAAACGTGCTCGAAGGTAGGAAGAATTCCAGTAAGGTGCTGGTAGGGATCGTGGCCGTACTTCCGGGATTGTCCTGATAGCCGTGGAATGCCGCTCCACTCTTTTAGCACCTGAGGACATGTTGCTCTCTTGTCACTACATCACTATGTGTTAGCGGCCGTTTTAGAGGGTCCATTATTGAGTGTGCAAGTCACCTCCTGCTATTTAATCCATTGCCATTTATTAGTGCTTATTATTATGAAGCCTATAATTATTTATCGAGCTCCCTGAAATAGGTTTGAGCTACACGATGTCTGAAGTCTGAAGCATGCATGCCGTCTGTCGGGACAGGTCGGCTCAAAGCTGAATTGATTCTTTCTTCAAAAGGCTATTCCAGACTTTGCCTGCATCGTGAGACTCGCATAGTAAATGAATATAATCTTATGTCTGGACTTTAAAAGAGACCATGACCCCTGAGTTTCTTTCGCCATTTCTTCTCAGGGATCAGTCACTTTGTAAACGCCTTTTTGTTTAGTTTCAAAAAAAGACATGTAAAAGTATCTGCGAAGATCTACTTACTAATTTCATTCCATTTAATTTCATAAATAATAATAATATTTATTCAAAATTAAAATAGGTAAAATAAACCCTGTTATTATAATAGCGATAACGATAATTTTCGATACCAGTCGGCTACTCTTTTTATGTTTTATGTTTGTCTTTAACTTTATGTTCATACGAATGAATGAAGGAAATAATAGTAATGTATAATATTCCGTGATAATTTATTATTTGCGTAAGTATCAAATACCCACTAGTATTTGTGATGTACGGACAAGTTTACATACCTACAGATGTTAATAATTCATCGTTCACAGACGGAGTTTCGGAGGTCTAATTTTTATTGAGTAACTCTTACATCCGAAGCATGAAACATATTCGCAACAAGTGTGCAGCTGCAGCGCCGGCAGTGCGGTTTACTGAAGCAAGCGGGCTGCGGAATATAATATTCCCTTCGTTTCGTGTCGAGGCTTGCCGTAAGCCCCTTGCGGCTTGCCGTGTCGTGCCGCGCCGGCAGCGCACACGGCTTACGGGAAGCCTCGCCGGAGCGCAGCCGTGCAGTCAGTGTGCTGTGTGCATGCATGCTCTTCGTAGAGACGAAATTGGGTTGTGTAAGGGTTTTAGTCAGCTAAAATGGTTTTATCTGAAATCATTTTAGTTCAAAATGAAATGGAAAATTCCAAGCTGCTCGGAAATAAGATTTTTCTTTGTCCAGTTTCCAATATCCCAAATAAACTGGCTTGTGTATACACATTGTATTCAAAACGTCATTGTTTGTGTTTTGTTAAGATTCGACCTCGTGACGGAGCATGGCTTGTATTGTAAGTCCGACGCTTTCTGACACAATGACCCAATTCTCTCGCTGCCACAATACACACAAACCGACTCCTTTATTTTGTCTTCTTTCTGGTTCCTTCAGACATCATTCGTAATGTAACCAATTTGTCGTTTGAATCTTTTCCGTGGGAAATCTAAGATAACTTTGTAAGCGTCGCCAAACTTGTCACCTCTTAGATATAAACAAATAGATTACTTCGACAAAGAAGGAAGAGGGGGAGGTCGTTCGTTCTAGGGCAGGGGGAGGGGGACGGGGAGGCTAATTTTATGCGCGGAAACGGAACTCCTATTGAGTGACAATAAGTTCACGATCGGGATTCAAGATAAGTGATGTTTAACGGACAATTTCGGTTCGGGTACTCCGAGCGCGCGGCGCGACCTACATCTGTGGATGTATGGGGACGAGGGATTCTTCTTTTGTTGGAGATATCTGACTGTTGAATAGTTCATGTATAACAGACAGGTAGTGTGTTTTGTATTTTTATTAAAGAACATTGACTGATTCAACTAGGTATTTGTTCTGTTAGAAAACACAAGATTTGCTCGGAAATAAACTAACTTAAATGTCAGAGGTAACTTCCTGCTCCGTTTTACCTCCAAACACGTTAAGACCGAAGACTCCGAGAGCATGATTATATGGTCACTAATTGGTCATCCTACACACTCCCGGAAAACATTTATGTGTGCAGGCAGCGTATCGTGGCGCCACGTGCCGGCGTGTGGCGCCACAGAGCTGGCGTCAAGCCCCGCGGCCTGGTCGCGCCATGTTTGTCTCAAACTCTCCCGCAAACAATTGGGAGCGTCAATAAAACATTTTTCATTAAAAGCTTATGGCCTGGGAAGTCGGCTGTCATATTTTACATCGAGCAGATCTGATTTTTGGATGAAATAATCTGTTTTCAGCAGTAAAATATTTATATTAAGCTGTTTTTAGACTTTTTTTGAGCTTGGAAATTTTTGATGCTACTTCTGGCTTATGTAAGAGTTTTGTTGCTTCAACCATAGGTTTATTGTTCACATCCTTTATAATTGTACTAATATTATAAATGCGAATGTTTGTATGGATGTCTGTTACTATTTCACGCAAACACTATAGAATGGATTTTAATGAAACTTTACGAAAATATAAATATAAGTATAAGTGTCAAGTACCTACTACTGGAAGTACTAATCGGCTAAGTCGCAGGCAGCAGTTAGTCTAGTAATAAAAAAGTAAATCGTAAAGTAAGCTCCGCAAAGCTATCAGGTAACCGAACACTAACCCTCTTACTGCAAAACAAGGTTATTCTAGATTGAGCTGTTTATCAATTTTAAACTTTATTCTGGCTACGGTAAAACTCTTATTACAAAACTGACTGCTTATCACAGTTCGCGTCGTGGCTTTGAGCTAGGTATCCCGTGCCGCTGCTGTTTCAGTATCTGCGGAGTCACTTGTAGCTGTAAAAATTACGTCAAGTAAATTGGCCGCTCTGTACCTACGTCAGCTGATGTACAGAGCGGCCAACTTACATGACGTGATCTTTCCGTGTTAAGTTGCGAGATATGTGGGGAGAATTGTACATTATTACAACAAAAATCTAAAAGGTGTAAAATAACTCTAGTATCAGAAGTCTGTCGGCTTTAATAGTTTTGTTTCATTTAGTGTTTGTCACCTTCTACGAGTGAAATTCATACGGGAAACATGCAGAGGCTATATTCCCTACATCTGAATTTAATTGAAATCAGTAGTTTGCAGTAAGAAGTAAAGAAAAAAATAGAAGAATTTAAAATAGATCCAAGACAGAGTTCTGAGAGAGGGGATCTCGATAGTAACAAAAATAAGTCTCGTCATTAGTCCGGTGTCACGAATCACATTGTGCCGGCATCGCCGATGCCAACGCTAAGATATAGTCACAAACTCATAAAGCTGTGCAACCGTGCCAGTTCATAAAACTTTAACCAATATCATAAAGCAAATAAATCATAGTAAATAATATTATGTTTTGTTCGGATTATTTGTTTTCATTATTTTTGTACTTACAATAAAAAATAAAAGTGATGCGCTTAACCGTTTTAATCCTGCAAACAATAAAAAAAACAAGTTACAGTTCATCTGTGCACTCTCTATCACCTGCTTGACGTCAACCGTTCGCGCCGTCAGTCAGGGTGCGCGTGACGCCACGTCAGCGCCACGTCACGGCGCGGCGTGACGGCGGCGTGGCATCTATTTCAGTACGCGCCACCTGAGCGTGATTTAGAGGCGCCATAAAAGATACGTTCGATGCCGCGCCTAGCTCCATTATTACGTGTTTTACGGCCCAGAGACGAGCGGGATTTGTTCGTTTATCTGTATGTCTGAAAAAGGATTGCTTCAGTAACGATTTCGGCAAAAAAAAAGCCTGTTGCCTCGTCTGACTGACGTTGTATTTACCTATACTTGCACTCATCAATTCGTTTTACTAACCATCAAGTCAATTACACATAACAGTGTCTAACAAGCGGCAATAGCCCAAATGCTGAGGTGGTCGAGGAGTCTTGAGTTCTACTCATTGCACTATTGAATTGATTTAAGCCTACTCCAGATACAAGCATATTAAGTTCAGTTGAAAGGGTTAATTAGGCTTTTAGTAATGTGCAACCCACACTGCTACGAGTAGTAAGCATTCAAAACAGAAAAAATCGCTTTTAAATACACACATCAAAAGTGTCTAGGGATCAAGCATTTTTATGCGGATTTCTTGAGATTGAGATGTGGCTTTGTAATAAATTTATGATTTTATAAATTTATATGGATCCTTTTTGGTGCATTTCATAATTTGAATCAGGAACTGTGAATCAAATTCGAGTAAAAGATGAAAATCAGCTGTCAATATTTTCCCTATAAAAACATACAACGCATTAAAGACATTATTAGTGCTACTGTTTCCCTACTACTGATTAAAACCAACGTTATTATGGAGCGGCGACGTCATTTAAGCAGGGAAGAAATGCTCAGAGCCGTGGGAATGATAGAAGCTGGTTCCCGGCAACGTACTGTGGCTTTAGCTCTGAATACAAGTCAGAGTGTTATCAGTCGACTTTGGACACGTTACCGAAGCACTGGTACCGTGGCTGAGCGCCATGGAGGACGGTATCGCTGCACCACACGGAGACAAGACCGATACATTCAAATCTTAACTCGAAGAGCTCCAACAATAACCGCCATGATGTTAGCCGTGAGGCTTCATCACTCTTCAGGGAACTTAATTAGCGACCAAACAGTCAGAAACCGCTTGCATGAAGTGAACCTTCATTCCCGAAGACCGCTACGGGTACCACCTAATGCACAATCGTAGGATTCGATATCAATGGGCTCTTGAACACAGAAATTGGGCAGAAGAACAATAGAGTTTCGTGTGCTTTTCTGATGAGTCTCGTTTTGGTATGAGACCGGATACAAGACGTATACGACACTGGAGAACCCCTGGACGCCAACAGCGATTAAAATCCTGCCAGGAAGTCCATCCTTATAGTGGTGGAACCATCATGGTATGGGCGGGTATTTGGATCGGCGGAAGAACTGAGTTGATTTGGATCAGAGGCAACCTCAACGCTCAAATTTATGCTTAGACGATTGTATCAGACGTCATCGTTCCTCTACAAGTGCAAATCGGTCCCTTATTTCAGTTAATGCATGATAATGCACGACCGCACACCGCAAGAGTTGTAAGACAGACTCTCGCCGCAGCTAACATCAATGTCCTGCCCTGGCCTGCTCAGTCGCCAGACTTGAACCCGATTGAGCATGCATGGGATATGCTACAGAGAAGAGCTCTGCCGAATATGGAGGGTATCCAGTCGCAAGAAGACCTTTTTTTGTTGTTGCAACGAACATGGGCGGCCATTCCACAGCGTGATTTGGATGAACTCATTTTGAGTATGCCAAACCGATGTTCTTGTGTTGTTAGTGTTCGCGGTAGAAACACGGATTATTAATTGTTTAAGTTACCCAATAAAATTTTAAAGAAAACTGTTATTTCAGTCTTTTTTTCGAACTTTAATGTTAGTGGTTCAAATGTCAAAAATCCCTTTATTAGGAAAATGGCAAATTTCTTTATTAATGCAAAGGTGACTTGGTTTATCGTTACTGTGACAAACGAAAACACTTTATTTGATGAATCCTTAAAGAAAATTTTAATTAATATCAATCAGGAGAAAAGTTATAGCAAAAATATATGTTGATCCCTAGACACTTTTGATGTGTGTATATCAATGTTTTGTAAATTGCATGTTTTATTTATGAGAAATTTTAAAATGTGGCTATGGATGTCGTACAGATAAATGCAAATAAGAACCTTAAGAAACATAACTTTTCTAACAAATAATCGACTTAACGCGAGTCATTAACCGAGGACGCAAAGTTTTATTTCGAACTTTTATAGGTTAATTAACTAGTCTAGCTGAAACATGTCTAAGGCATTCTGTGGACGTCACCAAACTGTCGTCATTAACACCATGTATTAAGTTATTTCACAATCCCAAACTCCAAAAAACCCCATTAAATAAGATAAGAATATAATGTTTACACATTTTTAGTTACGTCATGATACTCAAAGTGCGCGAATATTTTTAGAGAACACCATCACTCAGGCGATTGTCTGTGCAATACATCTCACCGACAACATTGTTAATAATTTTATTATACATTCTTCCTACTTCAGAACACGACGGTTTTGATCATCTGGACAGTTTCTACAACTTCTGATGACTCACGGCCGAGCGACCGCTGAACCTCTTGCGAACGAAAGTATCCCGAAGCCGCGGGAAGAAAAGCTCTCCATTTAAATTAAAATAAATATTTACGCGGCAAGTCAACCGGAGGAGGCCCCAAAAGAAATTTATCGTCGGCGCAACTCTCGCAGACATTAACACTGTTGTTCTAGTGTTAAATTGGGATTGCTTCGTGATAGTTTGAGTATGTGAGATGTGTGTGCGCGCAGCCGACGTGGCAGACGCATCGCGCGAATGCTCGTGCGTATATTTGTCGAACTTTGCTCGACGTACCTACACCGTGATACACCAACCTTGCCGCTAAGGCTAATAAAACCTTAAAATGTGTCCGACTCTTCCACACTTCAGATAAGCCTAAGACTCGTTAATCGCTTAAAAGTTTAACAAACGATGTCTATCATATCACTAATGAATATACTTATATTGGCAGATTGAAACACTAAATATTTGGTGCTGAAGTCAATTAACTTGGTATTCAATTTCTTAAAGCGGGAGCACAATTACAGCAAAACGGACTCAGAAGTCAACAGTTTAACGAGAAGTAAACCCTCAAAACTACCGACTTTGTTACTGCAAACAAATTAAGCGCCCCAATCTAACGTTTGGCGAAATACGGCGCGGGGCTGATGCGCGGGCGAGTCGCTTCGTCTGAACACAGCTTTACAAAACACGGTCAAGAGAACTGAATGTGAGGCAGGTGGAGTTGTTATAGTAGTAAAATTACTAGAACACAAGATATTGCCTGTTAAATTCTTTTTTCAGGGACGTCGGTGATAGGATTTATGGGATTTTGTACGATTTTGTGTAGCAGTGGGCTCGAGGTGTTTCCTGTTCATTTGTAAATAGAATCGAGATCGAAATAGCGTCTGCATAAAAATGAAAATAGATGCTGTGTTTGTGGGCGTCATGCTGAAACAACTATGGCTAAATCTCAACTTAGCGATCGCAAGTACCTATATACTTACCTGGCATGAAACAATTCCGTTATTTCAGAGTGATGTTAAAGCCATACAGAATATGGATTTAATTACATGGAGCAAATGAAATGGCACCCTTGCAAATGCGGATGGTAATCCTAATGTAGGCTATGGGCATAACGCATGTTGCTGCTGCGCTGTTAACGCGTTACATGTTTTTTTTTAATTTTTTATTATAAAGAACTAGGTTCTTAATAATTCATTACAATCTAGCCTACAAGACTAATGAGCAATTTAAATCTAACCTATTTTTATACGTGATAATTATTTTAAACTTAGAATAGTGTTAATTGTACTTTACACAAGTCCGTTTCACTTTCTTAGAGTCTGATATTATGATGATATAAACACTTTGATCATGTGTTGTATGTGTGTCATTGTCACTTTTGTTTATACACTTTTTACACTACACTAACTCGAAAGGTTTTGTCCGTTTTAGCCTTCGCACTATGTTTGATTGGTCTAACAGCTGAATTGCTTCGATGTTCACGTGTCGGTGGAGTCGGTGTTCATGAGCTTCAGCAAATTTTTGGATCATGTTGGCGACGGGTTCCATTTTGAGGTCACGATGGAGGTCGTCATTTCTTATATACCAGGGCGCATTAACAATACTCCTAAGTACCTTATTCTGGAATGATTGAATAATTTTGATGTTCGTTGGCTTAGTACAGCCCCACAGTTGGATGCCGTATGTCCATATTGGCATTAGGATATGCTTATATAGTAAAATCTTATTGGGTATCGATAGACAGGAATCCCGTCCAATCAACCAATACATATTTTTAAAGCGTATGTCGAGTTCCTGTCTTTTCTTTTTGACGTGCGCTTTCCAGCGTAGTTTCGCGTCGAGCGTTATACCAAGGTATTTGGCTGTATTTGCGTATGGCACTTGTTGACCATTTATGAAGATTGGATGGTAATCACAATTTTTGTTGGTGAAATCAATGTGGAGTGACTTGGATTCATTTAATTTGATTCTCCATTTAAGTGCCCAGTCATGAACTTTATTCACAGCTATTTGTACCTTTTCTGTTGCTTCTGTATGGCATGACCCTATAGCCATAATGGCAGTATCGTCCGCAAAGGTCGCAATAGTATTATTATCCAGCTCTGGTATATCACACGTGTACAGCAGGTAGAGGATTGGGCCCAGCACACTGCCTTGAGGCACGCCAGCTTTAATCATTTTTAACTCAGAAAAAGCATCCTCGTGTCTTACACGAAACATCCTATCCGTAATGTATGATTGCAGTAAATCAGCAAAATCTTTGGGTAGCATTAGATTCATCTTGTAGATCAAACCCTTATGCCAAACTCTATCAAAAGCTTGTGCCACATCTAAAAATACCGTGGAGCAGACTTTTTTGTCTTCAAGCGTTCTTTCGATGATGTTGGTAATTCTGTGTACTTGGTCTATTGTTGAGTGTTGCTCTCTGAAACCAAACTGATGGTCAGGGATCAAGTTTCTCTCGTCTATAATAGGTTTTAAGCGTTTTAAAATCATTTTTTCAAATAGCTTTGATAGTATAGGCAATAGGGAAATGGGCCTATATGATGATGCTTCATGGGGTGGTTTACCGGGCTTTGCAATCATAATCACTTCAGCAACTTTCCATGGCTCAGGTACATGCTTTAACAAGAATGCAGCGTTGATGAGCCTAGTAAGCATAACAATGGCTTTACGCGGGAGATGTTTTAGGATTTCTCCCGTAATAAGGTCATATCCTGGGGATTTTTTAAGGGTAGTCATTTGTATTTCCTTCGCGACTTCTTTCGGAGTCACAAGCTTAATTTTTTGATCTTGCTGGATATTATCAAACTGCAGGTTGTCTACAGATCCGTCATTTGGTTGAAATGTTTCTTCTAAGTGTTGCGCAAATCTGAGAGCTTTTTGCTTATTGGTTATGGCCCACTTTCCAGTGCTGTCTCTGATAGGAGGGATTGGAGTGATTGGCCTTTTGAGTGACTTTGTCGCTTTCCAAAGAGAGTATTGCGTTGTGTGGTCGCTGCTTAACTGGCGTATGTTAGTATTGAGGGCCTCATCTTGAAACGTTTGTATTTTTCTCTTCAGTCTTTTAGTTAGGTTATTCAATACAGTTTTATCGTGCGGGAATCTTGTTTGTTGCCATCTTTTTCTTTGAGTCCTTTTTTCATACAATAGGTCTATTATTTCCTTCGGGTATGTATTTCCTTTATATTTTTTAATAATTTGAGGTGTGTTATTCCATGCGCATTGTTGAATATTGATATTAAACTTGTTTACTTCAGAATCGAGCTGGTCTTTGCTTTTTATTGAAGTTTTTAGGTCAATAATATTTTGCATATCTGAGCTAAAACTTTTCCAGTCTGTAAACTTATTTACTAACGTTAAGTGGTTTTCTCTTAATAGTATTTTATGACTTAGTTGTAATAATATCGGAGAGTGATCGGAATTCATGTGGTATCCTTCTGCCACACTCAGATAATTAGTAGATATTTTTTTGACAATGAAAAAGTCGATAAGGTCTGGTAGTTTCTGGGGGTCAGTTGGCCAGTACGTAGGTTTTCCAGTACTTACAACCTCACACTGCATAGTTTTTACTGCACTTAGTAGTTGTCTACCCTTAGTTGAAGTTAGTCTCGATCCCCAATTAATGTTTTTGGCGTTAAAGTCACCGCCTAATATAAACCTCTGCCCAAGGAGTCGGAAGAGGTGTAAATATTGCTCTTTGTTTATGGTGTGTTTTGGAGGACAGTATACTGCCGCGACTGTAACATCAAATTTATTTGTTATTACTGATATCGCTACAGCTTGCGTGTCTGGCTCTTCGTATTTACATTTTTCGTAATGACAGATATTTTCTCGAATAATAACAGCGCTACCTCCTCGGGCCGTGTTGTTAGGGTGCAGCGAGTGATAAACCTTATAGCCCGTAAACTTTACAAAAGACTGTCTAGTGAAGTGCGTTTCAGAGATCAAACACACATCAATATTTTCTGTGTCTAGGACTACTTGTAACTCTGGTTGATGTTTCAGCAGTCCATTACAGTTCCATGCCATTATCTTAAGTTTGTTATTCATGATTGATTTTTATATTGCTTGTCTCTAATTTTTCTAGTCTCTTGTCAAATGATGATATACACATCAGGATCTGGTTGAGCTTGTCCTCAAGATTTGATGGTTGTGTGCTTGGTTTTACGGCTTGAGCGTAAGATGCACTTTTGGATGGAGTTGCAGTTATTGCGGTTGTCTGTGCGAAATGTGCATTTTGTTTTGTAGTCAGCTTACCGCTGTTTGTAACAATTTGCTTAGCGGCAGGGTTACTAGGCGGGTTCGTTTTCGAGTTCTTGTTCTTTAACATTTGCATCTCCTTAGCAACTAAACACCCCCTGTAGTTGGCTGGGTGAGGCAAGCCGCAGTGGACACACTTAGGTTTTTCTTGAGCAGGTTTGTTGCAATCAGCTGTGAGGTGTTTACCCGTACATTTGACACACCTTGGCTCTTTTGAGCAATACCTTTGGGTATGACCGTAAGCCTGGCATCTCTTACACTGCGGTATTATTTTTGACGTTTTAAGCGGGTTAATTTCAACCTTACACCCTAAAATATGTTTAATGCCGTATATTTTACTGACATCTTCATTGTTTTTAAACGATAATATGAACATGTTAAGTGGTTCTTTTGTTCTCCAGCTTAACTTGTTGATTACGTTTTCTACTTGGAATCCTTGTGACATTAAATCATCTTTAATCCGATCCGGTAGACAGGAAGAATGTATTTTTTTCGCTACTACTCTTATTGGCCTAGTCTGTTTATCCTCGTATGAGTGCCATAAACAGTTATTTTCAGTCAAGCGTCGTGCAATAACTCTGTAGGAATCTTCAGTTTTGGCATTTATTTTCACGCTATTACCGCTTAACATTTTGGCGGTGAATGTTTCGACTGGCTGAGATTCAGTTAAAAAGTCGTAGAATGTTTGGTAATTCTTAACACCGTCCACTACGATTGGAGGCGGTGCTAAATTTTTTTTTGTGATTGGCTTCTCTTGGTTGTTGAGTTGCTGCTGCTCAGCGCTATCTCTAGACTGTTGCAATGGTGGTGGAGTAAGTGAGGTGTTTAACTTCCTTTTCTTCCTGTTCTTGGCCCTAATCCACCCAGTTTCTTTGGCGAGCTCATCCTCATCCGTGCAGTACTCGACGTCACTTTTAGCAGGCTGAGCAGGTGTTATGGTTTCACTGACCTGTTTTTCTTTGGGTTCTGATTTTTCTTGTGCCTTTAGGCTTTTTAATTGACCTTGGAGATCTTGTACCTGTTCCTGCAAGGTTTGTATGTGGCCGTTTAGTTGACGTACCATTTGTTGCAGATTTTCTCTGTCGGTTTTCTCCTGGATGTAGCAGTCGTACAACTGCTTTTCCAGATCAGTTTTAATTTTAATTGACTGTTTAGCAGCCATTATTTACTTTTAAGGCAATAGTGACACTTAAAACAATTTAATAATCACTTCATTATGATTTCCGCACTTGTAACTGGGTCATCGCGGAGGCCCCGATAGGTCGACGTACATACACCGCGACGACGGTGATGTGATGCGTCTGCAAAATACTCTTAACTAGAGCACAAGCGCGATCGGTACGTCCGTTCACAATAGAAGTCAAACAAATGCGTTACATGTGAACGTGTCAATACAACTCGTTGTTTGGTAAGACAGTTATCGTCGAAGGTGTTGTTCCAAAGCAATGCGCGTGTGGGTCGGGCACCTCTAGACGTTGAACGACCTGCTGTTTTAATAACCCGACTTTAGAGAGTATCAGAAACATGGACAGTCGGCTTCGGACCCGGTGAACAGCCCCTAATTGCTTGCACCAGACGTGGGCATCCGAACTCAGAGCTTTAAAGCTCATACGCATGTAGCCTAGTTCAAAGCATTTCGTAGGCTAACTGATTCACCATAAGTGAGGCCGACTGTACATCCAATTCTGAAAGGTTTAGGCTGTACAAGTTTAGATACTCAGTTCATCTGAGAATAACCATTTGATTTTTTTTGAACAACTCATTCTAAAGAATTTTGCTATCAAGTATGTTGATGATGTGCATACAAACACATGATCTACAATTTATTGTTATGTATTCGCTCAATACCCGAACTATGATACTCACGCCCTGCGTATATTTCCTTGCTTAATCTACGCCGAAGCTTCGATTTAACTGTGTTTTTATTTAATAATGTACACGAACACAATAACCCGTATGTTTAAAGTTTACTGAAGTCCGGTCTGAAGGACTAACTACTAACGAGTTTCATACATTTATTTATTAGCACAACATATTGGGTTTGTCCCAGGAGAAATCAGGACGTTATAATATTTGGTTTAGGTACTAAAACAGTTCACAACGTGTGTGTGTTGTGCTGACCTCCGCGCTTCATTTATACGACAGTTATACCCGACTGGCGTTATCCTGCCCAAATAGCGCCACCTATCGGATTGAATAGTGCATCTAAAGTATCCAAAAACCCACTCAAACAAAACTATCTTTAAAATTTGTCCAGCCGTGTAGAAGATATACCTACTTAGAGCTCTTACGCACGGGCGTCATGTGGCTAACGGCAGATGCAACTGCTGCCGTCGATACGTCTCAGCAACAGCCTAAAGGTCATGGCACATTATATCCGCACCGCAACTTCACAGCTGCCGTACGGCGTCGCCTTGAATTTAGGCTACGGCTAGCTGCTAGTGCGCTAGTTAGCGCATTGGCAGCTCCCTTGCCCTTGTCCTTGCAAGGGGCCAGCTTGCAGTCCACACGCCGCCTGCGGGGTGAAACTCGCGGCCCGCGCGCTTGCCGCGTCACCGCGAATATAATTGTTATTATTATGGCATTTATGATTGAACACAATGATATTTTAAGTAGAAAGGTGTAGAAAGGTGTAGATAGGTTACCTAAACCTCTTCCAAAACGGCACACTACGCACGCACGCGTCCTTTGACGGCGCGACGCGACACTCAGGTCAAGTGTGGCTAGTTAGCTACATTTTAGCGTGTGGCTTTCTAGGCGCTTATAACCTATCTACACCTTTTTACTTATAATATCATTGATTGAACACGCCTATGACTTGCACGTTTTCATAATGCCTCTCTTTTGCTGGCGACTCGGCGTCGGCGTGCTGTAAGCGTGCGGTCGACGCGCTGTAAGCACATGGTTGGCTCGCTATCGGCGCGCAGACTGCTCGCCGTCGGCTTTTTCATATTGACATTGTGAAATATACTGTACTACACACGATTTAATGCTCTAAATTGAATGAGAAGTCAATGTCAAAGGCCGCCGTCGTCGACACGTCAACGGTTGCCGCCGATGTGCCGACGGCTCGTGTTGACAGCTGCGGTTACCTCTACCGTTGACTACCTGCCGCTCATGTGTAAGAGCTCTTTAGTGCCAACATGTATGATCTATTTACCTACATACGACCGCTGCCATAATGGATGATCTGTCTCTATATTATGATTTTTAAGAATTTGTTGAATGTGTTGAACATATGGGAACACAAAAAGAAAAGACCGAACAGCCGTGCCTGTGTGTATTTTGACCATAATAAAATTACTTTTAAAACAAATTTAAGATATAATAATTACCATCACAAGTACACCCCACACAGCGCGTCTACTGGCACATGCACACTGGATTTACATTGTTGTTTACGTTAGCTCGCCTTATCGACATGCGTTGATGAATTGTAAGTAAAACGCTGATGAAAATATAGCTCGTAAACAGCATCATCATACACAAAATATTAAACATTTATCGTTCATCGTTATTACAAATAACAATTTTGCAAGAATTTCAAATGATGTATGTACGAGTATGTGATAACAAAACCAACATATTTCGATCTCGCATTCGTTTAAAAGTTCATACTACGATGGGTCAGCTCAAAGTCTATTGTGCATTATTCAATATCGTTAGAGAAATACAGCGAGAATATCAATGATGTAACGTGGTGGCCATTTATGATTGTCTCAATCAAGATTTTAGTAAAAGGATAAATTTAAAGGGGCAAAGACCATTCATAACGCTACCTATGTCTAAGTGAGGACAGGTGCAGGTGGCGAGGGGGTACTTCATAGTGCGCGGCCACCACTTGCTATCAACGCAGCACTATACCTACATTGATTACAATTGCTTCATCAAATTGACGTGTTACTGAAACACACTCTGTGTTCCGTCCTTCTTCACAGCAAACACACTAGGAATGGGCGAAGAGCGGGCTTTTTGAAACTTATGTAATTTTGATGTTCAGAAAAAGCTGATCCTCAGCCTAATTTAATAAATGAGTTTTGTTTTTAATTTTGATTTCGTCCATAGAGAAATAGAAGATATTGATCCACGCCCCCGCGCACGATTTCACGGTGAGTCCAAGAATGGTGTAAAGGGAACTGCATGACCAGCAGCTCTTGAGACTAAATAATCGAATCTGTTTCTGTTACAAATAGGTGTGAATGACTTACGTGTAGGTTGTCAAATCGGTTGGATGTGCAGAGGTCCTGCACGGGCGGGGGACAGGTGCTGACGCAGTCGCCCCACCAGCCCGGCCTGTTCCCCTCGTCGGGCTCCGTGCCCCCGGGCCCGGCGCCGCCATCCGCCTGACCTTCTGTGGACAATAAGAAACAATCGGTTATCAAAACTACAACAATCAGGTAAGTATCCATCATTGAAATGTGAACATTCCTTTCATTGCCTCGTTGGTTTAGTGGTCGCAAGCGCTAGTGCTGGGTATGAAGTGGCGGGTTAGATCCCCGGATCGGGCAAAGTGTTATTGTGTTTTTCCATCTGGTATTTCTCGAAATCTGGATTTGTGCCTGATTGGTGGCAATAGGCTCGCCACGCACCTATTACATGGGACTTAAACTTAACTGGCAAAATACGTGTGTGCTAATTCAGGTACACCACTGCCTAGCCCTTAAGAAACTACAGGCGTGATGGTATGTTAAGTTTGTCCTTTCATTTAAAACTCTCTAAAATCACATTACATCTCCACGAAACTTTTCAGCATTGAAATACAAGTATTACAGCAAAATGTAATAATAACATACAACTTTATCGTTCAACACCGATCGTTAAAAAATATTAGATGTTTTAAATGAGAATGTATGCAAAGTAATGGCAGTACAGCGCTCCTAACGATACGTTATTAATATTAAAGTAAACGCATTACTTTGTTTGTGTTTACTTAACAGCTGCTCTGTGGGCTCGTTCTCGTCCTAAGAACAAGCTGTAATTTTTTGCCAAAATCTTTTCCTAAGTAATCGCTTTAGCGGTTTTTCTAAATTGGTATTAGGTGTCAGTAATTGGCAATAATGAAGCTAAGAAGTAAGAATATATAGCTTTTGTTGTTTTTATCACGCGGTGTTCCGAATTACGGTCACCTATTTTATTATTGGGTTTTGATATTGACTTGTGATCGGGAAAACTGAAACGGTTAAAATGATCAATAAAGAGGAATTGTAACAATACATAAATATTATTAAGTACCTAATATGTTTACACAAACTTACGCATTTTGGTAAATTTTGCGTGTACAGCGTACGAGACAGGGAGTAAAGCAAAATCACACCAAGGGAGAGGAGGGAGGGTGCCTCAGAAATCGTCAAAATCAATTCCGATTAATGGTTACCATGGTGTAACCGTTAATCGGAATTGATTTTGATTGCACCTCTACTTATTCCCGAGGATTGGCTGCTGCAGGATAAGTAGCTGCAATTAACCTCGTATTTAACTTAATTTACTTAAATAAATTCCGGTAAATTCGATGAAGTCAGCTTTTGATCAAAAACCACATCTAAGTTGGTCGATTCGATGGGGAGCTACGATGTGACAGACAGACACACAGATGCACATCAAACATATAGAGATACACCTGACAAATGTATAGATCCCTCTTTTTCCGTCAGGGGCTACAAAATAAAGTTAAGAACAATGAGCGAACGAGTTGATAGTGAGTTGGCGCCGCGCTGCGTTCGCTGTCAGGCGCATGGACGCGGACGGCGAGCTGCGGCACGATACGGCGCGGCGCGGCGGCGCTACACCGACACATTGAAATGTGAGGAGCATTGCGAGCCGACACATACGTTCAAGCTCAGACAGAACAACAAAAGGTTGTAGAGGAGCTGTCAGCTATTAGATTTTGCTCGCTGAGCTCCGGACACGGCTGCCGACAATTTAAATCATAGTACACACGCCTACATATCAAACTACACATTTCCAATTTACACAAACCTCGCATTGTAAGAAAATTCTAACAATACGAGCTCAGCTTATGTTGAAAATGTTAAGTTTAACGTGTAGACTTATACCTATCTAATATTTCTGCTGCTCATTGTTTCGCAGACAGTAAATGCCAGTCGTTCTTTGCTTTCCTTTAATCAAGAATTTAGTGAATGCAAATAGTGGAATAGCAGACATGGCGGGCTGCCGCGGGGCCCACATATTTTATTAACATTTAGCCGCACCGCTTGGGTGCTGGACAGTCGGACACAAAAACAGCAAACATTCCTAACGAATAAGCCCCCACGTGGTTGTACCTTGCATAATGTTAGTAGAATACAGTTTGTGAGTGACTGGGAGTGACCGGTTAATAGATAGTATAATCGAGTGTTTTCGTCGCGCTACTAGTGAGTCCATTGTGTCTCCATCACCTCCGATGTGTGAAAAACGAGCATTGTTGGACACGTCAACTTAGATTATGAACGCTCATTCACACGCTTGTGACGACAACGCCGTCCATACAGATTTTATTACAAAAGGCTGGTTGAAACAAAAAATAGTTTTTATCCCTCATCTGGATTACTAGAAAATATTTGACACATATTTCTTTATGTTTGTCACGTTGGAATAAAACAGTAACGGCGATAAAACGAGTCCAAATGTCGCATGACGTCACTATTCCGTAGAGTTTATACTGAATTATGACGTCACAAGGAGAGGGGGCCTCTCCTTAATATTGATGCGTATTAAGTAGTTTTTCATCAATTTGAAAAAAGATAACAATTTTAGAAAGATTTTATCTTGTTACGCCAAAGAAGTACACACCCACTTTGTTTGTCTAACTGATGAACTAAATATAATTTTGATATTCATACACCGTCCACTTGCCTTTTGGCGCTTATTTAGTTACAATGTAAGTATACGAATCTGTCGAAGGATTGAGAGCTCCTTCGATATTTGCCGAGCATTAGGCGACAATAGAACGAGATGGGAATTACGTGGGCTCTGGTGCGTCGGAATGGGCAAAATAACGCGGGCTGATCTGCTGCTCTCATCACGAAAACGACATTATTTGACTGGCCTGTTGGTCTAGTAGTTAGTGACCCTGACTGCTAGGCCGGAGGTCGTGGGTTCGATTCTCACCCAGGACAAATGTTTGTGTAATGAGCACGATCATTTGTTCTGTGTCTGGGTGTAATTTTTTATAATATGTATATATTTAGAAATATATAATTATGTATGTTTATCAGCTGTTTAGTACCCATAACACAAGCTCTTAGCTTAGCTTGGGACTAGGTGGCATTGTGTGAAAAAGTTGTGGAATATTTATATTTATTCTAAGTTGAAATGAATAACTTTGTGACTGCCTCTTTGGTCGAGTGGTCGCAAGCGCTACTGCAAAGCATGAGATCCCAGGTTCGATCCTCGGCTCGGGTAAAGCGTTGTTAATTTTTCTATATGGGATTTCTAGTAGCAGTCCGGAGTTTGTATTTGTGTCCGATTGATGCTATAGGCTCGCCCCTATTACAAAAGACTTAAACTCAACTGGCAAAATGTGGGTGTACTCCTGGCACACCTCTGCCTAACCCCGGGGATTACAGGCGTGATGTTATGAAAACGAAAATAGCCTAGAATTGTATACCTACGGTTATCTTCAGAATTGGGTAATGCTCGTATCTAAGTAATGCACTGAAGTTGATAATAAATCGTTTTATTTCTTCACTCGTCTTCCGTAAGAGACGACGGCAAGAGGTTTTATTTACACAAACATCATAAAAGTAAGCTTGCCTTCATTTTATTTGAGCTGCAAATAGAATCATTCATTATCATTCAATTATTGAATTGCACTTATTTACTACATCGCTTTTAGTTTGTTCTAGATATTATAAATAAAATAATGTTAAAATGTATTTTGAATGCTTTTCGGAGCATTGTAAGACGGCTCGAAAGATTTACCACTGCTCCTACCTATATGTTTATGCCTATATTTATTTCTATTCTGGTTTTATATTCATCTTGTATTTCCTCGATAAACCTAGTACTAAATATTTAATTGTTTTACCCTGTGACAGAACGTTTAAAGAACTGACTTAGCAACAAACTCTGAGACTGAATCCCACGCACGCCCGTTTTCTCACACCATGTGGGTGGGAATCACAGTAAGGTTTGGCTTCAAAAACATGTAGATATAATAAGATGGGTCGCTGGATACGTAATAAAAACATTCTAAATAAAAAATGTGTGATATAAAGGTGGAGCGCTCACCCTGTGTAATATCCGTTACAAACAATGTGTAAATTGCGCCGCGGTATCGTGTAGCCATGTAGCTAGTAGCCATGTAGCCATGTACCACTAATCGAGAATTACATGCTTTATTTTTTTATTTTTATTTTTATTTTTATTGAAAGGAATAGCAAACAGTTACATTATAAGAACTTATAGCTAATTTAACTAAAAACAATTTTAACAATAATATAACCCACAACGCTATCCACAGGTAGACATAAAAGTTTAAATAGTAAAGGAAGTAATCGCTAGGAGTTTAAATCGCAGTTCGAGCTTTTAAAATAATGAGCATAAATAAAGTTAAAATGTAGGCAAAGATAAACAGAGAGGCTACAATGTATGGGGTTTATTTAGTAAAGAGGAGCGAGTGAGGCTTTTAAATCTACTCATTGGACAATTGAAGATGTCAATATGCTCGAAATTATTATTATAAGAGTCAACCATACGGCGGACAGGTGAGCGCTGGCCAGAATTAGTTCGGCAATGGTTTAAGGCAAAAAGAGTACCTGCGCGCACCTGTCGTCTATGGATGGTTCTAGGTACAGCGTAGCAGATCATGTTAGTAAGATCTATACAATTAAATTTGTTTCTTACAATTTTATATAAAATAATGGCTTCAAGGTATTTTCTACGAGAGCTAAGGGACAGGAGCTTGTACTTGCTGAGTAATTGCGGGTAAAGTAGGTAGGACTTATGGCATCTGTAGTGCATGGCACGTAAGAATTTGTACTGAACATTTTCAACCATTTCAGCATATTTTTTGTAAAAGGGGTTCCATACTGAGACTGCATACTCCAATTGTGAGCGAACTAGGGCCTTATACAAGCATAAATAAGACGAGGTTCTCTTGAAGTCAAGGGTAGAACGCATGATAAAGCCAAACATTTGGTAGGCTTTACTAACGATTTTGTTAATGTGTGAATCTAGGCATAGCTTGGAATCGAGTATTACACCGAGATCGCGAATTGAGTTTAATTTAGTGAGAGGCACATGACAAAGGGTGTACGGGAAGTTAATAATGCGTTTATTTTTAGTGAACGTAAGGTAATTGCATTTGGGTATACTTAACTTTAGTTTGTTCCTACCACAGTAATCTGTTAGTCTGTCCAGGTCTTGCTGCAATAGAATGCAGTCATTAATGGATTTGATGGATTTATATATTTTTAGATCATCTGCATACAGAAGGAACTTTGTGTTGTGAAAACAATTACCTATGTCGTTAACAAATATGTTATATAATAGCGGCCCAAGTATCGAACCTTGTGGTACCCCGGATGTGACTTCGATAGTTTTAGATCTGTATCCGTTAATTACTACCCTTTGGCAGCGATTTGAAATATATGACGCAAACCACCGCAACAAATTACCTCGAATTCCGTTGAAGGCTATCTTATCCAGCAACAATTTATGGTCCACCTTGTCAAAGGCCTTGCAAAAATCTGTGTAAACTGCGTCTACTTGCAGGCCACTATCGAAGCTATCAAACAGAAAGTTGGAAAAGGACAAGAGATTCGTGGTAGTAGAACGCTGTTTCACGAAGCCGTGTTGTTGCTGTATTATGGAATTATGCAAAGATGGATATATTTCACTGTGGACTAGTCTTTCGAAAACCTTTGACAAGGCGGAAAGAATAGAGATTGGACGATAGTTCTCCACATTACCCCTTGAGCCACCTTTGTGTACAGGTGTGATGTTTGCACGTTTCCATTCTTTTGGAAATACTCCCTCAGAGGTACACTTATTATAAATTATGTATAATGGTTTGCAGATGTGAGCAGCAGTGTAACGTAGAAAGTATGCCGGAATGCCGTCAGGCCCTGCACCTTTGGAAGGGTCCAGTGACTTTAGTTCTTTCAATATCTTATTTTCAGTGAAATGTATGTTTGAGATAATATCATTCCCTGAGGAAGTTGCATCCGGCGGTTGCCATTGAGACAAGAGCGGCGAGGTAGGTTCATAAACGGAGTGGAAGAAATTAGAGAACAAATCGCATATTACATCCGGCTCGCTGGATTGGGCGTCTTTGTAGTGTACTTTAGCAGGGATGCACGGATTGTCCTTTCGGTTTGCTATGTATTTCCAGAAGTGTTTCATATTTAGGTTTAAGCTATCCTCTACGGAGTTAATATACTTAGAAAAACACTTAATGCACATATCCCTAAAACTGACTCTATATAATGTAAATTTTTCATAATCAAATATATTTTTATATTTCTTCCACTTGATCCAGGCTTTCTGTTTCTTTTTAAATGTACTAATCAAGGGCCGCGAGAACCAGACAGGAAAAGTAGAAGATCTATGACTAGTCAGAGGAGTATGTTGCTTAATAATCTGGTCTAGTTTGTCATAAAACAGATATAGAGCTTCTTCTGATTTTTTGTGTGTGAGAAGTTCGGGCCAATCAGTTTGCTGAATCATATCATTTATTTTTTCATAGTTTGCCTTGTAGAAATTGTATTTCTGCAGTGATTGCCTGTCTAAGGGAGGGTATTTAACATTAATATTAATATCACAAACAAAGGGGGGGTGATAAACGTCAACAGGTAGAAGAGGAGAGGCCTCCTCCTTCACATAACAGGGGCAGTTAGATATTAAAAAGTCCAATATTTTACCTTTTGAGTTAAGTGTGCTGTTATACTGAGCGGCATTCAGAAGTGACATGAAGTTGTTTAAATGGTCACAAGACGCAGTCGTGCCAGAACACAAAGGAGAACTTGTTGGCGGATTTAAGGAAGATGGCATATGCCATGTTGCTTCTGGGAGATTATAATCTCCGACTAAATAAAAGTATTCGACGTTAGTCTTACCCAGAACGTCATAGAGGAGCTCGAAGTGTTTTTCATATATCAGCGAGGGAGTCTTGGGTGGTATGTATGCAGCAGCCACTATATGGCGCTTTAACTTGTGTCCACTAGGTATTTCTACGGCAATTTGCTCAATGTAATCGTGTAATTGAGTGATATTAGTGGAAGTGATTAAGTCGATTTCAACAGGTTGGAGAGTTTTTAAAATTGCCACAAGTACGCCTCCACCGTCTTGTTTTTTTGTGCTGACACGATCGCGATCACACCTGTACACAATATAGCGCTGGTCAATGAACTCATTGTTATTAATTTCCTCAACCAGCCATGTTTCTGTGAGTATTATAACGTCATATGTTCTCGTGAGGATGTTCACAAATAAAGTCTGCAGTTTCGTACGGATACCCCTACAATTTTGATAATAAAAGGTTAAGTGTTTATCAGTCATTGATAATGGTTGAGTATGTTTGTGTATTAATATTATGTATCAAAAATGTTAAGATGCCAAGAAAATAGATATTGAGCGTAATTGGTGATAAATATGACTGTAAGATAAAACTTAGTTTTATTTCAATTAACCAGCAGCTCACTCTCATATTATCAAACGCAAAACAAACTAGCTCTATTTTACAGAGAGAGTGTAATTTCTCAGACTTGAGTTTAACATAGAAGCAATACATTATGTTTTGTTTAAGGATTAAACTAGATAGAACCAAAACCATATTATAAAATAATAATAATAGTAGCCTCCAAGAGGTTATGCTTATTTGAAGTGTACATAAGTTAGGGTTGGTAAGATCAATGCGTAACTTAAGTGTTAAAGAGTAAAATCTAAAAACTATAATAATTTTAATTCTAAAAATACTGCGAACATCAATGCGTAGTCTAAGTGTTAAAAAGTACAAACTAAAAAATATAATAATTCTAAAAATACTGCGAACATTAAAAGCTAGTGTTAAAAAAAGCTTAAGTGCTGTGATTTTGAGTATCCGATGGCAAGGTTTTGTTACCGCTTTTGATTTTTCGGACGTCATCCAAAGTGCGGACTGCAAATGAAGCCATGCCATCGCGTTCACGTACAAGTACTGTAGAGTTTTTGACCCATACGTACTTAAAATCGTGT
Source organism: Euplexia lucipara (assembly GCA_921972225.1). NCBI lineage: Eukaryota > Metazoa > Arthropoda > Insecta > Lepidoptera > Noctuidae > Euplexia > Euplexia lucipara. The sequence goes on along the minus strand of OV179142.1, from coordinate 36,613,090 downwards.
TGTTTAGCGGCTTCTTTACATTTCCGAAATAACTGCTTTGCCTTCAGGGTGAGATGTTCATTTAGGTATATTCTAGTTGGTTCTCCTGTTATACCAATTTGATCCGACTTCAGTTCCTTGGCCAGACGGTAAGCACTTAAGATGTTATCGCGTATGATTCGTGTAGAGAATTTAACTATAATATTCTTCGGTCTGTTATTGGTTTGTTGAGCGTGCTGTACTCGATGGATAGAGATGATATCTTTCTGTGATGTTGGGAAATTGATGGCAGTTCCTATCAGCTTTATAGCGGCTTTTGTAATTACAAACCAGCCAGGTGCGTGTCGGGGCACACAGTGGAGGGTTCCGCAGTCGAGATGAATATTTATGCGTGCATAGTAATTACTTTATCGACAGTGAACGTAAAACACGACGAAGGTACGTTTTACATGAAAAATTTCATAAAGACACTTAATAAATGAAAGTTGTTAACAATGTAATACTGCGGTTGTAACTGAAACAATCCCAAAACCTAACTGTATCTACTAACCTAGCCTAGTTAATTCTGAAATACGAGTAGCAACAACCACTCGTTTGCACGACCTGTCCAGTCACTTGTCAGTATTCGTGTTGCTCTATACAGGACTAAAGGAACTCAGCTCTTCCTTTCACACCTCATAGACGGCCATTGATCAGAGTAAATTGGCCGTGAAACATACTGACGGACGTACAGACAGACAGACACGACTAAATTACTAGGGTTTTGTTTCTGCTACTTGGAAAAAACCTTAAATATCTTAAATATAGTAAAACCACTACAGTACCTAACATAATAAAAATTGTTATGCACACAACTTAAAAGCTCTATTTCACGAGGTGAAATTATAGACCGCTGTAGCTGCAGAACTATCCTTAACTTTCTGAGTAATTGATAAAGACATTATTATAGAGATATCGGAAAAAAACTAGTTAGAAAAAAAAGATTATAAAGGTGAAGAAAGCATTTCCGTCTTAAACTTAAGTAGTTTTTTCCCAGCCGCCATCTTACCATAAAGAACCCATTACCTGTGTTATAAAATAAAATGGCAATGATTTCCTCAACCCTCCAATGCTGAGGTGGCAAGAGGGTACCCAAACTTGGGACAGGGGCCATGGGCCAGGTCGTAACGTGTCAATCAACCCACCACTTTTACTGCGAGCCTCGAAATAAAATTGGGTAAACGAGCACCTCTGAAATTTACTTGACTATAAAAAGAAGTGCCTTTGTCTTACTCCGGCTCTGATGATTCGGGGACCAAACACGTAAAAAGTTATTTGATAATCTCGCTCCTCAGTAGTCAGAGAGTTGGGGAGGCTCGCTGTGTAAGCTGCAATGGTTTCCATACAAATTAAAGTACATAGTTAACGCAATCTTTACATTAATACGCTAAGCGAAATCTTTGGATCCCTTTTTAAGAAAAACGTGGGCAGGGAGATATTGAATGTTTATGTGCTGGAGAAGTGCAGAAACCAAATCATATCTACTCAAATGACAGCCGGAGCCAAGCTTTTGACGTGCTTTTCAATGCATCCCACTTGATTATTTAATTAAAGGTCACCCATCCAGGGCGTGACTCGTCTTGCGAAGCTTAACCTTCGATCGACCGTGCGTCTGTCACTATTTAGCCCCAACCTACAGACAATATGAGGCTATATACAAATATTAAGGTTATAAGGTGGTATCCCCGTTATAAGCCCCGACGCAAACAGAGAGGTACTTTAAATTTAACATGTGGTTTTGTCATTTGTGTATCTGTCTGTTAAATCGTTTTTCGTAGTTTCTAAACAGATGAACCGACTGAATTTTGGTTCAAAAGCTAAGTTGTTGTCTAAATGTTAGCTAATGATCAACAACTTGCTTTGACTCAACTATTGCGTTAAAATGATTATTGAAACATCAGCTTTCTGCTTGCAGATCGGATAAATATGCTGGTTGTTGTTGTGGTTGTTGTTGTTACTTGTTTGTTGCTTGACTATAAGATTTTATTGACATACTCAAATAGGTCTGATCTCATCAAGGCCATTGGAAAAAAAAATAGTCTGTCGTCCATTCTAATGATCGCATGATTTAATAACTGCCCCGTTGCTGAGTAAATTCAAACGAAACTTTAATATTTGAATATAGTTCTAAGAATAGTTAAGTAATAGTTGAAACTTCAATATTTTTTTTATAATACTATAAACCAGTGCTTGACTGCAATCCCACCTGATGGTAAGCAATGATGCAATCAGTGATGGTGAAGCGCACTAGTTTATTAAGAGCCTATTCACTCGAGCCTTGAAGACACCTAAATTAATCAGACGGGATGCCAGCAGCAGGCAAGTTGTTCCAGTCCTGCGATGTACGCGGTATAAACGACGAAGTGAAACGCTATGTCCGAATCGTGGAAGTGCCAACGATGTAAGGGTGGACACTCGCCAAACGCCGGTGTTGTGTGCGCTGCTGAATGGGTCGCACACACCATGTAGAAGTTGTAGATACGTTTGAAATGATAAGTCACTGATAGCCAAAGAAGATCTGATTTATTGAGTAGTTTTAACTATCAAGTAACTAATGCTATATGAACGTATAGTTGATGATTTGTAATGAGTACCGTTGATTATGAATGCTGATTATGTACTGTCGCCTTACACTATAGTTTGTGCAAGGTGACGGAAAAGTGCTGATGTATGCAATGCGCGCGTGCCATGTACGATGCATGACTCGTACATATTCCCGGGCGACAGAGATGCTAGTGGATGATGAGAGTGAGTTACAAAGTGCTTAAATGACAAACTTATTAATTTCACCCAAGTTACAACTCATGACTTAAATCTATGCTTAACTATAACTAGACTTAGTCACTATCACCAGACACCGGTTTGGTGAATGCAGGTGTCCTCTTGTGGCGCTTGATGCTGTTAAGTAGGCTCGAAAAGTTTCTTAATTCCACGGCCTCTTCTGGTTGTCTCGAGTTCCTAGTGCATGGCGTCGGAGCGACGAAAGGGGCCTCGTTCTGTGTACGCACAGGGGGCGCCGGAGGCTGAATCCCGAAGTCCGACTGTAAGTTGGTGCTTCTCTGCCGACGACGATATATCCACCGACACAGATAAACTGCTACTGCTAGTACCGCGCCAGTCATCAACACATAAATTGCTGAATATTGATGTATATCGTGGCTTGAAATCTCTGTTTTCAAGGCGTTTTCTGTTTTCATCTGCTCGATCTGTTCCTTGATGTGCCGCAATGCAGTTTCGTGATCGGTGCCGTTGAGTTCAAGCTGTGACAAGGTGACGTTGAAGATATGGTTGATGGGTGCGATTTGTTGTGATTTCAGGTCAACCGCAGTTTTAAACTTTGAGTCTCGCAGTTTGTGTGACAAAACGGTAAAGTCTTCGCCTTTTATTACGCAATCTGAATCCAGTACTATGACCCCGGCTTTAGCGATTTGTATTGCGGTAATCTGATGCTCGCATATGACTCGAAGTGTGCACTGTCCGCAACAATAATAAAGGTAAGTATTTATTTTGTTCAATTCCATCCAATTATTACGGCATGCTGCTGTGTTTGTGAGACATCTGTTTGTACCTTTATCTTTGATACACATGCTGTCTTCTGACTTAAATTGGAAAATGGGTTTTCGGGAGTGGCAGAGGCGCGTAGATTAATCGTAATGGACACATTGTTGTATGTCTCTCACCGTCATAGCCAGATAGGTGTCTTTGCGTAAGTTGATTGCGATGTAATCTGATATTGGCACGACGGCGACCGTTGTGTTATCATGTTGTTGTGGTATTGAAATGAGTTGGTATAGGTCATATCTCTCTCTATTGACCAGTGGTATTCTGATTTCAAATATGAGGTACTGCTGTGTTACCCTTGTTTGGACCTTCAGAAGGTGATATATTTTTGGAAGTTCTGTCTGTATGTTGTCTATTGGTAACGATAACTCTCGCGATAATTGTCCTGAGATTATGCTGAGTTGGTCTCGTAATTGCTTCGGCGTAAGTAAATGGACGCTAAACATTCCATGATGAATATCTGTGATTGTGTCGATAATTGTATCTTGTATGGATTTTAGCTTCGTGAGCATATTTGTAGCTATGATGGTGGACAGTGCTAGCTCACTCTTTACTTCTTGTTCTTGCAAATTTCTGTTCAATATATTGTTTGCCTTCGTCAGGTTGTTTAGATGTTGATTAATGGCTTTGTGTTGCCTATTGATTGTCTCTTCAGTTCTCTTGAGTAAGTTGTATTCTGCTTCTACGACTGAGGTCTGGTTTTTCCACAAGAGTGCTAAGTGATTCTCGTTTCCTTTTATAAGAGCAATATCTTGCTTGTATTGGTCGGCGAAACGTTGATCCAGAACTCCAAATAAACTGTTAGCGACGTAGCCCACACCATCGATGAGGCCTCGCCGCTGTCGTGTGCGTTCTTCAAAATGCTGGCTCAGTAACATTCCATTGTAGTACTTCAGTTCGTCATGGGAATGACGTAGTTGCAGTAGGATGATGTCACATAATGTCTTGTCTATTTCTCTCTCACATACGCCGTTTATTTGTTTGAGATATTTGTCGCAGGTTGCCAAACCGTCCCAGTAAGGGTTCATGTCGTAATACACGATGAGTTTCCACTCGTCTCGAATGAATGTTTGAGATTCGATCGAAATAGAGTGCTTTGTGTATTTTTGTCAAACTATATGAGGATGTTGACTGTTCGTGGCCAAATATGGATGTTATGAAGAGAAGCAGTGTAAAGATAGTTGCTATCAGATTAGACTTCGGTTTTTGTTTCGATTGTTTGTTCTTCGTTATATTTTGGCAGTCTGGCATTTTCCCTGTCTGCTCGGGTAGCGATTGGTGATCTGTCTGGTTGGATACCAGCACTGCCAGTTTAATCACTGGGCGCTTGAGGTACCCGTTTTGTGTTTTTAGGGTAACAACCCTGACCAAGCCATCGCTACCGGGATGTAGCTCAGTGACTCTGCCTAGAGCCCATCTTCCCGCGGGGAGGTTAGGCTCGTGAATGATGACCACGTCGTTTACTTGAACGTTCTTGTGAGGTCTCTTCCATTTACTCCTTGTTGCGAGTGTTGCAAGATACTCGGATTGCCACCTTTTCCAAATGTCTTGGAAAATGTTCTGTGTCCGCTTCCATCTTGTCCTTTCATCTTGTTCAGTGTCTAAGATAGTCAGCACGGGGCCGCTGCGCAAAAAGTGTGATGGAGTTAAATAATTCAAGTCATTTGGGTCCTCTGTAAGTGCGCACAGCGGCCGGCTGTTGAGACATGCTTCGAGTTGAGCAAGTAAAGTGCTGTATTCTTCGAAAGTGAGTTTTTGCTCGCCAACAACACGTCGAAGATGATGTTTCAGACTTTTTACCGCAGCTTCCCATAGGCCTCCTGCGCTTGGCCAGGCGGGAGCATTAAAATGCCACTGTATTCCCAACTCATTAATCTCTGTATAAAACTCTTCGTTGAATGTGTTGAGCAGTTCTGATGATCCTTGCTGCAGTGCTTTATTAGCTCCGACAAAGTTGGTGCCATTGTCGCTGTAGATATGATGTGGCTTTCCCCGACGTGAAGCCATGCGTTTCAGAGCAGCTAAGAACGCAGATGAGCTCAGGTCTGATACGAGTTCGAGGTGGTCACCATGCACACGAACACCGCGATGTATCCTTTACTTGTCTTGACTCCTCGCCCTTTATTGAGTTTCACGTCGACGTATCCCGTGAAATCAACGCCGGTGTGCTGAAACGGACGAGAAGGATTGCTCCGAGATTCAGGTAAGTCCCCCATCAGTTGTTTTGGTATAACAGCTTTATGCTTCTTACACGTAATGCATGAATGTAAGCGCTTCTTTACAGCTCTGTTTCCACCTATTATCCAGTAATTTTGTCTGATACTGGCGAGCGTCGTCCGAGCCCCCGCATGAAACGTGCGGCGGTGGGCTTGGTCGATAATTAAGTCAGTAAAGTGGCTGTTGTGTGGTAAGATCAATGGATGCTTCATGTCTTCGTCAATATTCGCATGTTTGAGTCTGCCTCCCACTCTCAAAAGGCCATCCTTGTCCAAAAACGGGTTAAGGCACAAAGTTTTACTTTTGTTATGAACTTGCTCCTGTTTTCGCAGTTTACTAATTTCTTCTGAATATTGCGTTTCTTGTACATATTTTATAAACATATGTTTTGCGGTGTCTAATTCCTTTCCATTCAAGTAGGCAGTGCGCTCGCTGTGACGTCGTGTGATACGTAGCACCCAAGCCAACACGCGCACGGCGCGTGTCAAATTGCTGTTTCTATGCAGTATGCAATCTATAACATCATCACTTTGTGTCTGACTTGTTGTGGCGTTGCTTTGTTTTGATTTTCTCTCCTCTTCATCCGTAACGTAGATGCTCTTCTCCGCTACTGATGCCTCATCGAATCCAGGGAGAAATTGCGGTCCGTTCCACCACAGATTATGTTGTTTCAATTGCTCTGTTGTGATGCCACGGCTGGCACAATCAGCTGGGTTGTCAGCTGATTTTATGTAATGCCAATTATCTGATGGTATGACGTCTATGATTTGTTTGACTCTGCTCGCTACGAATGGTGTCCAGCGGTTGATATTGCCTTGAATCCAACCGAGCACTGCGGTGGAGTCACACCAACCATAAATTTTGATTTTACGTCCGTTGAGGGCTTGCAGTATTCTTCGCATGAGTGTTGTAAGTAAGTGCGCCCCACTCAGCTCCAGACGTGGTAAAGTGAGCTTTTTATTTTCTGGCACAAGTCTTGTTTTTGCAGCGACGAGTGTAATGTTAGTATCAACTTTACAATACACGACACATGCATATGCTGTTAACGATGCGTCGCAGAAGCCGTGTAGTTGAATTGTGTCTTGCTCTCCTGTCTGATACCATCTTCTAATTTTAAGCTGGTCAATATTTTGTAGCTCAGTTTTGACTTTTTCCCACTCGGTGCTTATTGCAACCGGAAGCTGGTCGTCCCATTGCATGTTGGCCAACCAAACTTGTTTGAATAAAAGTTTTAATTTTGTTGTAATCGGAGCTAACCAACCGAGTGGATCAAATATCTTTGAAATATCTGATAGTAATGAGCGTTTTGTATGTTTTTCTGTTGACTTTGTTTCGCCGATTTTTTGCTCCAACGAGAATGTGTCTTCATTGGGGTTCCATTTCAACCCTAGCGTCTTTGTTGATTCTGCTTGCTTGAAATCGAATGATGATTGATTTGAGGACGCTCTGGCGACGATTTGAAGTAATTCTTCGCTGTTAGCCGACCATTTACGTAAATTGAAACCTCCCGACTGTAGTAACTGGACCAAATCGCCTTGCAGTTGTTTGGCTGATGACAACGTGAAGCTTCCACTTACAAGGTCGTCCATGTAGAATTCTTCTTGCAACGCTTGTGCTGCCCTGCTGTGCTGATACTTGTGGCCTTCATCAGCTGCCAACTGTTTCAAAGTCATCATGGCTAAGAATGGGGCTGCTTTCATGCCATAAGTGACTGTTGTAAGTTGATATTCACGTAAACGTTGGTCAGGACAGGTCCTCCATAGTATCTTCTAATAGGGTTGATGTTCAGTGTTGCAAAGTATCTGTCGATACGTTTTTTCTATATCCGCCGTATAAGCGAACTGATATTGCCTCCATCGCAAGATTAATGACATGAGGTCTTGCTGCAAATTCGGGCCACGCTTCATGAGGTCGTTCAAAGTGTAGCCCGTGGATGTTTTCGCCGATGCGTTGAATACTACTCTTAATGCTGTAGTTGCTGAATCGGCGCGTTGAACACAGTGGTGAGGTAGATAACAAGTCGGTATCACGTTACTTGTACACTCGACCATATGATTCAGTGCTTGATATTCATGAATGAACTGCTTGTACGCTTCTGCTAATTGGGGCTGTTTGCCAAATTTTCTTTCCAGTTGCCTGAATTGTGCCAAAGCCATGGGTTTCGTAGCTCCTAGCTTTTCCTGAAAGTTTGGGTTGAACGGTATCTCAACAATGTAACGACCTTCTTTGTCGCGAGTTGTTGTGTTCTTGTAGTGCTGCAAGCAATCCAGATCATCCTGTGACATTCCCGAGCTTTCAGCTATGTCCTCTACTGTCCAAAATTGTTTAATATCGTCTATGTTATTTATGACAACGTTGCATTGAAAGGTTGTTTGCACGTTTCCGCATAATATCCAGCCCAACCGTGTTTGCTGTGCGACTGGTTGTGACTTTTCGTGCCTGATGATACCTTCCTGGATTATGTTTGAGTATATCTCAGCCCCGAGTAAAATATCTATAGGACGACTCTCATTAAACTCTGGATCAGCCAATGCGATATTTTCTATAAATGCCCATGATTTTGGTTTTTGGAACGTTTTATTAGGCAAATTGTTTATCAAATTTCGCATAATAAAAACATCTGTGTCAAATGTATAATCACCGTGAATGGCACTGCACGTGATTCGTATGACACCTTTGCAATTGTTTTCTTTCGCTCCGACCCCGAATATGACACCTTTGCATCGGCCACGCGGTAGTCGTAGCTTCTGTGCTGCTTTTTCCGTTATCAGAGATGTTTGTGAACCCTGATCTAGGAGCGCTCGTAATATTATCAGAGACCCGTCATATGCTTGGACTTTGATTAATGCTGTGGTCAGTAGAGTTTCTGATACATCTTCTTGCGAGACATGATTGCTGTTGCTGCTTGTTGTTTTCTTGGCATCAGTGGTGGTAGTCGTTTGCTGCACTGAATTACTGTTTGATGTCTGCCCACCACCTTTTGCGTAAGCGTCGTGAAGCAATGTATTATGGTCTGAATTGCACACTCGGCATCTTTTTCTTGACAAACATCCTTTTTGCATATGTGCACTTAGACAATTTTTGCATAAATTGTATTTTGCAACTGCTTTCCGTTTTGCGTCAGGCTGTAATTCGAGAAATGTTTTGCACGAAAACAATTTATGCTGTTGATTGCAATGTGGACAGTTTAATGTAATTTCACTGTCTTTTGTCAATGAATTTGATTTATAATTATCATGTTTGTTCTGATTCGCACTAAATGCTTTGTATGAATGAAACTTCTTGTTTGTCTGTGTAGGTTCTGATTGAGATGTTTTCGCTGTTTCTGGCTTGCGACGAGATGATTCCCATGACACGAATTTTCCCTCTAGGAAATTGAGAAAATCTGCTATGTTAGGTAGCTCGCGTGGGTCTGCCAGTGCTTCCAAATAGTCGTTGTGAGTCACGGTATCCAACTTTTGTGACAGTAAGTGTACTAATAATGGGCCCCACGTCGATGTGTCTAGACCGAGGTTCTTGATTGCATTTATACATTCTTTCGTCGTGTCGTGAAGTTTTTTAACCGATGCTGCAGATAAATGTTGAGTGGTTGGCACCCCGAGCAATGAGTTGATATGGGACGTGAAGATCAGCTTTCTGTTGTTGTATCTGTGGTTGAGAATTTCCCATGCAGTCTCATAATTTTCCGAGCTTATTGATAAATGTTGGATGAGTTTCTCGGCTTCACCTTTTACCTTACTTTTGAGAAATTGCATCCTCTGCGCGTTAGAAAGAGACGGGCTGGAATGAATGGTCTCAACAAATAAGTCCTTGAATGTAGTCCAGTTTTCGTAGTTGCCACCAAAGGTTGGAATTTCGATCTTCGGCGTCGACTTCTCTCGGTGAGTGACTGACCACAATTTTGAGTTGATGGTTGCTTTCATTTGGTTATAAATGAGTTCGCACGTATTGTAAGACATCTCATATTGCACGTCGGCTTCGGCAGTTAAGCTGTCAAGGTCCCAATAAAGTGAGTCAACTGCTTTCCACCTTGACTCTAGTACCTTTAACGCGTCTTCGAACTGCCAATTTTCTTTGAGGAGGTCCACGTTGATGTTTGATGTGGTTCTTTGGAAAGCTTTGAAGTTACTTCTTTGTTTGCGTAACATCTCCTCTGCTTGGTTGTTATTTGTGGCACCCGTAGGCTCGGGTACCCTTATTGATAGGGGCGAATGACTTCCGTGCTCAGCTCCACCTGCGCCTTGCTCTTGAACGAGCTTTAACTCCGATGTCGACGGAGCTGGCTCGAATGTAAATACTGACGGCTTTAATACGGGTGAAGCTGGATTCTGTTCTTGAGTTGAATACTTGACAAAAAATTCCCGAGTGCTTTTATAAAATTGTTTAGTCTGCTCATAGGTATCTTGCGCAAAGTATTTATGCAAAGGATCTTCACCTGCGCGGAGCTTCTCATGGTTGTTTTGGAATTCTACCCAATATTTATCAAGAAGGTCTACCTTTCTCTGTACACTTTCTCGTGTTTTGCGAGTAGCTCCTTCTTTTTTGAAATTGATCAGAAGTTTTTGCATTGCTTCCATGATTTGATATTGGGTTTCAATTACTCCCTCCATGATGAATGAATGAAAGATAAACACCTGGAATCACCCGCTTCTGGCGATGATTCTGATGACCCTCGACGATCTCTTGTACTTGCTGCACTGGTAGAAAATGATCTTCGTACTCCGATACACCTGTACAGGAGCTTCTTCTGTAGAACTGGTTATATGCTGCTTGTGGTATACCAGCCTATGTAAGTTACTGCCGCACAACGACACTCGGAACACTTATCGGTTTTCTCTTAGGCTCGAAGGACCAAAATGTTGTGTGCGCTGCTGAATGGGTCGCACACACCATGTAGAAGTTGTAGATACGTTTGAAATGATAAGTCACTGATAGCCAAAGAAGATCTGATTTATTGAGTAGTTTTAACTATCAAGTAACTAATGCTATATGAACGTATAGTTGATGATTTGTAATGAGTACCGTTGATTATGAATGCTGATTATGTACTGTCGCCTTACACTATAGTTTGTGCAAGGTGACGGAAAAGTGCTGATGTATGCAATGCGCGCGTGCCATGTACGATGCATGACTCGTACAGGCGGGTTGTCCGATGGTCGGTAGAAAGGTGATGGCGGAATCAAGTCATGCAATTCCCGTGCACACTCTCCAAAATGAATCCTATAGAATACCGAAATGCTAGCTACCCTATGACTGTAATCAAGGCTTTGCAGATTGGTTCTAACTAAATCACCAATAAGCCTCTTCGCGCGCCTCTCCACTAAGTCCAAAGCAGCTAGATGGCATTTGGCAGTACCAGCCCATATGTGGCTGCAGTACTCCACACACGAAAGGGCCTGTGCTTTGTATAACATAAGAAGCTGACCAGGTGTGTTTAGGTTTGAGGAGATTCCAACTCCCAAGAGCTGCAGGCGGCAACTCCAAGGATACATTCTGAACAGAAGGAGCCATGGTGAAGGGGCACCTTTTGGCAGTAAACAACTAGTTTACCCCTAGTTAAAAAACTAGTTTAATATGTGAGTTACACAGTACACACTATCACTAAAACTTGAAGAACAAATAGGTTGTGCTGACACAATTGATAAAGTGAGTACATAATAATATGTAAGTGCAGTCGATATAATATACAACGAGCGCTCTCTGAAGCTGACTCAGTCTTATGCAAAATGGTCTTAGCGAGTCAAGTGTCGGCGAGACAGGATCTCGTGGCAATCTAACGTGGAGGGGTCAGGAGCTGTTGCACATTGCTTAAAGGTTGAAGCTCTTTTAATAGGTTTTTAAAGGGTCGGCAACGGTAACCGCTTACAATCAGGCGGGCCGTAAGCTTGTTTGCCACCGTCGTGGTATAAAAAAAAACCCGACGCTAAAAGAGGGGTGTTATAAAGACCGCTATGACGTGTGTGTGTGTGTCTGTCTGTTTGTGGCACCGTGGCGCTTAAAAGTGTGAACCGATTTAGGTGTGTTTTTTTTTAATTGTAAGCAGGATTTCTTGCGACGGTTCATAAACATGATTAATCATAATCCGTTCAGCCGTTTCAATGTTATCAGCTCTTTTGTGTTAGCTGCCGTTGCGATTTAAGTTACCTATGGGTATTAACTTTACTTAGAACAATATGTGTCTCTTAACATTTAAAAAGCAAGTTTTAAATATTTGAAATAAAAATAAAATTTAAAATTTAAAAAACACCCAACGCTAAAAAGTAAAGATCACTTTTAAAACGTTAAAAATAACATTTTCTACCGCTGAGCCATGTAAATTTAAATCACGTCGGGGTACCGCTAATATAACAACATACCTGCCTACTAGGAAGATTCCTTACTTACTTTAATACTGGATAGTTCAAAAAGCTCATCGAGCGAAGATGACAGTGCGGAATTTGACATCTTGTCTTAAATTCCAAGAAAAAAGTAAAATATAACACAATATGGCACAGCACGAACTGAGCACACGCTCAATTTTATAGCCTACAGTAAGCCAATAATAGTACAGTCAAGTGTGAACGTGCTCATAATAATGTATGGTGCGCGCGATCGTCGTGCTATGAACTACATGCTGTGCTATTATATTATGGTGTAGCCTGAAAAGAGCTTAACACTACCTCAAACCTCGTGTTCTATTAATAGTTCTATTAACGCGAGGATTTTTTTAAACTCATTGTTTTAACAAAACGTAGGACCCATCTTTATAAGTTTTATTACACAGACACGAGTTTCATCCAGCAATATCAAATTGGTTAAACGATCATAAAAGCAGTGAAGTTAATCAAAAATGCCTACTCTCCGGGGCGCTTATATACTATTTGTACCCATCGTAAGAAGACTTGGGACGCCTATTCACACTTATCTCTATAACACTCTAGTTAAATTCACTTACGACTATCATTATCCAAAGTTAGGCGATAAAGCCCGGTTCACACGATCCGACACGCGACCTGGTTAAACACATCTGCCGCTCGTGAAAGCGCGAAGTCGTAAATCTGCGATAACACTCCGCCGCGCCACCGTGCGTCCGCCCGCACCCTGCGCTTTTATGTTCAAAGAAATAACTTACTCTTCCTGAGGTATTATTTTTCCTGCCAGTATCCTTGAAGCATTTGCTCGGAAGACTTCCTGCCTGCAGGGATATGGATCTTTCCATTGCCAGTGACTAAAGTTACACACCGAACTTGATGACAACAGAGAATTTACAAACAAATGGTATTGCACTTTAAGTGGACTAAACGGTGACTATCAGACGGGGTACTGTGCACTACGTCACATCTCTGCGGGTGCACGTGACGGCATTCTAACTAGATACACAATTACACACTGACGGTAGCAAATACAAAACTAGCCGCAGTGATCATCACTGAACTGTCAACCGAGATGCGCAATGTGCGTGCTTGAAGTAAATTCTGGTTTTAGATTATAGTCCGGTCTATTTAGACCAAAAAATGAGAGTGAAGTTACATAAAGTCCCAACAAGCTGAATTTCAGTGAAATTGTTCAAAATATAATTATAAACAATGTCTAGAAGTTCCCCATCATTCCCCTGTAAGGAAAAAAAAATATTCAAGGTCAAAGGTCAAAAAAAATAGTTTTTCGCGATTTTCAGCAAAACGGTAAGTTTTATCATAAAAGTACCTCTGACAAAAATTGTAGATCATAAAATTATCTATGAAAAATGTATCAATACTTTTTTTCTTACGAGCCACCGTTTCTGAGATATAACGATTCAAAAAGTTATAAAAGTTGTTATCGTCATATTATGCATGAGTACGCCACGTATATACATCTAGAGTTGTAATATTTTATATAATATATATATGTGTACATACATATATGTTTTATATATTAAATGTTTAAATATTTTTCTATCGGTCATTGTAACTTATACTTACAATATAAAATATACATAACTTTTAACTACAAGAATATCAGGTAAAATGAAACCCAGTCCCTTAATCTTTAAGCCAGTGTAACTTCGAGACATCTGTCTCTTGTTCTATTGTGTGCGTGGATTCGCTCCGCGCATCCGCTTTCTTCTTTCTATGTACGGAGCTCCTAAAAAAACTACCTGTTTAGATAAGCATCGATATGAATGTTTCGTTAAAAATACTAAAAATAAAAAACAAGTTCAATTAGCTTGTCTTCTTCCAACCTCAGTTGCTGCTCACCAACATCTTTTTCGAGTATATTACCAAGTTCAAGTGTGGCTTGGTTATCAGCTAGACCCTACAGACTGGGGTTGGAAGTTGGTCAACAATATAATTATTAGAGCCAGTTCAAACTTTACTTCCACCTGCGCCGGAAAAACTGCTGAACACTATTTTTTGCAACTGCAAAAAGGGATGCAGTGCTAAATGTGGTTGCAAAAAAGTCGGACTGTCTTGTTCTTTGGCAAGCAAAAATTGTCAAGGCCGGTCGTGCTCTAATATTTAATCACAAACAATGGAGGATTCGTTTGACTCCGACGAAGTATCATGCGATATACATCGCTATTGTCGCAATTTACTTGCATCCAAAATGAAGATGAAGAAGAAGCAGGAGAAGAAGAACAAGAAGAAGATCAAGAAGAAGATCATACTCACATCAAATATTTAATGACGATTTGCAGAAGCCTAAAGATTGAATGGATTTAATTTTGTGAGTGCAATGAATCCAAAATACAGACAATGTTCGGTATATTAATTGACTCAATTATAAAAGCAGAGACGTTTACAACCATCTTTAGATACTGTGTGTGTTAGAATAATTTCATGTCTGTGTCACTGAGTCCAGTTCTACCAATTTAGTACTTAAAACTTAAATACAACATTCAGGGCAGTTTTCAAACTTTAACTAGCGCTTAGTAAGTTCTGCACAGAGCAGGCAATTTGCGCCCGCACCTCATAATGTAACAGCTAGGCGTTGAATAGCTTTCGGCGGCAAAGGAGAGGTCGACAAGTCCCGCTCAGAGCTCGCCCGGTCCCGCCGCGACTTATACACTAGCGTGACAACACTAACGGGCCCTGGAGTTCAGCAATAGAAAGGAAGGCACAATAGACACGTAACACAACGTTTGAATGCCTCATAATGCGTTGAGCAAATATGTAACGTTTTTAAAAAGTTTTAGTCATATAAGCCAGAATGTAAAGTTTAGAGAGAGAATGATTTATTTTAAAGGTACTATTGCGCTACACTTTTTTCAAAATACCTAGGATCTACAAGTTCTGACAGATAGAATGAATAGTTTCGACTACTTCCCTACTATGCTGTACACTCCAGTATTTAAATAATGTTGTTAGAAAATGGCACGCTGTCTCGCTACCCACGTGACACATCGTCGTAATATTGACACTCACTGATCTTAATTTTTTATAGAAAAGTATAAATTGAATTCTATGTCTGCTAAGACTTGACTCAACATGGCACAAAATATGAGCTATAAAAGTGATCATAGAAAAATAACATGAACATTCACCTGGACCCACATAATGATCGCTAGTTGTTGTATAACACTAACGCAATAATATGTAACAACTATCTAGCGATGAGGCGGTGACTAACTGAAAGTCAACAAAGCAAAACGGAAAAGCAAACATTGCGGATATTATACAGTACCTACCGTGGTTAATGAATGTAACAAACAACCCCAAAATCAAGTAGCTGTGATTGAATTACGTAGGTAAATTATCCTAATTAATAACCTCTTCACCGTAATGAAAACTCCAGTGTTTTCATAGCTATAGAGTCGACCCCAAAACTCGAGTAAATGATTATCCCAAACAACTTAATAACCTCCATCAACATACAAGCATAAACAAGATATTAATTCGACAAGTTTCCCAAACACGCTCGCGACATGCGACATAAGCTAACTACCAACCCTTCACACATAGTGAACACAAGGTTCCGCATGTCAATGAACGAGACAGGCGGGGACAGGTCGAGACAAGTAGGACACGTGCGGACAGCTGCGGCCTTACCACTGAATATACTCACAGAAATAATAGCTTATCACGTAGTAGCCGTGCATCTGCAGGAGCCACCAAACTGGACACTTGGGATCGTGTTAATTAATGTCAGATTGTGACACTGACGGGACAATGTCCGTGTTATATTGACAGCTGTCGGAGACATAATGTCCATCTAAGCCGTAGTATTACGCAAGTTCGGTGAGCAATACAAATCTTCGGTTCAGGGAGGCCGACTTACGTATATTAATGATGACTACAGTATTCAGTGGGTATACTGCACACCATTCAAAATGCGATTCATCTTCAAAGGAGTTTTGATTTTGTTATCCAGCAATAAAATTAATCTTAATGCCACATTTAAAACGGAAGTTAAAAGTGAAATGATAATGACTTATGTAGCTTTTGGTAAATAAACATTTCATGACTTGTACTCGTAACCTCCTGCTTTTGGTACGTTTATATTTTAGTTATCTTATTTTATCTTACTCATTGAAATGTTTTGCACAGAAAACAGACAACAAATAAAAACATATTACTGTATCTAGCATCTGACAGTTAACTAAAGCGACACGTTTCCTTTGAATATTATTAAATTCTTTCACATCAAATCTATATGCTTGACGGGTCTATTTCTACACACAAACGCCTGCTCCAGGGGTGGGACGGGTAAGGATCAAAGCGCACGAGATACTTTTCGAATCAGCGACCGGTGATGCTGGGCATACATCGACTACGAAGTTCTAGTGTATCGTGTAATCCCACGTTCGAGCGACTTTATCAAAGCTGCATTTTATATCAGCAGCGAGTTAGTTTTAGTTTACGCAGTCGCACTATTTGAGAACTTAGTATTGTAGCGTACTCTTGGTTCAGGCTACAATTATAGGCTGAGTCGTTTTATTGAAGAAAGCCATTAGGCCATCCTACTTCAACTGACGAGTGAAAGCGCGAGCAGTGTCGGAAATTAGTTTCGAGAGTTTTTTTGTTCGTAAAATGCTAGTGGAGAGATCCAAATTAAAACTACTCAGTGTCCTGAAAAGGATGTTTGTAGATGAGGGAGAGATGTGATGATATAAGTGATCTAGTATAATGAAAGATCCCGGGGACAACGATAAGTTCAGCAAGTTCTTCTTGCGGACAGTGTTTGTAGGTCCCAGTCTTCCGGGAGAGTTAGAGTTGTGTTGAAAGTTGTGTAATTTTATCGGAGAAATTTGCTGCTGTGTTTGCGAGACAGGAAGAACTGTTTTATTTAATCATGTTTTTTAACAAATAAGCATCGTCTTTCTGGTAAATAAATAAATAATTATTATTATGAGTAACAGCCATTGCGTTCGCCCATCGCGATCTTTAGCTAGAAGTTAGAACACATGAGTAGAAAAGACACTTAGTTCCAATAAATATGTACTAAAATAGACGTCTTAATAAACTTGTGGCTGAATTATACCAGCCACGAGGGCCGATCGTAATATTTTTGCCTAAGTCGGTCCACAAACAGGTAACCATTTATTACTTAACAAGACCACTGCGTGAGAGAGACAACGGCTTAAATTGCCTTACCAGACGGTAAGGCAATTTAAGCCGTTGGGACTGGCTGTTGTTTGTATATCTTTGATTTGAACCTCAGCAGTCTGACAGCCAGTCTAAACGGTGATGCTCGCAATTGCTAGAATGTTCGCAATACGAGTAATACCTCCAAAATGTATTCTATGGTAGGTTAATTCAATAAAATAAATAAATAATTCACAACTTTACACACAACGCCATTTAGTCCCAAGCTAAGCTTGAGAGCTTGTGTTATGGGTACTAAACAGCTGATAAACATACTTTCAAATAATTCTAAATATATACAAATTATATATAAATTACACCCAAACACAGAACAAATGATCGTGCTCATCACACAAACATTTGTCCTGGGTGGGAATCGAACCCACGACCTCCGGAATAGCAGTCAGGGTCACTAACAATTAGACCAGTCAATTATTGTGTGCAAGATAATAATATAATCTGCATATTAGTACGCTAAGCAAAATCTTTAGATGATTTTTTGAGAAAATTCCGCGAAAGGAGTCTGGTAAGATTTGATATAATAAAAGTTTATGTTACAGAGAATAAGTGCTAAAACCTAATATTTTCAACATTTATAAATGTTAGAAATTTAATTAAAAAATAAATATAAATTTTACACGTTAACTAGTTTAGGCAACATCAAGTTTATAACATAACTATTATAGTGAATCAATATTTTGTAGAGAAACAAAATTATTTATTTCAGCAATATTCGAGTTGATATTGACATTCACGGAAATGCAAAGTAAAGTTAATTTTTTCTATTAAACGTAAATTAAGGTCGAATTTTGGGCACTGGGCGAGCAGTAGTTCTTTGGTTTCAAGAAAAAAGTTGAACTTTCTAAATCATCCCTTGATTTTACTCTAATATTTGTAGATCTCTGAAATACATAATACAAAGCCACATTCCCCTCTCACGACATTAATATCATCAAAGCATAAATCAGCACACATTCAAGGCGCTATGTTATTAGGAAACCATGCCACGAAGCCAATCACAAGATTTTCAAAAGAAACACCTACGTCACGCAAGGTCGCGATAAGACCGCGTGCACACGACGCGTGACGGGGCAGGGAGGTATGAAGTTTGGTTGTGGTATAGTCGAGACGAAAAATAAGTGCTTCAAGAAATAATGTTGGTCTAGTAGAATAGAATAGAATAGAATACAATAGAAAACTTTCATTATAAACCATAAAAAACTTACAAATTATAACTTTAAGGGCTACATAGGGTGATACAATAGGCGGCGTTATCGCTAAAAGCGATCTCTTACAGACAACCTTTGGATGGACTTGGTGGAGTAGGTCTTCTAATTTTCTATGTAAGTATAAAATTCTCGTGTCACAGTAGTTGTAACAAAACGTCTCCCACAGCTTGACCGATTCTAATGAAATTTTGTGTGAGTATTCAGTAGGTTCGAGGATAGGACGTAAACTAATAAAAACTAAATACATACATACATACATAAACTCACGCCTTTTTCCCATGGGGGTAGGCAGAAACTACAGAGCGCCTTATGCTACGATTCTTACATACTTCTTTTGCTTCGTTTACATTCATACATGTCATACACATATGCAAAAACTAAATAAAATGAACAAATTAACTCAATGGAGGAACGAAGTTTGCCGAGGCAGCTGGTAATTTTCCAAAATTGCCAACATGGAAAGATTTTGAAAGCTACACTGTCGTAAGAATGGTTCGTAAGCACAACCTATGTCTGCCCACCACACGTTGTGCGTCGCCCAGACGAGCTTTGTTCGCGCGTCGAGGGAGCACAAGTTATGCGCGCTCACGCCTGTATCGGTACAAACATCGGCAGCCTGGCTTCCGCACGTCTCGCAGTGTTATGGCGAATGAATATCGCCTCCGTGTGTACTTTGCCAAGATATTAGCTCTTATAGCGCACACACCACCCCACAAGTGTTTGTACTCCAAATATCGTTTTGGATGAGGGCTGCTCACCATAATATCCCCTCACTTTTTTCGATCGCTCGCTATTTTTAAGAACCAAATTCAAATTCAAATTCATTTATTTGTCCGAACATGGAACCATCTTATTTACCCACGTTTGTGTTTAATGAGCTCTGAGTTCACCTTAATTGCACTTAGAAACAACAAATTGCATCGGCCACGGACGACGCAGGACGGGGAGCGGGGCGCGGGGGGCGTCACGAACAAACCACTAAACACATCGAGTTCACCATCACACTAAGATGTGCTTTGTTACAATCTCAAACCTTCTCATTGAACAGTGACTTCGCTCGCGACTTCTTCCGCGCGGACGAAGTACTCTGCGCCACTTATACTATCCCTCTTTTCTAAAGTTGTTTTGCAAGTTTTATTATTGCGATCTTTAGTGTTTTCCTACACCTTAACCTAATAACCTAAGAAGAAATACCTCTCACAGTAACGAATAGTCCGCTTCGTCACCATACAAGTTGATTAATACATCAGTAGTGACAACAGTTTCGTTTCCGACTACAACCTGAACCGTATCTACAGCCTTCGAACCGTTACTCACCTGAATAAAAATATAAAGTTTAAGAAAATTCATAATTTTGCCACCATTAGTCCTTGTCAATTATGCATTTTGCTTTCAGTTGCTGATTCGCGCTCTCGGCATTCATACGTCGACTCGTATAACGATGGTGTCGGTCGAGTTCGCTCGCCGCGACCTCCAGCGAGCTATTAAGGCGTCTGCCAAGTTTTGATAGGCTACATTACAAAGTGCCTTTTAATTATCTTTCGGCTTTTAGACACATTTAGAATTTGGTGTTTATAATATTCATTTATTTCACTATCGTTTTTGTTTTAATACATGTTTGTACACCTGCTATAAGCTATATATTTCCAGTTGACGCTGATCTCGCATTGTACGGAAATCCTTTATAATGAGAGATCAGCTCATACTGGAAATGTACAGATTGATGTGTAGCCGTATGTACTTGTTGAAAATAACCTATCCACTTTTACCCCAATGTGTCAAATTTTCCCAATTGAATATGAACCTTATTCTGTTCGTCATAAAATTGAAAAACGATCAAAGAAATTTGACACATCAGGCGTGAAAAGAACATTCGTTTAGGATTACCGTGAATTTGTTTGAAGTCAATATGAGCAAAGCTTAATTCCAAACTGATTTATTTTATCCAAAACATCAATCGATTGGTTAAATCCGAAGGTGACAAAACTAAAACTATTAAGAAATTATAGTCCACTTCGTAACACACTTTCGAAGCCAGTGAATTACGTCTAAATACATACAGACCACAGACCAATTACGAAGTAATTAAAAACCAAGTTGTAATAAATTTCCAGTGGTCGCATCAGTGGCAGTTCCTTGGAGGAGCGTTCTACATTAAACTTGTTACAAAACTCTCCCTTGTACATATCCAAAGGTAAGTCATGGTGAGGGTGAAGCAGACAACCGGATAATTAACGCTGGTTTAGCATCGCGGCTCGCGTCGTGCCCGGGGGAGCCAGGGTGACCCCCGCCTGTATTATGGAGATATGTTACTCAGCCTTATTAGAGGCCAAAGAGCTTGTAAAATGTTTTGTACTAAGACAAGTTAACAAGCTAAATTTCTATAACGTTTCTAAGGACGAAAAACTTGCAGATTCAAAAACGTAGGTTTTATAATTATTTGTGTAGGTAATTAGGGTAGGTACAAGTTGACCATCGGTTCTGTAAACTAATAGTTCTACTACTGCAGTACACCCCACTATAATGTCTGATGTAGTGAATGGAAGAAAGGACTCCTACTCCTACAGTATAATGCATGAAAAGAGGCTTCCCGAGCGACGTCTCGTTTCCCATCTCAGTTACGTCCGGTGCACCCGGGGCCAATCGACTGCTATCGATGGGCTAATCCTTTCACCACGATGTCCAATTTGCCTATAATATGTGTACCATCGACTCGCTACGGTAACGTAGTTATAATGGAACATTTTTCACGTGTTTACTGAGACTCGAAAGTAGACCAACCAGGCAAGAAAAACTAAACTAATTAAGAGATAGTTAAATTGTGTTTGAAAAAAAAACAGTGCTATACCTACCTAAGCACGGATGTAGTTATGACAGTCTTAAAATATTTAAAATAGCATAACTTATCAGCTTGGCCAGTATTTTGATTAGTGCCTACCATTAAGGAGATTTAAAAATTCTCACTCAAAAGAAATTTACAGTCAATTTACTAACTGAAAATTTTAAATTCATTCATTCATTCACTTAGTAAGTAATTAACTGCGAACTTTATATAAATAAAAGAAGACATAAGTATGACGAAAGAAAATAGAAGTTCCACCGATGGGATTTTCCGTCGGGCACACAGCTTGTGTACATAAAGTATCATTTACGTCAAGTAGCACGTCCGTTTAAGACACTTAGGCTTGCGTGATTGTTGAACTGCTTGTGGCAACTGAGTTTATGGGTGGCGGTCTCTAACCACACACGAGCTATGTAGTCCATACCTCGGAGCTCATGAAATCCAGACACGACTTGAAAAGCAGAATCTAATCTCTCAATGAAAGACTTATTTTAACATTCCTATTTAAAAGGCAAACGAATTGAAAATCACTTTTTGATGATACTGCAATATTTTTTAACAACATAATTGACTAAACTGGTACTAAGTTCTACGACACACAAATGCCTTTCCTTCGTAATCTTAGATTAACAACAGCCCCGAGCGTCGGAATAGGGGTGTCGAAAAGCACATCGCGGTCCCGATGGGTCTAATTGATACCGGCGCAATCGGCGGCCCACCGGGACTCGACCTGGGCCCGCCGGAACCGGGAGCGGCTTAATTGAATCAGGACTTAGCGACTTATTTAACACTTTGTTAAACCATAGGGATGAGCCGACGAAGAACGGTGAACCCGAAATAATTATAGTGTTGGGTTTATCTCGGATAGAAGAGGAGCTTGTGGCTAAATAATAACTACCGTTCGGACGATCGAAGGTTAAGCTACGCTTGACGAGGTCTGTCCGTGAGTGGGTGGAAACATTGGTATTCAGCTGTATCAGGTTAAAATCGACCCCAACATAATTGGGCAAAGGCAAATGATGTTACTTTGTCTCGGATGGCATCTTTCTCGTTTATTAGATTTTATCTTAAGTAAGGTTTAAAACTTATGAGCTTGCTAACTCTGTATGTGAATTATCACGTAAGTAGTGTCTACATGATGATAAGAATCTGCCTCCAATAACATGTGTTAAATATAATGTATCCCAGCAGCTATGTCTCAGTAGCACACATCTTCCCGTTTTATTACATACAATAAAATTCACCTCAGCCAATCAGGTGTGAAGCTCTAATTATCTGACTGGAATACAGTCTACCAATAAAGTTAATTATAATAAATAATATATTGATGAACGACCACAACCATTGAGACATCTATTTCTATCCAGTTGCTAGAAACCATAGCTGTCCTAATTATGATGTTATCCTGGTTCTTGGTAAGGTACCGTTCTATTCCCGTGTTCTCATAACTCTTGCGACCAAGTCGTTAGCACTCCGAAGATGAGAAGAGGGGGAAGGGAGGTAGGTGGGAGGAGGGGGAGGTCGACCACAACACCTGTATTGGCAATATTCGGAATGCCCAGTGTTAATTAACACTTCGTCACTAGCGTTGACGTTTTAGTTTGAACCACAACACTATATTGGAAATTAATATCAACTAGGATTTACCTCTCAGGCGAGGACGCAATTTGATAAAGGTTTGAGTCCAGACCAGCGGTCTTAATTATGGGAGGACACTTTTTATAATATTAATACTTGATAATTATACTCATGAGACAGGTCAGGACAGAGACATCTACATTGAATGTATCAATTTTAATATAGTCGAAGCAACACAAAATAGTAATGGAACTCGAAATCCTAACTATTCATACACTAAAGACTCTGTTCACGAAACACACTGATTAAGAAACGATAGCAAAATATTACGTGACGTTTAGATTTAATTAGTTGACTAATGCTTTTGTTGAACAACGAAAACTGTCCCAGTACACAATATAAGAAAAGTAACTTGCATTTAATGGACTGGAAAAAAGCATTTAGGTATAGCAAACCACTGAAGATCATCAGACTAGCTAGAGAGTGTATGACCAAAACGCAAATGAAGTAGGTACTGTTCTTGGTGACAGAAAGCAATGTGTAGGATAGTAGATACTGTCTCTTCTAGACCAGTTACCAAGTTTTCTGGTATAGATGGTTCGCAGGAGAAGCATCTAGCGTATGCTACATGCGGAGGAGCGGAGGTTATCATATAACCCAAGCCTGGTTACTAGATCGGCACAAAAATGAAATTGTGTTTGTCCAAAACCATTTATGTTGACCGGTGTTAAAAAAACGGAAAGGTACTGCTGGGTCGTGATTATTTTGAGCAAAGCGCCCAAATACCCACAATTTAAGCCACGCTTTTAATCTGGATCCATACTGCCTAGTAATATTGTAAAGAGGCAAAGTTTATGACGTAGTAGGGAGGTAACCTTCGATCTACTGAACTAATTTTGAAAACTCTTTTACCATTAGAAAGCCACATTATTTGATAGTGCCATAGGCTACCTATGTTTTATTTTCAAAACTTAGACGGGGTGGAGGGGAAGTTAAAGTAAAAATGGCACGCGGACAAAGTGTTAGTATTACACAATATTTTAAAATGAAGGATGGCAGACCATTTTTTACACAAGTAATATATTACTGTAATACCTACTTAGATTGGTATTATGAGGTTCTCTAGATGAGCAGTGGCAGTATTTCAAATATATCATAATATCGTCTGAACCCCTGATTCCAGGAACATAATAAGTGTGCTGGACTGAACTGAACTAACCAAATACCTATTAATTTCAAAGCAAATTGAAATACCAATAAACCAATTGAATCTCTTCATCAATTTTCGAGAGCCTTCGCTAAAACATACACGAGTCACGACGCGAGCAATTTCAATAATCAAAGTTGGGCACTTGTTAGATAGTTATGTCCTGTGCGGTCACCGGCCAGGTCGGGTCGTGTGTGGCCAAGCTCGAGATATTGCTGGATTCAAACTACAACCACTACGTATCACATCAAGCTGGTACAAAGCACACGCGACCATTTGGTTGGTAATGATGTTTGTCAGGCAGTTTGAGTACTTACATACTTTATTACAGACGACCACTAAAATGTAGGGTTTTATTTTAAAAGACCATCTCTAAACACTAATCTGCATGAACGCGACGTCATAATGTTTTGATTTTATAAGGTATTCTCTCTAGGCTTTCTATCATCGCACCGCTCGCCGTCGACAGGGAGTTCATGCTCACACACTGGAGCCGAAATGGTCCCGTACAGTGCGGTTTCAGAGGAATTTCCTCCCGCGTACACTCGGATTGTGGAATGAGCTCCCTGTCGAGGTTTTCTCAGAGGGCTACAGTATGGGGTTCTTTAAAAGGGGAGTAAATAGGTTTTTAAAGGGTCGGCAACGCACGTGTGGCGCCCCTGGTGTTGCAAGTGTCCATAGGCTACGGTAACCGCTTACCATCAGGCGGGCCGTAAGCTTGTTTGCCACCGTCGTAGTATAAAAAAAAAGGTATACTGTGACCTTCGAGTTTATTTCTGTTTCTTATTCTGTTAAATTGCTGGTTTAATGTGAATACATATTAAGTACTCGTATAGTTTACAAAGATAACCATCATTTATGTTTGCCGTTGCATGATGTTGATGTAGGACAGCGGCTTGATTCCAAACCCATGGCATATAACTTGGACCACAGTCTCCATTCCTGTTTCGATTCTGGCGAATTCAATTATGTGATTTCGTTTGCTTTCGAGTTCACGTTTGAAACTTCAGGAGGTCCCAACTATTTTCTTAGTAGCAAGTCTTAATTAATGATAGCCGTGTGAGGTCTCCAGTGTCTCGAGAGAATAAGCCTTGTGAGTAAATAAGGCTTTAGAGGCAAAGACTGTATCAGTGGGTACTTACTTCAACTTTAATAACTTTGTTACTTTACTAGAATTTGCTTCAGTGATTTCGTATTCGGAATTTTGGGAGCTTTGCAGATGTAGTTTCTAACTAACTCTAAGAAGTTAAGTCTTGTGGGACTAAGTATTTGCAAACACTGCGAAAATACTGACTTCATTACATTAACGAATATCAACGTCTATTTTAAAACAGAGTATTCAGAACAAATAGCAAAAAGGTATAATGCAAAATGAATGGTATAATAATACAAAGTGTACCTACCTAGTCTATCGGTAATAAAGCTACCATGTTTGGACTGAACTGTGAAGTCAATACCAACTCACAACGACTATGCTTTTATATGGTATGTATTTATCATTTTAGTGTTATTTAGAAAATTTTCCAGAAATTTAAAAGCTACCACAAATATTGAATATGTTTCTCAAGTTTTGAAGAAAATAAAATAGATAGGTAGGTGCTGACGGCTTGTGTGAACAGTTGATAGACATTTTCTAACTGCATTTATTTCGATCAGATTTGGCAGAAAGTTTTCAAGTTCACGCATCTCCCTGAGACCGCTGAATTTTTAACCAAAATCACGTTTCTGAACTCAACTTGTGAACGTAATAAAACGAAACTTTTGTTTCTCAACAAAGTTTTATCAATAGAACGGGACTTGGAAGAAGCTTTTTGTTTCCCGAGAAATACCATCCAAACTCGTAAAGCAAAGATACTTCCCAAGTGCCGACCGACACTGGTGAGCCTGTGACGTCGCACGAGCGAGACGGCAATAGACTTAGAACACTTGTAAGAAGAGGACGGTGAAAGAAGAAAACTTGGCAGTTGTGTTATGTCTGCTGTAACCTGTTGCTCGCGGTGGTAAGTGTAATGTGCCCCATGCGACGGGGAGACTATCGACAAGTGGTTGCTTATTGCCTATTACTTTGCAGGCTACTATATTAGTAAGTTGAGTTGATAGAATCATAACTATGTGAGCCTGTCATGCTCACCTAGTGTTGATATTGATAACTATGTCACAATCATAATCATCAATCATAATTAACCATAATTAATAATCATACATTATTAATCATAATTATCATAATCTAGCGTTTCTCATAATCACATACTGCCACCCCCTCACGCACACATTTGTATACACATCCATCTCTACACGTACACACGCATTACACTATCTTAATCTCGGTCTCACTCATACACACACACAACACTACACCACATACGACACCTTCCACTTCACACGCAATTCACACATGCATTTTTTTTTTAATTTTCTATTTTTGATTTTATTTCATGGGTACTTTTTGTTTGTAATTTGATTTCCACAATAGTACTAAAATGACATGCCCAACGCTTTAAAATTTGTCATTACTTGTCTCAATTCTTGGCGTAGGGGGGCCAGGAGTTCATAGCACAGGGTATCCTAGTTTGAATTCCTGACTCCCACAAACCTCCAATATTTGTAACACCTCTATATTGTAACTGTACTTTGCTTTGTTTGTTTATGTCGCTCTCTTTACATAAGTTCAAGTCCGCCCTGCGTAGGGCATTATCATAAAAAAAAAATCAAAAAGAAACCAAATCTATATATAGATTTGGTTTCTTTTTTCTGTTATTCACTTGTATGTCAAATTAATGTAAAAATTAACTGTTTTAAGTAGTAATTTTGTTTTTGTTCTTTAAATTCAACGCATTTCGTAGCAGCCTTTAATTAAGGCAACACTGTAAAATGAGTTGAATGTGGACCTTAACATGTATTTTGGTCTATGCTTTGTTGGTTGACCTTAAATAAATAAATGAAGATAGAATAGTGTGTCCATTATGACTACGTAAAAACAGCTTTTCCAGTTGAGCTTTTCAATGACGTGTTCAGTTTACTGCACGCTTTTTCTGCCTCACTAGTTGCACCTCGCGTCATTGCCTCAGATTACACCATAGTTGCAGACAGGTTATCTCAATAACAATACATTTCTTACCACTACTGATTGTAAATGGAAACTATTCATCGGCTTTTCTAGTTAACAAATTTTTGGAAGTTGGGAAAACAGTTTTTAGTTTGTGAACCTTACACGTATTTTTTACTGCTCATAAATCAGACGAACAAAAACCTCTTCGTTTAGCAATTGTTGAGTGGTCAACAGGAATATTTTATATGAAATTATCAAAATATTACCATAATACTACACCAACATTATGTATAAATCTATACTAATATATAAAGAGGAAAAGTTTGATTGTTTGTTTTTTTGCATTGAATAGGCCCCGAAGCTACTGGACCGATTTGAAAAATTCTTTCACCGTTGGGAAGCTACGCTATCCCCGGGTGACATAGGCTACTTTTTATCCCTGTATTCCCACGG
Source organism: Euplexia lucipara (assembly GCA_921972225.1). Taxonomy (NCBI): domain Eukaryota; kingdom Metazoa; phylum Arthropoda; class Insecta; order Lepidoptera; family Noctuidae; genus Euplexia; species Euplexia lucipara. Next base: position 36,585,393 of record OV179142.1, on the reverse strand, counting down.
AAACGGGAACTACCGGGTGAAACCGCGTCACGTCTGCTAGTATTATTATAAATTTGCATTACGATTTAAAACTATCAGTTAAATCAATAAAATTACCACAAATTTGTGTTTCAAAAAAGATTACGTATTATTTGTATTTGGCCATAAATAACAAATATTTTTGTGTAAAACTAAAAACACTTAGTAAACATATTTCACTATTATTTATTCAACGGTTTCAACAACAAACACAAACAGCCATCAATACGCGACGATGACATTACCTACAACACTTTGTAAAACGAATCCAATTGGAATTATTACAAGTGTAGCAAAACATTGTCGCGTGACAGTTATAATTACCGTGTAATAGCCGAGTGTTTAGCATTTACGACCAAGTTTACATTTTAATTGTATAGGGCATGAAATTGAACTGGTAAAAGTGATTTTGTGTTAGCGAACATGCGGGTATTCAGTGTGGTATGACAATCAATGGCAGATTTGAGGAGTTATGTGATAAAACGACTTTGTGGATGCACACTGGCCTGCAAAACTAAGTAATTAAATACACTTACCTAATTTACTACACTTTTAAAGTTTCTACTTATTCTAACTTCAGAGGTTAGAGATTTAAAATAAAACATGTCCGTAGCAAATATCAGCTTTCTTTGATACAACTAGTTTCTAACTATACTTTGACAACAGTTTTTAACTTAAAAAAAAGATAAAACAAAATTTAAAAAAAATGTAATAATTAAATTTTAAAAGTGTGTGTGGGTGCTATACTTTGTCTTGCAGGTCATTATATTAATAACATTATGCAGCCGTTAGGTTGCTACTGAAGATATAAGGAATTCCATACATAGAATCATGAAATATACGTGAAAAACACAAATCTGTCTTTATTGTCGCGCAGTCGGGTAGAACGTAAAGTATTGAAAGGAACTATTAATTCCAGTACTCTCGAGTCTATTGCTTAATGAAGAAGTGCCAACTTTAGGTGCGGTTCAATTAGTTGAAATTAAAATTTGTATGGAGCATCTCGAGGGCCCATCATGTCGGGTCCTCATCACAAATTGACTCTTGGCCCGGCACCATTTATCCTCTTTTAAATCTTTATTGTCACTCCAAAGCTTGTACAGACACTTATAAATTTCGTTGAGAGGTTATTTGAACGTAATTTCGGATAATGAATTACCTGAGTGTCTGGTAGTTAATCTTTTATTTAATTATTCATTTACATAATTTATTGGGATTGCTGTAAATTCACCATCTTTTAGTAGTCAAGGTTGTTGCTCTCTTAGCTTGTTCCAAGTTTACTTTAGGTAGATATTTCGGGGTTATATAAACATGTCGCTGCTTGATTATTTTAACGTAAATCGACTTCTTAGCATAATAAAGATCTTCAACAAGACGAGAAATTTCACTGATATTATGATAGTCTAACTACTCAACAGCGTTGCTCTCATCACCTCAGCTGATGTCACCACCGTCGCGTGCGTTCCACAGCGGGAAGTAAATTGATCAGTCGCGTGTAATACATATGCATGAGCTCCGTTCTGATCCTGCTTGTGTACTTTGTCGTATACATTTATTGTTAACAACTGTAACGTTTTATGTCTAGATTCAGTTGTTTATGAGATGCTGCCAGTAACGAATTTTGTGCGTAAATAAAAACAAACTATTATCTCTATTATACTCCACTTATTAAACTTATACTTATACTTATTAACTTACTAGCTACTGCCCGCGACGTCGTCTGCGTGATGGCTCTACACTTCTACAGCATTAAAAATACGTAAGACGCCAGTGTCACTATAGCATTATAAGTAAAGAACTTTTAAAATAGCATTAAAATATAATATTTATTAACTTATTCCACTTATACTTAAAAAAAAGAAGCTCGTAGAAGCAAGAATACGTAACATTATAATTTAAGATTATATTATTATTTTCATTCAATTTATATTCAAATTGTTTTATTTCAAATTTAGAAGAGTAAAAGTGAAACAAAGAACGTATCCATGTACAATGTTCTTCCCTGCTTCTTTTAGGTTTTTACCATAGACACTGCAATTTTCCAACTAAAATGAAATAATACAGCTATAAAAATTCACATGATTTCTTAAAATAAATTGTTGCAATGGTTACAACTAAGCTGCAGTGAAATTAGGTACTTAGATTAAAATAAATTCGGCGTCGATCGTAATTGAAACATAATTAATTGTAATTACATTACAAAGTGTGCATTAAAAATAAGCTTTTTAACTTCGCTCTCATGCCATTGTAAATGGAAATAGTTATTATTGCGTCTTACTTGCGTGGACCTTGGCCCCTTTATTAGGGATCACAAAATAAAAACACAATATTCATAACGATGTCCTATGGTTTCTCTAAACCTTCTTTCGCATGCTCTCCGAATCTTTCCATCAGCCGTTCCCAATGCTACTTCAATTAGCAATTCAAATACTTCCTCCTCCCAAGTCCCTCCGGCTGAGTGCTTTAATGTGTTCAAAGTTCACTCATTTTTCCTCTGTCACGATTATTTCTCTCTCAATTGAAGGAACGGTTTCGTTTTGGAAGATTTTTTGCGAAGAGCCAGCGCGTGACGTTGCAAGATTTCATTAGCAGACTTACTATTGGTTCTTGAATGGAAACGATTTTCGGAAAGGTTTTTTTGCAAAGTTTGTATTTGATATCTTCGTCATTGTTTTAGAACGTAAACATCCACTGACAAACATAAGAAGACATCCACCCGACTTGTAACATGAACTGGGCGAACTTTTATTTAAATGTCTATTATTGTTTTTAGCGCTCGGTTCGAGGCGGCTGCTATCGGACATCGATCCTTTTACCCCGACTACTTTCAAACTAATCCGGGAATCTTATTCGTCGTTTCTTCCAGCGTGAACTCGTCTAGATTATGTTATGTCAAAGTTGAAGCAGCACAAGCAAGAAACAAGCTCGTCTAACAATATTATATAACCTGTTGTTTTTGCACACAAACTAAGTGTTTCCTCAGTTTTGTGTACTTTAGCGGTCAGATTGTTGGTTTTCACTATAACGAAGGAAGTTACAAGTTCTTCCGTGAATTAGGATTGGAGTTAACAGGGGCGGGTCGGGTGTTATTGGTGAAAGATTGGTGTTGGTGTCACGTGACATGGAATATATCTATATATTTATTGACATAAATTTAAATTTCCCTAGCACGCAATTCAGTTATAGGACCGACCTATTTTTAACATCTATATTTTTTTCTGTACTCTTAATTCGCACTATAGAATTTGAATTTGTTTCATGTTTTACAGATATATTTTGAGCTCGTGGTTAAATAACAACACCCGCACGGGCGCGGAGTTCCGTGAATGGGTCCATTCATTACAATATCAAGACCTTTCGTGCCTCAGTAAGCACGTAAAGCAGTTGGTCATGGCCGTCATTGGCGAGTCTTTGTTAGGTGTAGTCAGAAACCCGAAAGTCTTACAACTAATTTAACCAAGGGGTAGCGTGATACCCAGTATCCGGGTCGTGGAGGTCAGGTCATGTAGTCGAGAGGCAGGCGCTTCATGTAAAGGACTGGGGTATTCTGCAGCATTTGATAAGACTGGAAGCCATATTTGACAGAATTTCTTCAACTAATAAAAACAAGCATTATAAAGGTGTGAAATACGTTCGCACCCATCGACTATGTAAGAGAAAAGAAAAGCAAAACGTTACTTAAAGAAAAGTAATTTGTAGTAATTTGTAGGTCAATAATATATTTAATTACCTATCATCTGTTTTGCTTTTTCCAACTGCGTTGGGTTCGGCTTGCAGTCTAACAGAATGCAGTTTGAATCCTAGTCAAAAAATATTAAAACATTAAAAAATGTTTAGTATTCTCATCAGTCCTGACTTATGGTCTACACAAGTCGCTTCTAGAATACTAAATACTGTCGGCAATTAGGTAAGTTTCCTACAATGTATGTCCTAGACCGGCATGCTACTTGATTTTAATGGCACTAAGTATATTGAGAAGCCATGTCCCATGTACAGACGCCAGCACGTCAAGTTACCCCAATGTGTCAAATTTCTTTGATCGGTTTTCAACTTTATGCCAAACAGAATAAGGGTCATATTCAATTGGGAAAATTTGACACATTGGGGTAACTTGATGTGCTGGCGTCTGTACACACGTTGCTTAGTTTTCCTTGGTTATTCACAAAATTATGTACAAGTACTTTTCATAAATATTTCTTTTTATCTAAATTGTTAAAGATATTCTTATTGTATTTGTGTCTCTTATTATAAATAAACGATTATTATTATTATTATAAACTGAGATAAAATTAAATATTGAATATGTGGTTGAATGTACCTATATTGTCAAATAAAATGTTATACAATAAGTCAAATGAAATGTTAATTGTGTCTCTTTATTGTAAGGTACGAAATGTTCAATAAAATTTATTTTAAAGCATGGAATGTTAAGGCAAATAAAAAGGCTAGAATAATAAAAAAAATAACTTTTCATAAACTATGGGACGCTCGCGCATAATATAATACAGAGCCAGCTAGTGAGGTTGAGCCAGCTGTCAGTACTTACATGAATGCATGAAATTAAGATTTTTGAGCAAATCAGGCATACGCCGTCCGCATGAGTGATTCCATTTCATGTGGACATATTGGATGCAACGAAGCGAGTGTAATTTCCGGTAGAGAGATGCATAACTTTAATCAGTCATTAAATTTTTGTTCCCCTCGGCAGATATTTACAGAATGTAAAATGTCGGTATTTTATGAGTGAAATAAGAGATGGTACTTTAGTATTTTCATCACCTATATTAGGAACTATAAAAACTATAACCATATACATGGGTATGAGAATCTTATAACTTACTGGTTTACATTGTGGAAAGTGAGGGTCAGTCTGCTACTTAGTTTCCAAACCCTCGCCTCTTATACAAGAAATTGTTGGTTCAAAATCTGTTCATCAGATAACTAATTTGACTAGGAGCTGACATTTGAATAATCGGATTACTTTTTTCTGAAGAATAAATATGACGGTTTGACACATTATCCACGCATTGTCATAGCATCTTTTTTATTCCTTGGGTGAAATTAATCTGTTGATTGAAAAATCGGCCTTATACTTTAAATGAAATCTAAGACATTGTCGACATCGGTGAAGTAAAACTGCATTTTTATAATTACTCTTTGTTTTAAATCTAAGAAGGTAATATTAACGTTCGTGTCGTGTCCTTCTCTGTATAAGAAGAGGCTTTGGCTTGTAGAGGGGCTGGCTATTATCTTAGGGTAATAGAGCTATTTCTGAATCTCAAAGATTTCCGAAAAGCTAACTAACATATAGAAATATAGCAAATCTTACTAATGACACTGTCATGACATGCAGGATGCAAACTCAGAAACATACTCGTACATTTCATCCGAATCATCCGATGTCGTCTGGATTATTATCGAAAAGTATTCGGACGATTTCGGTTGAAATACGCGCTCTCTCCATCATAAATACATATGTTTAGTTCGAACGTACAGTAAGCGGAACGCCAGTGGTAATATTTCGCACTTGAGATAAACTCAACGTAGTACGGACTCCGATATAATACGAGGCCCGCTTTTACTGAATCTGTTACTACTCACATGCGGGCTACTGTACAGACAAGAATCAGCCGATTCCATTTAGTTCACGCCCCACGTAATAGGCTTATAGGTAAGTACCTTTCAAATCACTCGGGCGCAAGTAGAATAGGTCATTCATTGCAGTTTCATAGCCTAGTCCTAAATTACATTTCAATTAAAGATTGAGAGCGCTTGCGACGTTAAGAGCTGAACTGAATATCGGAAATTATTGGCAGGTTTGCACTTTCGGTAAGGAAGTGTTCAACTTATTGTTTTGTTTATCATCTTTGTGTACACATTAAAACGTGATCACAATGAGCGGAATTCAGAAACGGTATTATTATGGGGCATAATGGGGGCAGATGATTTTCTTGCTTCTGTTTGGAACACTAAATATTGTCATAACGAGTTTGTTTTATTTTTAACCGACTTCAAAAAAAGGAGGAGGTTCTCAATCCAGTAGTATGGTTTTTTTTAGGGTTTGTTACCTCATTACTCCGTCATTTATGGACCGATTATTAAAATTATTTTTTTATTTGATAGGATATAGCAGCAGATTGGTCCCATTTGTATCAAAAGTCATATCTGATCAGGAATCCTAGAGGAATTGAGGAAACTCCTCAAAAAATATAGGTACACAAGCACCGATTTTTACATTTTTAGTAACAAATCAAGCATTTTCATTTAGAAAGTATCATTTGGTGAAGAAAAACTGATAAAGAATACAAGCAACGGAATTCTTCAACGCATAAAACCAAATTATGCGCGATTGCTATAGTCAGATGTCTATGCAGTATTTTTGTATTTCCATAAAATAACATTACGCCTGTCTAATTTAAAAGGGGCCCGGCAAAGATGTACAGATTAATGTTTAGAAAGAACTTCTTTAGCAATTGGTAACCGATTTCAATGATTATTTCAAGTTTTGAAAGGTTTTCTTTATATACAAAGAAACTAAAAACTGCAAAGTAAAAACTTTTTCAAAAAATCCAACAGGCCAATAATGAACGAAATAAAACCACCAAAGCAACAGACTTCCGAAACTAGAGTCATTTTTCACCTGTTAGTGTTTTTTTAAGTCGTTTGTTTTTTTTTTGGAATAAAGTTTTTAATAATAAGAAACCTGTTTTAAGGTAAGTTCGTCTAAGGCTTCGTCCCAACTCTTACCGATCCCAACACAACTCGATTACGAAAATCACATCTTTAGACGAATTAAGAATACTCTTAATACCGTACTCAAAATAACAAGTGGCTATTTTCTGCGCCATGTCCGACAAAAATCCCACAGGTGGCGATCATAGAAAAAGTGTTTCTTATAGACGTGGCAATGTTCTTCACCCTTGAACAAATACAACATTTTTTTGAGTTTCGAATTTTTAAAGTCACTTTGTTTTAAGTGATCTTTAGCGGTATTTTTGACTTTTCATTTTATTATTAACAATGATTGGCTGGGAAAATAGCAAAATAGCCATATAACAGTGATTAAAATATTCTGAATTCGTCTTGTTTTTCTTAAAATTGGTAATTAAAAATAATTTCAACTAGCTTTTGCCCGCGGCTTCGCCCGCGTGGATGTCGAACTTCCGTCCCCTATGTTTTCCATTTAAGGGTTGAATTTCCAAAAGTCGTTTTATAGTGGATACTTTTCACTAAGAACACCCTTTCAAGTTTCATGTCTCTAATACCAGAGGTTTGGGTTGTGCGTTGATATATAAACGTAATCATTTTTGCAGAATACTTCCGGATAGACTACTTTCAAAGTTGATCCTTACGGTATGTGTGCATAAAGATTTCTAGAACTACTGACCCGGGAAAGAGCGACGTACAACCGACCATGTGTAAAACAACTGAGACTAAGATCAACCTGTCCAGGCGTATTGATTACAACCGTACCAAGTTTGGTTAAAATCCCTATAATGGTTTTTGAACTATGTGTGTACCATACAGACAGACAGACAGACAAAACATTTACTGATTGCATTTTTGGCATCAGTATCGATCACCAATAATCCTCCAATATTAATTTTGAATATATTATTTATTATCTTTGTAGTGTGTGATAGTCCATTGAATTTATGGCGAACTATATTGTATCTTAAGATAAAATATTATACTATCTTAGCCGTGTGCAGCGCCCCTTGGTGAACTCCACTGCGGGTGACGTAACCTACGACAAACTTATAATTTGCGGTTGGTACAGTAGTCAGGTCTAGGGGTCGAACCGCAAAATTAAGTTTGTTTTTTATTGTATATACTTTTCCGGGATAAAAAGTACCCAGTGTTGTGCCTAGGATATTAAAGAATATGTACACCAAGTTTCATCGTAATCGAACCGGTAGTTTTTGCGTGATACCTGAACATACAGACAGACAGACAGACAGACAGACAGACAGACAGACAGACAAAAATTTTTTTAATCATATTTTTGGGTTCGGTGTCGGTCTAGTAACACCCCCTGCTATTTATTTTTTTGATATTTTCAATGTACAGAAATTTTACTTCTACAGATTTATTATATGTATAGATAAGCCATTTAACATCAAATTCGTCGCTGGACCTTATTTTACAAAATTGCAAGTCTTGAACTGTATACAATTGACTGACAAAATGGCTGACGCGGCACAGCTGGCTACAGCTGCAGTGTTGGTATAAGCCGCCTACAGGAGTTACATACCTCTGTTTTTGGCAGTATGCCGCTCGTGTGTAAAACCTTTGAAATATTTTACTGAGTTGTAGCAAGTCAGCGTGCATGTATGGTCACATAGTTAAAACCATTTTAGCCACTTGTATAGTTGTGATGAAAGTACTCGCTACTTACTAATATAGCAGGAGGCACTTCGACCCGGTGACTCAGTGCATGTAGCAGATATTTGATCGGTTGTAGCTCATTCGGCTGTTCGTTCGTGCTATTTCTTGGCGAATCTATTTGTGTTTTGCGGTTATTCCAGTGCCCAACTAGACCTATATCTTGTTGGCATTGAAAAATGTGAGATTCGGTTTAGCTCGGTAATATTTCATATTATGTAAAGATATTAATAACAATAGAATAGCTGTTTGATAGTAGTTATTTCTGAACAGAATTTTTGTAGAAGCTTGGGATTTGTGTTCGAATACGCATTCAGCACGCTTGGCATGAACAACTTCTATCTCCGTCAAGTTTGACCGCTATGTTTAAGTGTGTTTCTGTCTGTCTGTCTGTGGCACTGAAGCGCTTAAACTGGAGAACCGATTTCAATGCGTTTTTTTTTATTTGAAAGCAGGGTTTCTTGCGATGGTTCTTAGACATGATTCATCAAAATCGGTTCAGCTGTTTTAAGGTTTAAGACATTTATTTCTCAAAACAGAACATTACATTCACTTACATGAGAAACACAGATTAACGTTGTAGGTTAGTAGATCGTTCATATGGAACAAGCATCAGAACTGTGATTTTTGTAAGGTTAGGTACATTTACATTTTTTATATCTATCACACATAAACACTGTTGAAAAAGTAAAAGTAGATCTGTCGTGTTTGAATTCGTTTTGATCAGCATGTCAATTCATTCTACATAGCCAATGCATTGAAAAATCTCGTAACCAATAACCCTTCAATACAAAATTAATGCAAATTTAAAAAGAATCAAATAAAAAATAAATTTAAAATTAGGAAAAAACCCCTCAACACAAAAAAGTAAAGCTAATATTTAAAAAGTTTAAAATGTTTTTGTCTCGTCGGGGTACCGCTAATATGAGTACATACCTACTAGGAAGCTTCTTGACTTAGCGGTACGCGGAGGTGACATTAAATTTCATGGCTCAACGATAGGAAAGTATTATTTTTAGCTTTTTAAATGTTAGCTTTACTTTTTTGTGTTGAGGGGTTTTTTATTTGTAAGTTTTCATAGCAGTGCCCTAAAAACGTTGAGATAATCTGTCAAATTTATCATAATTATGATGGGACTGTAACACAAGAATGACGATTCTTCTTTAAGACTTCTTTAATTAATTTTAAATCTTTTTTTTTTTTATTATAACATAGTGAAATCAAATTTAATTTATGAAATTGAAATTGTAATTTGTAATCGATTTTTATATAAATTATTGTAATTGATTTTAATTTTAAAATTTTAATTATTATAAACGAATTTTAATGTTATATTAATCAAATTTTAATTTTCAATTGTAATTTTAATTAATCATCAATCTAATTTTGAAATAATTTATTGTATATTTAATTTAATTTCACCTACACTAATTTTAATAAGTATTGTAAGCAATTTATGTATTATTTGTGTAATTTGTGTATAAGATAATTATTTGTCTTATTTCCAAACCTTTGTATTACGGTATTAGTTATGTTAGGTATTATCTGCGCATAATGTAGTGCATGCTGTGCTTTTCTGTAAGTAATGAGGCGCTTAGACTTAATTTAGAAATGTACAGATTAAAATGAATAAGCGTACTTATTGTTGAAAAGCCGAATAATAAATAAAATAAAATAAAATAAGACAAGCAACGCAAGCTACATGAATGCAGGACCTTGCTCGTGGAATCAACTTTTAATTTTCCGCTGAACGCAGAGCACATGTCAATAGGCCCCGGCGGACGCCAACGTATGAACGTTGTCATAAATCCTTCTCCCGCCACCCGGAGTGATGTCATGCGAGATTTACACTTTGTTGAAGTTTCCGAACGTGACGGTTCGCGAGAACTATTCTATTCCGAATCAAAGGAATATTGCTAGGAATGTTGCTTTTACGATTCTATTGCGGCTATTATGGTTATGAGTTTATGTCTATTTTGGGGTCAACGATGCAAGTTTTTGAGATTAATGGCGTAGTTCGTGGCTGTTGGTAATTTGTGAATTAATAAATTCTTAGCTGAAAGTTGTAGTTACAAAAATCGAAAAGAGTATGCAGTATTGGTTTGGTCACGTTAAGAAAATGAATGAAAGGCGACTAACGAAGGGTATTGTACAAGGCAGATGTAATAAGTGTAAACGCTGGGTGGGGACGCCCTAGAAGGACATACATAGACCTTATTGGTGTAGTTCTTCAGAAAGTTCAGGTGCGTAGTATTCGCAACCGGCGTGTGTGTGTGACAACATGTTTGAATGTAAACGAATCAAAAGAAGTATAGAAGAATTGTAGCATATGGAGCTCTTTTTGCCTACGCCCATGGGAAAACGTGTGAGATTATGAATGTAATTATAAGCTACACTAACTAGGTGATGCACGGAACCCATAATTGATCGTTCTTCATTATAAATTATCGACTAGTGTTTATTTATAGATAAACAATATTATACCTACTTTAGCGCACCCTATCGAATATTTGTCAACTTTGACAGGTTTTGTATGGGAAATGTGTCATAGGTTTGACGTTATACGTCAAAAATCGATCATTGACCGGTCATTGAGACACGATTGCAATAGCAGACCCTCAGCTTGTGTGTATGACATGTATGAATGTAAACGAGCAAAAGAAGTATGTAGGCATCGTAGCATATGGCGCTCTGTAGTTTCTGCCTACCCCCATAAGGCGTTTGTTTATGTATGTATATTATTCTGATGTATAAGATGTATAATTGTAAAGTTTTGATTAAAATCTATTCAGTAGTTTTTGCGTGAAAGAGTAACATACGCCCATACGAATATTCATAACATTAGTAGGATGACGAAGTTATAGCATAAGACATAAGATCAAGATCAGTTCTTTAACGGCCGTTTCCAATTAGCTATCTATCCTACGTTCTAGTTACCAAAGATAAATAAATCTATTGTTTTATCTTTGCTTGCTTTTCAACAAAATACCGACAGAGAGCATTTGTTACCGCAGTTGTCTATCTAACGTTGGGAGTCAGTGTCAAAACTGACAAAACGTTACGTTTCATCAGTTTGGTAAATAAAGTAAAAAAAAACACAATACGAGTATAATGTTGATTCATCGTAAAGATGAATACATTTTCATGAAAATCATTTTAATAAATAAATGATAAGTCTGTTTAAAATGAACATTAGTGTAACAAAGAACGAAACGTTTCAAGAGGGAAATTGCTATCCATGGTTGGTTAGTGGTTACAGATAAACATAATATCTTACTCCGGTAAAGTGATCTATCCATAAACGTAAAAAGGGCTTTGAAAACGGCCGTAAGTCTTTTAATGACAAATCTTAAATTATAACACAGGCAGTGTAGCTGGACACCTTACTGTGGTAATAATATAACTAGCAGATGTCACGCCAGTTCACCCACGAAGTTCCCGTTTCCGTGGGAATGCGGGGATACAAAATACTTACTTGGAATTAGCCTATGTGACTCAGGGTGAATATAGCTTTCCAGTAGTGAAAGAATTATAAAAATCGTCACAGAGTAGCTTTTGAGTTTATGTATTACAAACATACACACAAAAATATTTTTTTTTTCTATCCTAGCTGTTGTCCGTCGTCGCTCGTTATCAGATTACGTTTTGTGGTCAATCCTCCTCATCAGCCGCGTGTAGTAAAGCTTCATATCAAAGCAAAATATCGTCAAAGTACTGTAAGTAGCTCCAGCTCGCAGGCGGCTAGAACAAGTACAAAACAAACTTCTCATTTCGTACAAGTTCTACGGGTTGAAAAGTGTCTATGTGGGCGCCGTGTTCAGCTTCCTGCGATTCTCATTTAGAAACAATAGCTGGGAAACAACGACTTAACAAACGAACAAATTACGCACAACTTTTTTGAAACATGAAAAGCCTTTTGCGATGAAATGTTGGATGTCAGTCAGCAGTCAGGCGGTACACGTCATGGTAACTGGTGTGTATTTGTAATCGTTCGATCCGTTTCTGTCAGTATGCGAATGGCAGGTGGACGATCAAAATATTAAAAAAATAATAATACAAGCCTGTTACTATCCCACTGCAGGGCAAAGGCCTCTTCTCATGCAGAGAAGGCACGAGCATTGATAACCAAGCTTGCTCAAGGCTGAAAGGCTATACCTTTGTACCTATTACTATGTACCTATTAGTATAGTTAATACAAGTCTGAAGACTTGTATTAACTATACTAATAGGTACTTAATATTATAAAAAAAAAACTAAAACAAAAACACAAAAAAGTCAAATGTAACTGGCTTTTTGTTTTTGTTTTTTTATTGTGTTTTTTTAAGTCGGTTTCATTTTTTGAAAAAAAAAAATTACTTATCCATTTTTAGTTGTTCTCATACAAATACTCACCATGAATTTACGTTATAATTGTTAACAATACATGTCAAGGTAATAGGATTATCAACTTATCCCTAAAAAAATAAACTTAACATACATAACTGTCGAAATCTAGGTATATTGGACATATCTGCGTACCCCTCAAAGCATACAGGCGTGATGATAGGTCATGATATTGTATAAACAATAAACATCCAAGTGATTCCAGCAATCACGACACATTTGCCGTCTATTTTTGAAGGGTTCCATTGTACTTATATCTCCGAAGATCAGCACCAGATCTTCACCAAATTAAAATGGGACCACCTCAGGAGTATACTCTTTCAAATAAAAAAAGAATTTTGAGAATCGATCGACAAATGGCGGAGAAATATAACCTCCTCCTTTTTTCAAAGAAAAAGAAAAATCAGTGTGTATGTTTGTAATGAATAAACTCAAAAAGTACTGTGTCGCTTTCAAAATTCTTTCACCATTGGAAAGCTACATTCACCCTGAGTAACATAGGCTACATTGTATCCCTTTATTCCCACGAGAACGGGAACTACGCAGGTGATGCCGCGTGACGTCTGCTTGTTAACTATACGTCCAGGTTTGCTCAAGATGTTTTCCTTCATCGATATCAATGATGTCTATGATAAACTAAGAAAGTACATATAAATTGAAAAAGTCACATTGGTACTTGCCTGGATTAATGATATTCTAAAATTTGCATGTCATTATGTTACGATTGAATATGTTAAGGAACTTGAACTATTATTATAAGAACTTATGTAACCATAGTTATCTGCAAATTTATATCTTTGACTTTGACTAACCTCTGGGCCATCACGACAGACAAAGCAGCAAAAAAATACCGAGTTAATAACTGTAATGTTAACGACTGAGCATGGAACCACAGAGTCGTTACACCTGGTTCAGTGAGGCGCGCGCCCGTCCTCTGCCGGACAAGTCATTAGTCTCCGTGATCCTCGCAGCTCAAGCAGATTAATGAGCTCCGTTTTGAGGACACAACCCGAATATTAAAACCATATCAAATACGTCGACAGGAAAAGTAATGGAGCTATTAGGAACCTGACTGACAAAAAAGTGGGTACTTAAGCGTCAGTGCTATTCAAATCGGAACATTTACGTGTATCTGATGCTTGGCAATGGTTGCTATTCATGTTAAATAAAGGCTGTTTCGCTATGCTAAAATTAAGAAAGTAGCCTATTATAAATCTACTTAAATGAATTAAAAGTTACTGGTCCTTCAGGTGAATTAGGGCTAAAATCGGAGCCTCGAAAGTTTTAGCCGCCATTAAACTAAGTGCTTCCAGAAAAAACCCTGACGCGGAAAATAATTGAAACAAAGTACTGCTTTAGAGGTTTATATTGGATAAAAATGTTGTTAATTCGAATTTCATAAATATTTCAGTTATATTTTCAAGAGTAGATTTAAAATAGCGTTAAAAGTAATTTATTTCGCAAACCTCATCACAGGGATTCCTTAGTTTAACCTCTTTTGTTGCTTTTTCATAACTACATAATCATAATAAAGCAAGTTTTTGCTTGAAATGAAAAATTGAATAATTACAAGGTTTGCGCTAGCAAGAGTGGTCATCCCTCGGAGATGCGGAGGCCGCGAATTCCTCAATGCCAAGACCTGCATGACAAGGTTGTACAGCTGCACAATCTTATATAGTATTTTCCTATTCAGATTTGGGTACTATCTTGGCAAAGAAGAACTGTAGGAAATTCGTGGTATATAAGTATTACAGAACACAGGGACGTATGGAAGGGTAAGGCAGGCAGTGTTTAAATGGAAGGTTTTATCATGCTCTGACTAGGTTTGATGTAGACCTGATTACTTCTGTGGCCTGGCTACGTTTCAGTAGCATTTCTGGGGAAACCGAGGGGTTTGTCTTTGCAGTTATGGACGAAGTTAGCAAGACGGTAAACTATCTGAGACACAAGACACAATAAAAGATGTCACCGTGGTCATTTGTATAATGCATATCGTCTCTGGATGTTCATGTCAGTCTGAATCGAATAGTTTTACATTAATATTATTAAGTTAGTAGTTCGGTCCAATCAATTCCTACAATGTATAACATGAATTATTTACATAGCGTTTAGGTTTCAAACAACGTTTTTGTTGAATAATTTATACCAATGATAAATATAGCGTAATCAATTACGATATTTAATGATATATTTTATTGGCGTATGTACCTAGTGGTATTTTTAAGATAAAAGTCAATGATAGTATGTTCAAAATGAAGGGCTTTTTCGAATGATGAGGCGACAGTAGGCTGGATATCTAACTACTATTTCCCAGTACGTGGAGAAGGTGCCGTCGTGTCACGAAGCTTATAGAAAGAGAGTGATTTGTGCACTTACCGTCAGTGAGCAGCGGCTGAACGTCGACGTCGGGCCGGCCGGCGGGGCACAGCGGCAGCGCCGGCGACGACTGCACCGCGCCGCCTTCGGCCTCCACCTGTCATAAACACATACACGTTACTATTCACGGGTTGCTGACATAACAATATACAAGAAGATTTAATCTTTCCTCATTTTAATTTAAGAATCTCATTCTGTTTCAAAACTCAGACAGATCAGTAAAGACCCGAGGTTGTCTCAGTACTGTTTACTACTGTATCTTACTAAAATATTCTACTCGTCAACTAAACTATTTTATCTATTCTTGATTATAGTCAAATTCATCAGAAATGTATGAAAATGTTGTAATAATATTCAAATCTAATAAAACCAAGGATAATATCCTTACAGTTTTGGTTAAATAATAATAAATACTTAAACAGACAAGTTCTAATAGCGTTATTTGTTTATAGATTTCGTACTTCAATGCTTAGGCTAAAGAAGATTATCTATTTATATCTCCGAGAGCCAAATACTTAGGTACATGAAATCAGGAGGTCTAAAGAAATTAGTAATCAGCGGTTGCGTAACAGACTTTATGGCATTCAACCCTTTCGAAATGCTTTTTATTTTTATCTTCCTCACTACCTTCCATCAGTTAAGTTGACTCGGTGGTTTGTATTATACTTTCTGCACGGCCTCACGTTGCTGCGGCTCAAAAGTTCAAAGTACCAAGTTAGAAGTTTTTAGGACTATTATTACAGTAAAATATTTCATTTTCTTTAAAATAAAAATATCAAGGTCAATAATAAATATATAACACTACCCTATTTGTTAAGTTTGACTAAATTACACGCAGTTAGGCAAATTTCATAAAAATTGGTGTCGTTTTCCGGAGTTTATAGAGGATAAACATTGTGACTCGAAATTTTTATGTATTGAGATAATTTATCATTTTAACGTTATCATTTATTTGTGGCTTTATTCTAAGCTTTGTGTTCACCGTGCAATAGTTCCAACTACCTACTTATAGCAAGGACAGTGCTTTCCTGGGTATTCACTGCGGGGCCGGGGCTTCGAGGGATAGGTATTGACAAACGTAATGGAGCATTTTCGCAACGTCGCCGTCGTGGATGCCTTGTGCCGTGACGAAATCACATATCAAGTTAACCTATTATTTGGCATGCCATTTGGAAAATTGGTCATGAATTGTTAAACTAATAGTAGAAAACTACCAGTGGCCATCTTTTCATTTTGACGGTAATATGGCTTAACTTTATAAATATTTAAGAATCTCAAGTCACGATGTTTGTTCGCGATAAACTCCTAACCGATTTTTATAAAATCTGGCTTTCTGAGTGTAATGTGGTTAACACAAGATAGTTCTTAATCTTGTTTAGTGACCCCATTTTTTTTTTCAATTTGTTTTTTTTTTTGTTAATTACTTAAATACGTTTGATAGACATGTGTTTAAGGCAAGTAAATTTCAGAGCTGGGCAGTGTCAGCGAATTTTTAGGTAAACTGAGAATCAAGATTATTGTTTTCTTTTTTACCACTGAGAAACATATTTATCGTATCAATATAAATCCATTTTATTATTGCAGAGTGCTTATCATTCTCATACCCTGTAGAGCACAAAGTGTGTGTTGGAACACGCTAAGTTAAATAATATACGGCAAGCCAGCACATCAAGCTACCCAAAACTGTCTAATTTTCCCAATTGAACATGAACCGTATTCTATTTTCCCAATTGAACATGAACCGTATTCTATTTTCCCAATTGAACATGAACCGTATTCTATTTTCCCAATTGAACATGAACCGTATTCTATTTTCCCAATTGAACATGAACCGTATTCTATTTTCCCAATTGAACATGAACCGTATTCTATTTTCCCAATTGAACATGAACCGTATTCTATTTTCCCAATTGAACATGAACCGTATTCTATTTGTAATGTAATGTTTACTATCGAAGAAATTTAACACATTGGGGTAGCTTGATGTACTGGCCACTGTACATAGATATTACCTAGTTCAGTCGACGAAAAAAACGGCTATAAACGGACGTGATATTACGAAAAATTAAGGATGAGTTGGTGAAAGATTTTTTCGTTTTAATTCAACGGATGGAAATTGAAAATTTGGTTGGTAGTATTGCGTATATTATATTGAATCACAATACTTACTAAAAATGTTGGCACTTTGAAGAAGTCGAGGCGGGTTGTTAGTTTAAAATTAAACAGTATTGAGTAGTTTTCCCGTGTTTCAAGGGTTACCGATGTGGCGCACTTGGGTGCCGGGGCCCGAGTGCCGGGGCCCGGACGGCCCTTCAGACACACTCATTTGTACGGGTATAGTATTTGTGTACCTGCGGCATTTATTATTTTTGTCTTTTGGTATTGCGTGTCAATGGTGTGGGCGGTCATTTTACTGTAAGTTCGAGAACTGTGATTTACTTAAACTAATAAACAGTCAATTATCTTACACGTGGATACTGAGACGGTAGGTATCTGACCTTTGTGAATCAATTGTAACAAAATGTACCTGATACTTTTCCAAGAAAATAGATAGTGTTCAGGGGGCTTACCATGATCTTCTAAAATACTTGTCAAGTGCAAGGCAGTTCAACTGAGCAGCTTAATCTGGCAGGTTTCGTTTTTGTACCATGAATGTTTCCGGCTGACCTGCATTTTGACCTGCTTCATATTCTCTGATCAGTAAGCTGACCGCACAGATTAAATAAGATTAATTCAATCGGTAGTTCTGAAACTCGTTTACGGTTTTACGGTTTTTTAAGAAGTTTAATATGTTTTAACAAGAAAAGGTTATAACAAAAGAGATTGATGAAAGAAACATTTTTCCGTGTCCAAAATAGAATTTCACATTATTCGTGAGAGAAAACGAGTTCCATCTTCATCAAAAACTTAAATGTTAATGTTAAATGTATTCTCATTTTTTCCGAACGTACCTATTAATGACAAATGAAACATGTCATGTTCTGTCTAAGGACAAAAGTAGAATATTTAAGAGGCAATTTTGAAATTCAAGTGGGTTAGTTTTAAATAAGTTTTATGATAACCCGAGTGTTGTTAACTGAGGCCATGTTTGTGAGTGAGTGGTAACCGTGGTAGGCAAGTGCAACTAGGAAGAGTTTTTTTACTATATTGCATGAAGAGTGTCCTACTAACAATTGGATACTTTGTGGCTTATTTTTAATACTAACAGAGATATCGCTATGGGTACAAAAAGAAATGATAAATACGATTGCCGGAGATGTTAACATTGGATTGGAACATTTGGGAAGCTGTAAGTTTTACAATTAGATCAATGGTAAGCGTAAATTCTAATCACGCAAATAAGTACTAATCTTCAACTCAATCGAAAAGTTTGTTAATAAAGTAGGGCGTCGCATGAATGTTTGTAGCTCATATTACATTACAAAGATCAAGTGTAAGCTATTTAGTGACCCCTTATTACGTTTAACAAAAGTATTGACCTGCGACATTTCAAATGGATCTATCGAGTTCCTCTAAATAATTATTTTAATTTTAGCATATTGTTTAACACTTTTGCTATCACTATGTTTCTTAAAAGCACAATAAAATATGTTCATCTCATATATAAAATAAACGGTAAACGCAATGCTTAGAAGTTTTCTATATTTTATTATACTTTGAAATAACGTAAGAATTATATTTTATGCACATTTTAACAATACGTAACGTTTTTGTATTCCAATTTTATAGAACAGGTCAAAAAAAGTTAGTTTCACAGACCTGCAAATTATGACAGTAGGGCAGGTTAATTGTTGATTGTATATATGTCAAAAAGCCTTCATGGTAGGACACGTTGCAGGCCAGCCAGCTGGAGTGCTGTCACGTGGTCACTCACCGGCTTAGGTCACGTGATCGTTGGCCCGCCTGCTACTATACTCACTCATGGTACAAAATAACAGGGCAGGTTATTTTTCGTGTATAATTGACCTGCTATAAGAGTTCATGGTAAGCCCCCAGTATTAGAAGTTGTTTCGTATAACTCTCTAGACAAGAAACAGAAAATATTTTCCCAATAATTATCTGTGACGAGTAAGTATAGCGATCATTTATTTGTGATCTAAATAGTCACCAATTTGTTTGATTCAGAATCAATAAACCTTTTATGACATAAGTATTATTGTATTATTACCAATCACGGTCCTATTTTTCCTATCAATATTCCAACTCACTCTTTCTTTCTCCTTAGTGTGTAAGTTATCATGAACATGGATCTAGTGTCCATCCCATACAACCAATCAACGTCCACTGCTGAAGCTAGGTCTCCCCTAACCATCAGAGTAATTTTCGGAAACCGTTCGTTACCTTCGTTTTAATCAAAGGGTCCCATTGAGCTGGGTCGCCGCTCGCAGGAACCGGTAGCATGTGGTGACAGGCAGCGTGTACCACAGCAGGTTCATAGCTACCAGCGCCCCGCACAAGTACGACAAGCAACGAACAGCCCACAGGAACCCCAACATCACATCACACATGTGACACGCACAAATAGACAAACACGCACACAGATAATGTAATATGCACATTACAAACAACACTACGAAATTGTTTCGACACTATCTAAGCGCAGTTGTTGTCGCCTAAAACCATGTCGAGATTATCTTTTTATTTTCGATAGAAATTGCAAATCGATATAGAACTAAACGAAAGTGACATGTTTTTCCGTAGTGTAACTGTCAATAGAATTAGATTGGTGTATAATTGTCTATGATTCGTGACAACTGACACTTACATATTTATGACCGCTCAATACTCCTTGTATTAATGTAATTTCTAAGTGGTTATTATTTTTCTTTCCAGCTAACATTATTATTAAAATAGATGTTCATTTAAAAGAAAATGTTGTGTGGTTGTTTATAACAATAATAAAGCCATTTACAATCATGTTTGAGTTGCTTCAGTAAACAATCATCATTACCGTCGTTCAGACATAAACCTACAAAAGAATATTAAAAAAATAAAGCTATTAAGGTAGATACCGAGACCATAGTAACATGAGTAGAATGAAAATATTACTTAGTTATTATCTGAGTAAGTAGGACCTACACAACAGTGGACCGGAGCGCAGTACCCATCTAAGAATATTCTCTCTAAAACCCGTATCCAGAATTCCAGACATCTGTCACGAATCTGTTTCTGTTCAGCGCAGATACCGGCCTCTTGAATATATATTGAATAGAATCGACCCTCGACCTCACAGAGCGGTGAAGCTGCATCTCATTCCGCATCTAATCTCGCAGTTCAATCTTGTTAATTACAGGAAATTGTCTCAGCCTGCCACACAGACACACAGACCGACAGCTATCACTTGTTCCGTATCTCTGTGTGCAAATATTCATTTAATATACCTACCGATTACTTTCCAAATGGGAATGTGCTTAAAGTTAATTTCATGTACATTAGTTGGTCCCGGCTATTGTGAAGATACACTACAAGTGTTTCAACTTGTAAGAGAAAAGAAAGAAGAACTATGTAGTTCACACAGACAACGTAACTCATTAATAATTGATTTTTATTATTGTGGCTTTTTATTTTATGTTATATTAACTATCATTTATTATCATGTATGTATATAACTTCAAACTGGCACTCACTTTGCTCTGGATCGCTTCACCAGATAATAAATAGAGCTGATCCGAGCAAGTAATAGTAATGAAGCGAGTTCATAAGATGGTGAATGGCAATATAACGAACTTTATTAGCGGCAGAGGGCAGCTTGAGCCAACAAGCTTCCAGTGGCTCTTTCACATTATAGACCCGCGACGGATATTATCTAGCCTTTGTCCAATGGCTTCGTATGGCTGTTTTGCTATAAGCTGTAACTAGTTTTATGAAGTGAACTCTTTCAGAGTTTACATTAATGACACTTTAGTACCTATTACTTCTTCTTATCGTGTGGTTAGTAACTAACCTGGTGTCAGAGTTTTAATGCCGCCCATGGGCCTCTGACTTGGCATCACATGCCCTTGAGAAATATCTCTCAGGTATGCCGGTTTCCTCACGATGTTTTCCTTCACCGTTTTTGATGCAAGTGATAATTATACAATCCGCACATGAATTCGAAAAGTCAGAGGTGTGTGCCTTGGGTTCGAACTCGAGACCTATGATTTGGCAATCCGCCGGATACACCACTAGGCTATCACTGCTACACCTACCCACCTAAGGAATCGGTTTATATCGGGAATCGACCAATACTAACATAACACCTACTCGAAGTTTCGCAACAAGCAACTGCGCACAATGCGCCCGTTTGTATACTGGTGTTGATCCTACCGTCTCAGCAATATTACCACGTTGTGCACACAAGATCGTTAAGTAAACTAGTAATATTAGGATGTTGTGAACTTAGCAGGCACTTATTTAGATATGAGGTGAATCAGCGGCACGAGCTACAACTACACACATTAATAACCTTATAATATTCGAGGTTTGGTGTGTTTATGAGGTAAATAATAAATATCTAAACCAAAAAGTGGAACGATGTAATCAAAATGATATGAAGAGAAGACGACATCCGTCGGTTCTCTTAAGTGCAGAAAGAATACAGAGACACGTGGGGCCATGACAATAAAAATGAAAACGATGGTGAAAACCTTATTGAAATCCATTGTGTGTTTAGAAGAACTACATATTAAGCTTTTCATGTCCGTGTGACTAGACGCGGAAAGCGCCAGCTTTATCTTATACTATGCAAAGCAGTAGCAAAGTGTCCATTCAACTCGATATCGATTACTCGACGTTTAGAAGAGCAACTATACCGCTATTGAGCACTGGCAACCAGGCTCCATTATTGCCAAAACTATTATATGTAGGTACTACCTACACATACGTTTTTTTTTATCAGCATCTCTCATCATAAAATTTACCTTTTTCCACCGATGCAACATAATATATATCACAATGTACCCATACATACTATGTGTTTCAAATGAGAATAGGAACGTCAATGACCTCTATCTGTCACATGTCACTTCAAAAGTAGGTACGTTAAGATAGATAAATCTTTGAATCGATAAAATGATTTGCATGATTTGATTGATTTGATTTTCTGTAATGGTACATAGGAGAAGCATGAACCAGATGAATCTGTAGTACTTATAGAGAAGTTATTGTTCATCGTCGTTAGCAACTATAAGCCCAAACTTAAGAACCACAAACAAGTCTCAACTGCTTCTCAAACATCAGCCACTTTTTGGCAAAGAAAAGGTCCGCAAACCACTAACACCTTTGTATCAGAGCGTCAATTAGCATACTGTGGAGACGACAGGTGGCAGGCGATCATGAAATATTCATAGTTAAAGTTACCAAGCAGTTTGTAAAGCCTGGGGTCTTCGTCGACTAGACAAAGAAAATACTTTTATTCAGCAATATTTTCACATAAAGAAGATTCGTGTCTGTTATTAGGAAAACAGTTTGTTATTTACAAATAAAAAGATAACGCTTGTAATACCCGAAGGGTTTGGCAGACTGTACTGTGGTACACCCACATTTCGCCAGTTGAGGGGTTAATAGAGGGCAAGCCTATTGCCATCAATCGGGCACAAATCCAGACTCTGGGCTGGTACTGAGAAATTCTAGATGGAAAAACTCATTAACGCATTGCCCGAACCGCGTATCAAACCCGGGACCACATACTCGGTAGTAGCCCTTGCGACCACTAGACCAGGGAGGCAGTCAGGTAAAAAGATCCTGGTAACAGTTATATAGGATCTACAACGTCAATGAAAAGCCAACAAGCTTATTATTAAGCTAACAAGTCAGTAACAATTCAAAGCAATAGGTTACCATATTAAATTCTCCGTAAATTGTTTACGAAACATTAATTTATTGCCGGCTACTAAGGCTAATGAAAGCCAGGCGCCCACGGCTGCCCTAAATCAAAGCTGAGCGGTCTTTGTCTAAACGCTTTTTATTACGGAGGTCATTCCGAAGCCTGTAATTACTACTAAAGGTAAGGTCAAGGTAGGGAGTTCCAACGAATTGTATCTGAACAGTATTGAAAAGTACAATTTATTAGTACGGGTGCATGCTTCGGGAACGCGATGTTACTGAATATGGAGCGAATTACGGTCTGGATACAATTGATGGCCAGTTTAATTAACTCTTCATTTTAATTTTATTCCATGGACACCACACTAGTGAGTAGGGCGCATAATAAAATATTATGTTAATAATAATAATTGACAACCGATCCATCACTTAAATAGCGTACAGTTACAAACATGAAAAAAATATTTCAATTTTGCAGAAACAAAAAATATTATAATGATGGTTTAACGTTCTGCAAAAATACAATGCTTATGATAATGTGAAATGTGTGTGTGTTTTTTATAGTGTAAAGTAAAGAGTATTCTTTACTTTACGCTATACGTAAGTTTGTACTACTTTTTAGAAAATAAATAATAACATTTTGATTCTTGATCAAATTCAAAATTGAAATTCATATATTTATTTGTAGACAAAGTGTACATCTTGGTGTTGTTTTAAAACAAACTACCCACCACTTTTTGGTGTTTTTTGTGTGTATCAAAAAGGTATCTACAGATAATGAGAAGAAGAAAACTTAAACTAGGTACAAGCAAGATATGAAGGGTTAAATAATCAAAATGTAATAGGTATGTGTGGTAGAACATAAAGGTGTAAAGAATGGTACATCTATTAACGAAAAACGATTCCCTCACTTTTAAATACACACCACCTACCTAAAGAGTATGTTAAGAGACAGTGAACGGGCATATGGGTGTAAGGTTTTAAAATTACCAAAATATCAAGTGAGAACTCTGTCAAATGTCAAAAAATGTAAATAGCTTGTGAATTTTGCGTAGGTGTAAAGTATTTTTGCTCATAACCGTACTTCGTCTTGAGAAGAAACCACCTTTCTTAGTACTTAAATTAATTTAACTGTAATCGATTTATTGGGGGTTTCTGTTAGATATAGAGAGATTAGTTTGTGCTTTCAATAGTAAAAATATTAATGACTGTCCTTTAAACTCCTTTATTAAGAAACTGTTCTGAACCAACATTTTAGAAAACAATGATATTTTAAAGCGTCTTGGTTATACACTGGAGGACAAACGCAACCATGATGAGCACCTACAAGATTGGGTACCTAACTTCGAAGTTCGTGGGTTTTACTACAAGTATGTTGTGTTCGACGTAACATCGCGGTGCGGCAGTGTTTATAGTTAAGATTTGGTTAAGATTTAGTTCAGCTAAGATAAGAAACTTGTACGAAACTTGGCAGCAGGTGACGTGGCGTCGATGTCGAATGACGTCGAAATCCATCCCGTTTATTCAAACAAAGTTCAACAGCCGAATTATGAAGCCGTGTCTGAGCTGAAACGCACACCTTTAAGTTGAATGTAGTACCTAATGTTTATTATACTCGCACCACGTCCTCAAGATAAGTATCCTGAAATAAATATTATTATATACACATTGTAGTAACGCTAGGTGCTACCGTTCATACACTATAGTTGAGAGTTTTTTTTTTTTTTTTTTTAAAGTTTACCTCGCACTGACAACCCCGGCATTATTTCCCTCGCTCCGCTGTCGGCGCCAATCGTCATTCGCTTTTTAGTGCGCGGCCGTTCAACATCTTTTTTTCTCAATCCTGTTACAGAACGTTACTATGCCCAAACGTAAGCATAATAATGATTACAAATACATTAGTGATCAAATCAAAAAGTTAAAAAAGAAATTAAAACGTGCTCGTAAACAACGTGAGTCATCA
This sequence comes from Euplexia lucipara, assembly GCA_921972225.1. Lineage (NCBI taxonomy): Eukaryota > Metazoa > Arthropoda > Insecta > Lepidoptera > Noctuidae > Euplexia > Euplexia lucipara. The sequence continues at coordinate 36,560,465 of OV179142.1, read as the reverse complement.
TCTAGTGAATCGGAATTCGAAAACAACAATGAAGGTGAGTACCTGCACACTTTTATAATGACAATCTATAATAAAATGTGTCTTGTTGTTAGAAGGATTAGGTATTATTTACGCCTTTTACGCGTATGCCCGTGTAATTGTTAGAAAATACATAAACTTTAATGCGACAAATTGCAATCGAGCTGATCATCGGACTGTCTCACGCAATTATGTTAAAGTACCCACAATAAAAATCATATTACAAACTATGCTCATAGGTTAATACCTATTTAAATAAACAACAAATGCACCTCGAGCTGATCTTTGGACTGCCTCACTGCATTTGATACCTACTTAAACGTTAAGTTAAGGATGTGATCGAACTGCCTTACATTATCCAACAAAACGATATCAGGCGATGTTGTGGGCCACTTTAAAACACTTTTAGCCATCGGTCATGCCTTTGGGCTGCTCCACGGCACAACCAAGCCATCGGACAAACCTATGGGTTGCTCCACGGCATAAAACTAATAATAATGCACCTGTCCTGTATGAGTCTATAACAAGTACCTACCATAAATAACATGTTGTGGGCAACGTTTGGGATGAAATTCGGCAGCAATAATGCTAATTTCACAATAAAACATTTCAGACTGTCAAATAGAAGAAACGATCTCCATCACTGAGCATGAAGTCAATGAGGACATTGGCGTTCCTTATAGCGAGACCATACAAAGCCCTCTACATTTAGACCAAGTCTTGGATAAAACATTGGACCTAGACCCGGATCCGGCATTGGCGCGAACATTGGAGCCAACTTCCGGGCCAGCTTTAGAACAAACTTCAAACGAGGTAATCATCTTACCAAGTGAAGAACCTGCTATGGACAAAGATCTGCTAGACATTCTTGGCGACGATCCTACCTGCGCAGTGTTATATGGGCCAGATATCCACAAGGAACTGGCCAGCCGACTGCAACATGTTGCGACGTGTGGGCTTACCAAAGAAACCAGGACAGAATTGCAGCAGCGTTACCTATTAAAGAATCCCGAAATAAAGGCAGCTTTGCCTGAGACCTTAGCCAACCGGGACAAAGCAATAGAAACGAAACAAAAACTTCTAACTTCTGCAATCTCCTGTATAGCATCAGTGACTTCACAAATACTTGGGTCCCAAGATAAAAACACTGAATTGCTTAAAAAATTAATGGACGCAAGCAAATTGCTATGTGACTTACAGCATTCTGATTCCATTACCAGAAGAATGTTTAGTACTTCAGTGCTTAAAAAAGACGTCAAGACGCAAGTAATAAACACAAAAATTGATAAATTCTTGTTTAGCGAAAATTTACCCGACACTCTCAGAACTGCAAAAACAGTATCAAAATCTAGCGTGGAAATCAAACAAAATGCCAATAGAAATAAAAAGCCGCAGCCGTCGACATACAAGGCGAGTCATTTAAACTCGAAAGCGCCGGCAGCGCCGTCCAGGAAACCGCCGCCGGCGACAACACAAAAGACCCGCCCGCCTTCAACTCACCAGAGTCAGCACGCCAGACCATCCAGGACGTCATGGAAAACCAGCCGTCATCACCGATAGAAGAGGTACAGTACGCGGGTCGCTTATCTCATTATTACAACCAGTGGTCTTGTATCACTAATGATAAAACTATCCTGTCATGGATTCGTGGCTATAAACTGACCTTTTCCGAACCTGTACAACAAAATTCTACTACAATGGTTCCAAACTACTCACTTAAGGAGTCTGCTCAGTATGAGGCAGCAATATCTGATCTCCTTCGTATCGGTGCAGTATCGATTTGCGAGCCTTGTCAAAATCAATTTATTTCTGGCATATTTTTAAGACCAAAGCCAAATGGCAAGATGCGTTTTATACTCAATTTAAAAAACCTAAACAAGTTTATTGTTACTAACCACTTCAAATTAGAAGATTTACGTACAGTTCTAAAACTAGTTTCAAGGGATTGCTTAATGGCAACCCTGGATCTAAAAGATGCCTATTTTTTAGTTAAAATACATAAAGACTCAAGAAAATATTTACGTTTCACGTTTAAAAACACAATTTACGAATTTAACGTCTTACCATTTGGCTTAAATACAGCTCCTTATATTTTCACCAAGATGTTGAGACCTGTTGTAAAATTATTACGATCAGCCGGCTACTTATCATCTATATACCTCGATGATTTGTGTTTAATAGCAGATTCGTACAAAAATTGTTTAGATAATGTCGAAATTACCAAACAATTCCTAACTAGCTTAGGATTCATAATTAACTTAGATAAGAGCGCCATGACTCCCTCTGCCAAATGTAAATACCTTGGCTTTATTATCAATACACATGAATTTACCGTACAATTACCTCCAGATAAAAAGGAACGAATTGTAATTGAAATAAAAAAACTAAGAAAATTAAAAACATGCAAAATCAGACACTTTTCTCAACTCGTAGGGCTACTAGTTTCTGCTTGCCCTGCTATAGAATATGGATGGCTTTACACAAAGCAATTAGAACGCTGCAAATTCCTCAATCTCAGAGGACATGATAACTATGACAGGACTATGCAAATTCCTTCGTCATTGCAATCAGATCTAGACTGGTGGCTGCAGGCCATCCCTCAATCCGCTAAGCGAATAAGGAATGACAACTACAGCTTGGAACTGTTTTCTGACGCCTCAACAACGGGGTGGGGGGCCGCCTGTGGAGGGGAGACCGCTAGCGGTTCCTGGTCCAACAAAGAGCGGTCATACCATATTAACCACCTAGAACTTATTGCTGCGATCATCACTCTCAAAATATTTGCCAAAAACCATTCTGATTGCCAAATTTTAATGCGAATAGACAACTCCACTGCCATTAGTTATATCAATCGAATGGGAGGCATACAATTCCCACACCTAACGGAAACCTCAACAGCCATATGGCAGTGGTGTGAACAACGGAGAATCTTCATTGTAGCTTCCTATATCAGGTCTGTAGATAACAACGTGGCAGACGCGGAGTCAAGGCGCTCTCATCCAGACATAGAGTGGGAACTAAAAGACACAGCCTTCCGAAGAATAGTCGATAAATTCGGTTCGCCTCAAATAGATCTTTTTGCCAGCCGTATCAATAAAAAGTGTGACCTATACGTGTCATGGCATAAGGACCCGGGTGCATGCACTATTGACGCCTTTACCATAGAGTGGACATCCCTATTTTTCTATGCGTTCCCCCCTTTCTCCATGATACTAAAGACACTACGGAAAGTAATAACTGACCAAGCTAGTGGCATTCTAGTTATCCCCTTATGGCCCACACAGCCGTGGTACCCAATATTCAAGCAACTATTGAAATCAGAGTTATTAATTTTCAAGCCTAAAGAAAATGTCTTTATTTCCCATTCCAGCAAGAGCAAGATTCATACCAATCTTTCCCTGGCTGCAGGAGTATTGTGCGGAAGGCGCTACTGAGACGGAGTTTACCACCATCATCCATAGATATCATGGTAGCTTCATTAAGTGACAACTCCATCAAGCAGTACGAAGTATGCTTAAAACGATGGCATAGCTTCTGCACCCACAACAACAATGACATTTTTGAGTCATCAGTACCAACAATAATTTACTTTTTAACACAATTATATAACTCAGGGGCACAATACGGAACTTTAAATAGTTACCGAGGGGCACTATCTTTGATAATAGGATCGCATATATCCTCAGATGACAGAGTAAAAAGATTTTTTAAAGGAGTTTTCAGGCTCCGCCCTCCCACACCTAAATACAATGTCACTTGGGATACGTCCAAGGTCCTTGACCACCTAAGTACCTAACTGGTACCCTAATGATACAATAACATTAGAGACACTATCTAAAAAATGCGTGACCTTATTAGCTTTGATATCAGCCCACAGAGTACAAACTCTTCATAAAATAAAAATTAGTAATGTAGAATCCCTCCCATCACAAATTAACATTAAAATACCAGATCTAATTAAGACTTCAAAAGCTGGTAACAACCAGCCCATACTGTGTATACCATTCTATTTTGAAAAACCAGAAATATGCCCAGCTGCTACCCTATTATGTTACATAAGTAGAACTGCCCCTCTCCGCAAAACTGATAATCTCATAATTTCCTTCAGAAAACCATACAACATTGTCACTACACAGTCCATCAGCAGATGGATTAAGGTAACTTTAAAGGACTGCGGCATAGATGACTCCACATTCACAGCACACAGTACACGCCATTCTTCTACATCTAAAGCACACCAACTAGGCGTCAATATCGATATTATCCGAAAAACGGCAGGGTGGAGTGGCACCTCTGCTACATTTGGAAAATTCTATCATAAAACAATAATCAATACTGATGATCAGCTAGCTTTAGCTAGAGCTATATTAAATAACAATTAAATTATTAATATTCCCAAAATAAAAATGTTCGTTTAATCACAAAAAAAAAAGAGATTTCCTACTGATTATAACATAATATAATTAAGAGTGAAACCATAGTGGCTACGTTACAATTGTCAATTCACTTACAAATACTGTAATAAATATAAGAGAAAAATAAGCCCTTATTATTTACTATTCCTGACTGTGATATTCCCGAAATATGCTCTCAACGTCTACAATGTGTATATAATAATATTTATTTCAGGATACTTATCTTGAGGACGTGGTGCGAGTATAATTAATGATTAAACGAACTTACCAAGTGAAGTTCTATCATAATTATACGAAGCACCACGTCCGAAGAGATAAGTATCACCCTCCCAAACCCCCATTGTGCTGCCCGTGTCAAAAACGGCAATATCACATTCAAACCAACTCTAAACAAAATGACGATTGGCGCCGACAGCGGAGCGAGGGAAATAATGCCGGGGTTGTAAGTGCGAGGTAAACTTTAAAAAAAAAAAAAAAAAAAACTCTCAACTATAGTGTATGAACGGTAGCACCTAGCGTTACTACAATGTGTATATAATAATATTTATTTCAGGATACTTATCTCTTCGGACGTGGTGCTTCGTATAATTATGATAGAACTTCACTTGGTAAGTTCGTTTAATCATTAATAATGTCATATGATTTAATTTCTTTTTTTTAACATTAAAGGTTGCAGTCAAAGGACATCCAATCCAACCAATAGATCTCTTATAATAATATAAAATCTTTATCTCTCTATCTCTTAGAATAGATCACTGAAACCTCAATTGTGAGAAGGAACAGCCATTAGTTCTGGTCTCTAATTATGAACTTCTTTCGTCAATGTTAATGTCGGTAGCTTTATATTAGATACAAGTATTCTGTTTATAAGAGTGTGCTAGTTAACATGTAGCACCTAATTTAATTTTATTGTTTTATAATGACAACCCGACTGTGATGTGGACGATGTACGTACGTAACTAATGTAATTGGCCAATGTGTATGTTAAATAAACAAATAAAAGAATCCTACTAATACGCGAAAGTTTGTGAGGATGGATGGATGGATGGATGTTTGTTACTCTTTCACGTAAAAACTACTGAATGGATTTTAATAAAATTTGGTATGGAGTTAGCTGACACCCTGGATTAACACATAGGCTACTTTTTATCCCTGTATTCCTACGGGAACGGGACCTACGCGGGTGAAACCGCGGGATGTCTGCTAGTAAAGAATAATTTCTTGATCAACTGAGGTAGCCATAACTTCAGCCCTAAGTCCGTCCGCGCGTTAAAGAACGTGAATTGGATGCATCGGATTTGATTTCTGGTTTTTCAAGATGCTGTTACTAGGCAAGTAGGCAGCCTCCGTAGTACGTGCATCAACTCTGCCAAGTTGGATGGCGTCGCAGAAGTTTTCGATGATTGCATACAGTTCGCGGAGCCGGCTATTGCAGGGTTTCAATTGATTGTCCACTGGGTCACTTCTAGCTAGGCCAATGTCTGTATTTCAATAGTTTGTTGAACTCTGGAGGTATGCCTTAGTAGTGCTTTATAAGTATATCTAGCGTTGCATAATCCGTCAAAAGAAAATAATTGAATAAATAAAGGTAATCTTAGTGAGTCTGGAAAATGTTGCTACTTACACTTATAATTGCATTCTAAACATGTGCATGTATCGATATTTGTCAAAAGTATTATATTTTTTACAGATTTAGCTCAACAGGCATTCTCACAAAATATAACTACTGTATAAACTCTCAATTTTAGCTCTTTCATCAAGGCAAAGGCTTTAACAGCTGCAAAAAAGTTAGGTATCTTAGCAAAGGTGAGACGTTACTTCACGCCGGAACAGCTGCTCAACCTCTATCAAGCGCAAGTTCGGTCGTGTATGGAGTACCTACTGCTCTCATCTTTGGGACGGATCCGCCAAATACCAGCTTGATGCGCTTGATTCTATTGAGAAACGACCCAAGAAGATCATCGGCAATGATGCACTCGTTGAGTCAAAACTTCAAAGTCTTGAGCATCGACGCCGAGTTGCTAGCCTGTCGGTTTTCTATCGGTTATATTTCGGAGAGTGTGCATCGGAATTGCACGATTCAATTCCACCAAGCCCTTTCCATCGTCGGACCACCAGACGTACAGCACTGCGCCACCGGTACATGGTAGATATCCCAACCATACGTACTAAACGCTTTGGAAACACATTCAATGTGCGAACAGCTAAAGAGTGGAATCCCCTGCCGGTGTCGGTGTTTCCTATTAGCTACAACCTAGGGGTCTTCAAGTCAAGAGTGAACAGGTTGCTTCTAGGCAAGCGTGCTTCATCGTCGACCACATCATCGCTTACCATCAGGTGAGATAGTGGCCAAACGCGTGCCTAACAGTAAAAGAAAAAAAAATTGGTTACTGTATGCTGCCAAGTTATTTCGTGTGTAATGTTTCTAGTACAATGATTATGATATTTATTTATGTATATTGGTTTACAATAAACGAGGAAACATTTTTAAAACTATGTTACCTATTTCCTCTGAAACGAAAACTAACCCAAGTCACATTCTCATTTCAGGTCCAGATATCTTACTCAGAGCCCTGTGAGGTCATGAGTTACAAAATATTATGATCCTAAAGGAGACAGTTTCTTTTGTATGGAGAATAGGCCCACCACAAATTGTGGCGTTTAGCAATGAAATGCACGTTAGTTTATTCCTTATTATCTCTAGATTACAGTGGTAATATTAGCTAAACTGTATGTAACCGAAATACTGTGAAATACGACAGTCAAAACATGACTCTCATAATAACCTAAAATCTCAGAAGAGCGATTGTTTAATGAGTGGATCATTATCCTTGGTATTTTAAGTTAAAATAGTACACGGTTCAGTGTTCAATAATATACAGTATAAAACAAAGACACGTCTGTACTGAATTTGATGTGATTTACACGATTTGATAGACTTATTCACGAAAATAGATTAGATGTATTCATTTCGAAACACTTTTTCCGGCCATAGACTGTAGATAAAGACATTTAATACCTAAAGTAGTACCTATACCTTGGTAGTACCTTTAGTATTTTAAATCTCTTGGACTGGAGATCTAAAACAATAAGGTGATGTGTTATAAGCTGGTTGTGTCAGGAGATAAAAAAAACACATTATAGTATACACTTCACAAGTATTTTTTACAGTTCGTCATAATTTTCAAAATCTTCTCTTAAAAGCAGAATTTCATCAAAAAAGATGCAGGTGGGTCATCTTTACCTTGATGCCGCGCCCAAGATAAAAACCACACTATACACATCACATGTGCACAGCAGCCAACAGTGCCTCTGCCCGCTAAACAATTACAACAGTATCCAGCAAGAGCAGCCCCAATTCCGTTGAAGTGGTGCTGCACAATAATATTGATGCAACGGCTTTGTAGATTATGCAATGTATTTACTGATGACATTTTTATAAAATCTTTCGAATAAAAATACGAAAAGAACAGAAGAAACATGCAATGATCTAGTAATCGGAAACAATAATAATGTTGTTTGTAAGTGTCAAACTGATTGAAATTGGACCATAGAGCATCTGCAACGGGCTATTAATTACGTTTCGTTCCACTGTGATTTTTAAAGTACGTTACTTGATATTTGTGTTAACTGTTAGTAACATAATTAAAAACCAGTACACCACAACAAGTGTACCAATTAATAACTTATCTCTTATAACGCATTTGAAGCCGATGTCATTACCGCTGCGCACTGTGGTAACATATTTGTTTTCACCTTAGATAATATACCTCTAGATAGAGCCACCGCGTGGCCGCACATGCGACAGCAATATAAAAGTTCAGTGTTGCTATTCCTTTAAAAAGTCCCAAAATACGACCAAAATTCTACTTATCTGCGGGTTCCAATTTTAGCACTATTGTAAATTATAATTTACGTATTCAACGTGGTAATAAGAGTGTAGAAGTATCCATGTGTGAGAAAATATAATTTCACGTAAAATACCTACTTTCAATCTTACCTTGATTCTCACAAATAAAATACACTACTACCAGGTGAAGCTTGATGTGTATACATAGAAGTAACTCTTTAGAAGCACACAACATTATTTTTTCGCGTGTTATTTATCATTAAAATATATTGAGGTATGGCTGACATCCAGTGTGACATTGACATTGCTGTATAATAACTATTGTCCTACAAAACCAACTTATTTTGAAAATATCTAATTTTTTGTTTATACTTAACATTTATTTATAAATTGAACTCTTACTTCCAAATATCTATAAGTACCTACGCGATTGCCTTCAAGAGTAAAACTTAATGATTGTCGAAAGGGCTCTGTTCGGTCGTACACATGTTCACTTAAACTTAAAAATAAGGGTTCGCCCACAAATTTGTGTGTTTAGCCACCATAGATTTATTTGATTATTATGCCTACCTTTTGAACATTAGGCCTGACAGTTAAGGGAAAAGATTTGAAACGTGTAGCAACACTGTAAGTAAGTATTCCTAGGTTATGTGATATAAGAAATCAAGTTTATTTTAAGAAATCTTCCATATTTTGGTCTTAAAGCCATGACAATAAAAGCGCACAAATGTATAAATTCAATAATCATACTATAACACTAACAGTATTGAAAACTTTCGAATGAAAAGTGATTTCGTTAATATCCTTTTCTGTGCGGCTTTTACAGCCTATTATACTGCATCCTCCCATCGTAGAGCATACATCATACATTAAACACTTCACTAATGGAGTCCATTTCTCATTAAATTACTCAAACTATTACAACAATTGCAAAAACCATCCGAAAACTTAAATTAAATCGACCATAATAATATACGTGACAGTGACAGCACTTTGTTTGGCTAACATTCAAAAGTTAGCCATGCAAAAATACGGCACGCCGTAAGGGACAGAAGATACGATGCTTTGTCTCAATTTTCCTACGAACTTTGTATTAATGCGTCTCACTTCCACACTTCACACTGTAAATTGGGCTACGTCTTGAGGTATATAGTCTAAGGTTTTCACGTAGAAAGAAACCTAAAACGCTCCTAAACAAGCATTTTTTGCCGTATCACTTTTTTACTATTATTTCGTTATTCCGGTTACATTTCTATATAATTTTTGGTCTGTTAATAGTAATAAGATGATCACTTTCTTCATGTGAAATATGATTAATAAACGTTACCGTTTTAATGGTTTAATTAGATGGCGTCCCTTAGCATTTACTATCAAAATGTGCGGGGACTGCGAACTAAAACAGGAGTTTTCTTTAGGAATGTATGTACCAATAGTTTTGATGCCATTTGCTTAACAGAAACATGGTTAATTGATGGGATATCTGATTCCGAGGTATTTGACGATAGATATCTCGTATGGAGGCGGGACCGTGATTACGCTAACACTAATCAGGTTATGGGAGGAGGTGTCTTAATCGCGGTTAGACGTGAACTAGTGGTGGACACTCGCAGTGAATGGTGCTCGACTGCTGAGGACTTGTGGGTAACACTGACACTACTGCGAAAAAAACCAAGAATATCGTATAAAATGCACATTTGCGTAGTTTATATTTGCTGCCAGAACCTTGGCAACTCCTTAGCAGTCCAACTGAGTAATTTTTCAGACAACCTATCTAACATTATCCTTCAGAATTCTGCGGACAAGTTTGTTATTTTGGGTGATTTCAATCAACCCAACATAAAGTGGCAGCCGACTGCCGACGGTTATACTTTATGCCCTACTAACCTGCAGGGCGTTATCCAAACAGACTTTATTGATAATCTTTGTGTCTGTAATCTTTCACAATACAACTTCCATTCAAACATCAACCTTAGGATACTAGATCTGGTGCTATCTAATGACCAAGTTGTTGTCACCCGCTGTGGTGACCCACTTGTTCCTGAGGACTCGCACCACAACGCATTATGTGTCACTGCGGATTTCGTTCAACTGCATAGTCTTCCTGCTTGTCCCCATGTAAAATACATATATCACTTGGCTGACTATAATGCAATAAATAACGAACTTAATCTTGTGGATTGGCAGAGTGATCTAAGCTGTCGGTCATTGGAAGATGCTGTTACATACTTTTATTCTGTTATCGATAGGTTACGTAATACTTTTATACCAACAAAAACTGTATTTTCCCAAACAAAGTATCCACGCTGGTACAAAAGCCCATTGATCAAGGCCATTAAGGAAAAGGCTAAATATCATACCAAATTTAAAAAATATGGAAATTTATCAGATTTCCAGAGTTTTGTTCTATTAAGGCAACGGGTTAGTGATCTGGAAAAGGTTATGTTTGATGATTATATAAAAACAATTGAATCGAACATAAGTAATAACCCTCGGGCTTTTTGGAGTTATGTTAAAGCAAGGAGACATTCAAATTCCTATCCCTCCGTTCTACACCTTGGGCAGCAGTCTTCTAGTGACGGTGACGTAATCTGCAACATGTTTGGTGACTTTTTTAATTCCAACTTTCTTTCAGCCACTGGTGCTGGCAGTATTCCTCTACCACGTGATGTGAATCATAGTAGTGCGGCACATAGCACATCTGACATCAGTTCCGTCGAAATATGTGAGCATGAGGTCTATAGGCTGCTTAAACAAGTTGACATAAATAAATCAGCTGGCCCAGATAACATTCCGCCGATTTTTATCGTGAACTGCACCAAAGGTCTTTCTATCCCGCTCTCGATCTTGTTTAAAAGATCACTTGATATGGGTGTGGTACCCACAATCTGGAAGTCGGCATATATAACGCCGATACACAAAAAGGGGCCAAGAACTTCTATCGAAAATTATAGACCGATATCTAAGTTGTGTGTGTTTTCAAAAATACTGGAGAAAATAGTTTACAAGCAAGTTTATTCGGCTATCAAACAAAGCTTCATTGAAAATCAGCACGGTTTCCTTGGAGGTCGGTCTACCACTTCCAACCTAGTTCTTTGTAGTGACTTCCTGTTAGAATCCATGTCACATCGGTCCCAAGTCGACGTTATATATACCGATTACAGTAAATGTTTCGATCGTATTGATCATGCTACTTTAATGTGTAAACTTTTGTCGATGGGTATCAGGGGTAACCTATTCAGGTGGTTCACGTCGTATGTTGAGAACCGGTGTCAGACTGTGGTACTTAACGGTTACTCATCTAGAGCTATGCGTATTCCCTCGGGAGTTCCGCAGGGCTCGCTATTAGGGCCTCTATTATTTAATATTTTTATTAACGACGTCATTTCCTGTTTCCGACACGCTAAAATACTGTTGTATGCAGACGACATGAAGATCATGAAACAGGTAGTCTCCTATTCAGATGCTCTTTTACTGCAGGAAGATCTAGATGCTTTTCAAATCTACTGCAATTCAAATAAGTTGGATTTGAATGTCTCCAAATGCTATGTATGCTCTTGCACTCGCAAACCTCACCCCTTTTACTTTTCGTATAAACTCATGGATACCCCAATAATTAGAGTCAATTCTATCAAAGACCTCGGAGTTACTTTCGACTCTAAGCTTATTTTTGACACTCACATAAATAACATTATCAAAAAAGCGTCGAAATCACTAGGTTTTATTTTTAGGGTCTCGCCTGAGTTCAAAAGCATCAAAACTTTAAAAATTCTCTATTGCTCCTTCGTTCGTAGTCACCTCGAGTATGCCTCTCAAGTCTGGAACCCCAATTATAATATTTATATCGATCGTTTGGAGGGCATACAGAAAAAATACCTAAGGTACATTCAATTTCGTTCTAAAACATATCTTCCTGATTATCATAAGCGATGTAAAAAATTTCATATCCTACCTCTTTCTGAAAGAAGAAAAATTGCTGATTTAGCATTTCTATCCAAAACTGCAAACGGATTCAACGACATCCCTGAGTTGCTGAGCAAAATTGGGCTGCGAGTATGTTCTTCGTTTCTACGTAAACCTCGTTTGTTGCACACACCAGCGACACGAACTACTTATAGACGAAATTCTTATATAATTAGGGCGAGCCGTATGTACAATGAAGCTTGCCAGAAAGTTGATATAGATCTCTTTAATACAAGCGTGTTTAAATTAAAAAAATCTCTCTGTAACTCCTTTTTTGATAGCGTAAAATAGTCTTTACTTTTTAGTTTATAAGATCTAACACCGTCTGCTACCGTAGTGTTAATTTAATCAATTTTTATTTGTTACATGTGAAAACTTGTAATTGGCCATCATGTTGTTATCGCTTCAAATATTATGTCTGCCTAGCTGTAAGTTTTCCGAAAAATATAAAATAAAATAAAATAAAATAAAATAGTGGGCCCAAAAAAAACTGTCTCCTTTTCTTATAAAACTCAATATTGCTGTGAGCGTTTCATCTTTAGCCATTTTTCAGTGTTTCAGTTTTTAATTGCTTGTACATCTGATGACAAAAGTTGCAAACTTCGGTGGTAGGTCTCAGCGTGCAACAAGCTCGTTAAGAAAGTATTCCTTAGTCGTGGAACTTCAAACTTGGCCGCGACTTGTCTTACCAGTACCTGCGTCGTAAGTCCAAGTTTTCGAGATACAACCCTCGATTTTAGGGTTCTGTACCTCAGAAGATAAAATAGAAATCCTTGTATGATCACTCTGTTGTCAGTTTTTCAGTGCCACCGATTTTCACGAGGACGAGTGGACCTACCAAATACCAGATACGAATGAGGTGTGTAAATATTCAGATTCAGAGTCAACAAGATAAAAAGATATGGGCTAATTTATACTTTCGTGAAAACTTGAAAGTAGGTACCAAGCTGATTCTGAAACATTTATCCGACATTCCTTTCGCCGTTCAAGGTACACCAAAAAATAAAAAAAAACATTAAAAATAAAGGGTGTCCCCATAAACATACATAGTTAACGCCAATTAAGATTAAGAATTTGAAGTTAATTGTGAATTGTCATGCATGAATTAAATTAAATTGTAATTATATAATTAATATGTAACTTTCAACCGGACATCTTGTATTAAATAACTAGAATATTATATTTATATTTTTATTATGGTATGGATTAATTAGTATGCCTAAGTGGCTGCTCATGGAATGATCATTACCAAGTAGTTAATTATGTAAAGAACATCTGTACTTAATCCATGTATCACAAATAAATGATTTGATTCGATTTGGTTTAATAACAACAACAACAACAATTTAGAGGAATAGCCCTCGGTATGCGAATCCGACTCGCAATTGGCCGGTTTTTAACTAACTGAACTGTGTCTTTCGGGTTATGCTTGCGGCGCCAGAACTTAGGAGAAAAACGTATAGTGAGTTAATGAAAATTTTTCCTCCAACCAGCTGCCAATTACCAGTTTTATTTCATACATGCATAAACTCACGCCTTTTCCCCATGGGGGTAGGCAGAAACTACAGAGCGCTATATGCTACGTTTTGTACATACTTATTTTGCTTCATTTACATTATACATGTTGTCATACACACACGCTGGTTGAGAGTACTACGCACCTGACCTTTCTGAAGAACCTCATCAATAAGGTCTATGTATGTCCTTCTAGGGCGTCCCCTCCTGGCGCTTCCACTCAGATCTGCCTCGTAAACCTTTCTACTAATATCTAAACTACTTTAATGATATCAAAGTGAAGCTAAGTATATTGTCTACGACACTATCCCGTGCGTCGAATCTGTTTGCGCATCCCGAAGGCCGAACTGCGTCGAGCCAATTTTCCTGTAACGTTACAGAGAGGTAATATGAAACCCACAAAATGACAAAGGGCTCCTTCATACCGGATATTGTAAAGTTATTCGCAACTCACAAGGAACACTGCCGGATCTGCAGCGCTACAGCTTAGTATGAGGTCCCGGGTTAGATCCCCGGGTCCAACAAAGTGTTATTGAGTTTTCTTATATGGAATGTCTGGATTTGTGCTCCATTAAAGGAAATAGGTTCGCCGCGTATTTAATGGGATTTTACCATAACTGGCGAAATGTCGGTGTACTTCAGATATTTCCGGCCGGTTAACCAGATAAATTACGAAGACTACTAAACTTTTAGTTATCTTTTCGATAAAAGCACGTGCGAGGTGTCAAAAGCAGCGTCTCAGTGCGGGCTAACAATATTGTGAAAAGTATGAATTACGATGCCGACAACACAAAACTAAACCAAAACTCAAACTGAAACACGAAATAGGGTCGCTTAAATAATAAATAAACGTTAGGAATTCTTATTTGATGTTCTAAATACGACATCACAACAAGTCTTGAAACTCAAACTGTCTAACTAAATGCCACTTCACGAAGTATAACACGACACGTTCGACGTGAAATCAAAATTGTATGTGCAGCTCATCAGTGGTGGCCAGCCGTGGTAGTATGTGGGAGGTCATGTCAGGTCATGTCATGTGGTGACAGCAAGCGTTGCATGAACAACGTAGAACAACTACGGAACAATAGACAAAGTGTCATGGTAGAAACATTTCTGCCGATTTTGATGATTTTGTAGACTTTGGTCGACCTAAGAATCTACACGTTTCCTCTCTTCATTCTTGACATTGTCGTGCTCAAAACAAAATAAATGTTTTTACAATTTGACTGGCCTGTTGGTCTAGTAGTTAGCGGACCGGAGGTCGTGGGTTCGGTTCCCACCCATGACAAATGTTTGTGTGATGAGCACAATCATTTGTTCTGTGTGGGTGTATTTTTTTTTTCAGGTGTTTAGTAGGTACCCATAAAACAAGCTCGGCTTTACTTGGGAATATTATTATTATTATTATACTAGCAGACGTCCCGCGGTTTCACCCGCGTTGTTCCCGTTCCTGTGGGAATACAGGGATAAAAAGTAACCATGTCACCCGGGGATAGTGTAGCTTCCCAACAGTGAAAGAATTTTCCAAATCGGTCCAGTAGTTTCGGAGCCTATTCAATGCAAACAAACAATCAAACATTTCCTCTTTATATATTAGTATATATCATAATCAGTCATTTTGCCGATTCTTCTGTACACAAAATTTCTACTGAGGTCGTGGTTCGCGGCAGGCCGCGGCAGGCTCGCGTGAGCCCATGAAGGCCGTGATGAGCACCGTTTGACAGCTGGACATTACACCCGCGTTGTCCAGCGCTATTTACAGACCCACACGGCTAATTATATTGAATCACGAACAAGCTTTACTTATTATTTATTTGTACAACAGATTAGCCGTAACGTGGAGTTTAGGAGCTGTAATTATGTTTTGTGTTGATTAGATTACGGTGGGTTTTTCAATACAGCCCGTTTTTCGGGCTTCATTGACGGTCTCCCTTTAAGTGATTATAAACTTGGAATATATATGTTTGGCCAGACAGGATCACGTTTGTACATTAAGCGCGCTTGCTTGTAAACTGGTCAACGAATCTGGGTGGATTTTTGATTTTTTGTTTCGTCTATAAACGATGGGAAACATCAGGATTAAGTCAAAAAGTTAAAAACTGTTTTTTTTTTAGATGATGGACTGCACGGCAATTTACACGATACTTATATAATATTAATTTTAACATAGCATCACTCTTGTAATCCTCAACGGGTTAGGCAGAGGTGTACTTGTAGTAATTACCCTCATTTCGCCAGTTATGTTAAAGTGCCATGTAATTGGAGGCGAGCCTATTGCCATCAATCGGGCACAAATTCAGACTCCAGGCTGCTACCATGAAGTTTCGTATACGATTTAGGGATACGCCGCTAGCTAAGTATCATAATTATTTTAAAAGAAACCATTGTACCCATTGTATCACTTACTACTTACGGTATGACCACGTATATGAAAGTCTCGCTAATTGTTTATTTTAGGGGTTATTTAGAAACTAAACTGCAAGTAAAACATGTAGAGACCCCCATAAGCATATTTGATTATATTGCTGAAAGAATTCAGCAAAATGTACCCTAATACTAACAAATCAACCCTTGTCTCTTAATTTAAATTATAACCTTAATAGAAACACCTGACGCCTAAGAAAACTGAAATATTTGCTACTGACAGATCAATCGTTATGTAGTGCCAACTCAAATTAAAGACTTAATTCTTAGTTATGTGGACCATAACAATAAGGTTCAATTCACACCGAGACGTGACGCGACGCGACGCTGCGCCACACAAAAGAGCAACAGAAAATATAACTTTATTTTCAACACGCGCGTCGTGTCTCGGTGTGAATTGACCCTAAGGAGGTACCTAATAAAATATTGAATTAAAAGATTATTTTGTTATCTAGATAATGCACCTATAGAAACTTACGAAACCAATGGATTTATTAGATTATTGGGAAGTGAAGACAAATGAATCACAACGCTCCAAGATTTATCCGTATTTATTAGGGAGTCCGTGTCTACTCAGCAAGACAGTGGTCTGAGGCAGGGCTGGTAGTGTACGAGTAGGTACCAAAAAAACTGTCGGCATTGCCACGTTGTATGGCAATGCTTATCCTTTGACCAAAGTAAAACCCAGCCCTTGGGTCACGCGCAGTTTAAACTAAGCGTCTTGAAAGTTATTTTATTTTGTAAATAAAGAGTAATAATGGAATAGGTTTGAAGTTTACCTCATGGCCGTAGCCCGCGTTCACGTACTGGAGAAGCACAATATGTGTCGAGACATCAGCCATGCTCGGGCACAATGTAACGTTTGATACGATTCAACTCGCCTGTAAGTGGGCGGATGCCTTTTCATCAAGCGAATGTACAAAGGTTGTCAGCACAAGGCAACATTACATTGACGTTCGCAAACACATCTATGGTAACTGGTGTCAACGAGTTTGATGCTACTTCCACCAGTTGTACAAATATCTACTAATAATACTCTGATTTTACAACAAGGGCAAATGTTCGAAGTAGTTGTGCTGTAAATGTTAAAGGGTTAAAAGCATTTACCATGTGTTTATTTTTACTTTACAAAAGCTAAAAAGGGTTGTTGTTCTTGTAATTAGGAACAAATTTTACCGTTTTAAATGAACACTACAGTGGGTGAAATAAAGCGAAACTAACTTTGAGCGAACCCAACTTGAGCGAACCTAGCTTTGAGCAAACATCACTAGTAACCTGAGCGATGTTCATATCTTCCATTTTTATTCTTTATACAAAAGATGTCTGCCTATTGAGAAGCCAGCTAATAGTTCTGAAAATTGTATAATTTCATATTTCTTTCAAATATAAGGCGTCCTGATGAAAAGTTAAAAATATAGGTAACGCGTTCAACGTTTTGTTTTGTTTGCGACGATAAAATAAAATTAAAGGGCTTATTAGGCTTTCCGATTAGTAGGAGCCTAGTTAATAAGAAACCAAGCGGTCGGTATCGTAAATCGGGTCCACACTGTCCTAACTGCGATTACATCTTCCGATTTCCTAGCTAGGTTTCCTACTAACAGGAATAGTGTGTAATAAGACCTTAAAGTTTGATTTCAATCATTTTAATTACTAACTCTATTTTTAGGTTTAGTTATTTATTTACTTTATGTTTTTATGTAATATAGTTTATCTTGTCTTATCTTCTATATATTATAAAGAGGAAAGGTTTGATCGTTTGTTTGTTTCTTTGTATTGAATAGGCTCCGAAACTACTGGACCGATTTGAAAAATTCTTTCACAGTGGGAAGCTACACTATCCCCGAGTGACACAGCCTACATTTTTGATTGTTATCTCTTTATTTCCACGGGTACCTACGGGTACTACGTGGATGAAACCGCGTGACGCCTGCTAGTATTAAATAAATACATTTGAGTTTGAGATACAGTATCCTACACATTTAAACAATATGAGTAGAATAAAAAAAGTGAGTGTTTGATTTTTGATCTTTAAGTTGGTTCAATTCCACGGTTTAGGCATGGTTGTTAAGAAATCAGTGAATGCCATTTTGTACCTTTTTTTAAAAGGAATGTTTCCTCTACGTATAAAAATCTATCTGAAGAATTAATTGTGCTTTGCTTTTGGGGCCCATTGATTTTTTCGTTTTTCCATCTTTTAATTAGGAAACAGACAAGAAGTGAGCCAGGAGGTTGCAAAAACAAAACGGAATCTGTAAGAGAGCCTGCGGTCTTCGTCGTTTGTCGTGAAATTGTGAGCGCGTCCTTTATAGCTCTATTTATCCCAAATATATAATTCTCTTTGAAAGCTATCGCGCCTGATGCCGCAAAGCAAGTGTTTTCCCGTTGTCAGTTGTTATTGTTGTTGTTACCGTTTTGTTCTGTTTTCTGTTCAACCAACTGTTGGTTGTTTGTTGTTGTACGTTCTCAATGTTAGTATAAGGAGGTTGTCTACGAAATGTTTGGTAACAGTGTTTTTGTAGAGTAAAAACTTTAGGTAGCTGCGGGCTTAGATCAATACGACTGTAAAGGGACCTTTAGAACCTTTGAGATCAGTATTGACACTGAGGCACGCTGAAGCCAGTTAGAGTTACTACCTGTTACAAATTGCTTGACGCTGTGAACTACGAAGGAAGGAGGCATCAAGATACGATATCTAAAGGTCTGCTGTATGCGAACTATAAATACGGATCTCATACCTTTGGCTCCGTGCATTCATTGTGGCGTGAGTAGCCCCGGGTGAGATTGAAATGAAATGAAATTATGAAATGAAATGATTTATTATGCAAGTAGGATATGGAAATCACTTTTACACGTCATTTTTTCCTTTAAAGCTAGGTAGTTGAAGTCGGCATTTCCTAACTGACTAGATTGAAGATGAAGGTTTGTAAGGAGACTTGGAAGTCCAATCTGTGTGAGAACGATGATGCGCATCACGCGCAGCGGGTGTGTTGCTACCAAAGACTTTCAACACTTTCTACAGATGGGACTTCACGTACAAAACTTTCATCCGATACTTGTGTCCACTTGGACATCGTTAAGTCTAGTTTAGTGCGCCCGCTGCCGCTCCTATATTGCTATATTATGCTAGATGATGGCGTTACTGAGACATGGGATCATGGTTTGTCTTTGACATTTATTCGCATGTTCTCTCTAGCTATAGAATCTTTAGCTTCACTCTTGTCTCCTAAAACAAATTATCAAAACGCTAGCGAACAGATTCTTGTACCAAACACAAAAGGATTTGTTACAAGTTGAGCTAAGCTCATCAGCCGAATTATACCGGAATGGAAAAAGTTGCCAACAAATATTGGAGGGAACCCTTGCTTGGCGTTATTTACATTAAAATACAAAAATACGGGCAGCGGATAATATTACCCTTCACTACATCTGAATAGAAACAGCGAAGGAATAAGACGAGGATTTTTTTTGGAAGATGTTTTAGTTTGAATGTATTTTTTCCATCCAGACCATACCTATATACACAAGGCACATGAAAATTTGGGCTTTTAGTGAATGCGCATTTGGCAGTAATGTTGTGTTTGGTATTATTGCCGGTCTAACATTTCATACGTGTTTAATTTTGATACGCCACCTAGAAACCAAGTGATCGATACGTAAAGAGTGATTTTTATCTGAGTCTATAAGGTACGGGGAAGTTGCTAATCCATATAAAACTACGGTAACTGTCTTAGAAAGTTTATGTCCGTAATACAATTTTGCCATTACCAAATAGAGAGGGAAATATCCATGAAAGTTAAGTAACTAGGAAACTCGTTTGAATAATCAAAAACAAGGCAATTAGTCTAATCAATGACTGTGACAGCAAAGTGCTCACGTAAGAATTTAATCCATGTCCAATTGGGAATCGCTGTTATTACAAATAAAGCAGGTTGTCGACGGATTCCAGATATGCGGTGTCTAGATATTCGTCTCTTTATTATGGGCATCAACAGGTAAAATTAATGTAAATAATAACAAGATGTTGGCAATTCTTTTGACAGAAGACTCGTTAGGAAGTAATTTGATTTTATATTGTTTTACTAGGGTACTGCCTCGTTGGTTAGAATTACAAAAAAAATGAAGTATTCGACCGGCACACGGCGGGGTATTAGGGTGAGGTAAGGGGTGTTGCCAGGCACACACAACTCAATAAAATGATGATTCCCAATACTAAAAATAAAAATGTGAGTTTTTAGATATAGATGTAGGTTTCTACATCTGCTACGAACATTTCCCGGAATATATTTTTTTCCAATTCAAATTCAAATTCTTTATTGCGAACTAAGTGTACAGAAAAATAGAAAATAGTATCTGAACATGATCACAAAAAGCATTTCATTATTATGTTCCAGTGTTAACTTGTTGTGTAATTTGAACGGCTGTTGGTAACATCACCGGTTGATTAATGAAAGTCGCCGCGTGAAAACATGAGTGAAGTGAACTGTAGTTAAGCATTAGTATGAAATGACAGCTCGATTCGCCGCACACAAGTTTTAACGCGGTGATTATAACAGAATCGCACTGTTGCTGAAGCAGCGATTCCATACCAGTACATAGTCCCTCTATATCACAGAACATAAAAAAAGCTCTATATAAATATTCAAATGCGTTGAAAAAATTGCCCATCCGGACATTGTATTATAAATATTGCCCATCCGGACATTGTATTATAAATATTGCCCATCCGGACATTGTATTATAAATAATAATAATAATAATAAATAAATAAATTAAATTGGACGAAAGGATAATGTTATGTTGACGAGAGCCAGAACTCGAGCACGCCCACCACCTCCGGAGTCGTCGCTCAGCTCCGCCTCGCCGCCGCCGGACCTCGGATCACCAGCGTCACCGGCGGCTGCAGCCGCGTCGAGCTCGAGCGACGAATATTTTTCCCCGCCGACGTCGCCAACACCTGTACGTCGGCCGGGGAGAGGCCGGCCACCGAGAAGCTTGGGACTTAGGGGCCAACCGGCCCCGAGCCGGGTCCCCGCTGCCGGTGGTTGTGTGCAGCGCATGAAATGGACTCAAAGTATAAATGAGAACGTCATGCGCGCATATTACGGGTCTACAGAGGGGGGAACTAACCTCACTGCGTACCGTGTTAGGATGCTGTCTCTGTTCCAGGAGCTGGAACCAACCGTCAACGTGTCGTCCCAACGATTATCGGATCAGGTGCGGGTCATTCAACGTAACCACAGGTTGGACGACGCCGCGCTTGATAGGCTGCGCTCAGAGGTGCTGAGCAACCGTATCGTCTCTGCTTCGCTACAAACCGCGGCACACTCACCGGCAACTAATACAATTACGCCGCGGTCCAATTGTGTTAGTGATGAGGCAGATGATAGGGTTGTCACAGTAAGTAGCCAGTGCAGTGATAGATTGAGGAGCGCTCTGGAGGATGCGCTTCGCGAATATAGGTCAACACCAACTGTACTTAGACCCCGGTTACCACGTTTGCCTATGCATAAAAAAAATAGGGCGCTAATGTGTGCCCTGGATTCGCTGCTTACGGATTTATTCGAACACAGCGAAAACCTTGTCGATACACATTCGATTCTGTATTGTGCGGCTGTTGCGGCATGTCGTATAGCTAACGTTAAATTCCCAGATAGTGACGTAGCTATACGACCAAAACCAGCCGTACCAGCCTGGCAGTGCAGGATCGGGCGTCGTATCGATGAGGCCAGGGTACTCATTGGCAAACTATACTGTTTCAGGGAGGGCAATACACGGCCACGAGTGATGCGCTTTGTGAGGCGAGCGTTCTCTGGGTCTGGAATCAGTCCTGGAGAATACATAGCCCATGTCACAGAGCGCATCGACTTCCTGAAGCAAAAAGTTTATGCATGGGCAAATCGTATCCGGCGGTATAAGCGACGGGTTGACCGATATGCGCAGAATCGCATGTTCCAGAGCGACGAAAGGAGGGTTTATAGGGCTTGGGAGCGACCAGACCAAGGTATGGCTGATACGCGCCTACCGGATGATGACGCCATGTGTTCATTCTGGCGCAGCATCTGGTCGGTGCCTATCAGTCACGCTGAGGGCGACTGGACTCGGGTGGTAGAGCAAGCGTGTGATTCTATACCAGAAATGGGGGCAATCGTTATCAGCCCCCAAGATGTAGCCTGTGCAGTCCGTCCGTTACCTAACTGGAAATCTCCGGGACCGGACGGACTGCACAACTTTTGGATCAAATGGATCCAGGGATCGCACGCTTGCTTAGCTTCCCAGTTTCAGTCAGCTTTAGAGTCAGGGTCGCTACCCCAGTTCTTAACTACAGGCATAACCTACCTGCTCCACAAATCTGGTAGTACTGCGGAACCCAAAAATTATAGACCGATCACTTGTTTACCGACGGTCTATAAAGTTCTAACATCCATTTTGAGAGCTAAAATAAACGATCATATTGACAGCAATTCTATCATGTCCACCTCTCAAAATGGATGTAGGAACGGGTCCCGCGGTACTAAGGAGCTACTCCTCATTGACATGGCCATAAGCCAGCAGGTTCGCCGATCCCGCAAGGATCTGTCGACATGTTGGATAGATTACAAGAAGGCCTATGACTCGGTGCCGCATACATGGCTCATGAGGGTGCTGGAGTTGTACAAAATAGATGCAACTCTTCGCACCTTCTTGATATCGTGTATGCGGTAGTGGAGTACGGTCTTACGCTATCCAGGATGTCGACGGATCCGGGGAAACAGTGAACCTATCAGGATTGAGCGGGGTATATTCCAGGGTGACAGTTTGAGTCCGCTTTGGTTCTGCCTGGCCTTGAATCCCCTCAGCACGCTGCTGGAGGATTCAGGTCTAGGCTATCGGTTAAGGAGAGGTGGTCAGGTCATATCTCACCTCCTATACATGGATGATCTGAAACTCTTTGCCCCCAACAATTTGCGACTGATGGAGCTACTGAAGGTAACTGAAACTTTCAGTAGTGCCATCAGGATGGAATTTGGTGTGGACAAATGTGCAGCCATGCATGTCAAGCGAGGGGAGATTGTGGAATCCGAGGGAATTCAACTCTCGGATTCCATACACCTTAGATCCCTCTCCTTATCCGAAAACTATAAATATTTGGGTATGTCGGAAGCGTTAGGCATCGATGCTGCTGACATGAGGCAATCGTTGAAGGAGCGCTTCTTTGGCCGCCTGAAGAAGGTTTTAAATAGCCTTTTGTCGGGCGGAAACAAGGTGCGCGCCTTCAATGGTTGGGTCATGCCAGTGTTGATGTACTCTTTCGGCATACTCAAATGGACTCAAACGGAACTTGACGCCCTGGATAGGAGAGTTCGTACACTGATGACCGCAAACCGGATGCATCACCCACGATCCTCGGTTATGAGACTGTACATCCCGCGGAAGTGCGGGGGTCGAGGCTTCCTAAATGCTAAGACCCTCCACAACCGTGAGGTGTACAGCCTCCGAGAATACTTTCTCAAAGCCGACGTGGGGATGCATCGGGATGTGGTCGCAGTGGACAAGGGCCTTACCCCGCTATCCATGGCTAACGAGAACTGGCGCAAACCTATAGTACTGAGTACTGATGACCGCAGACAGGTATGGCAAAGCAAAGAGCTTCACGGGCGCTTCTACCGGGCTCTTCATGGGCCCGATGTAGACTTCTTAGCGTCCGTATCCTGGCTACGATTCAGTAACCTCTTCGGAGAAACTGAAGGGTTCGTCTGTGCAATTATGGACGAAGTTATCTTGACGAATAACTATCGGAGATATATTATGAAGGACGGGACAGTTGACGTGTGTCGGGCATGTCACTGTCCGTGCGAGTCTATCAGACATATCATCTCCGGTTGTTCTCGTCTGGCTAACAGTGAGTACTTGCACAGACATAACCAAGTGGCCAGGATTATCCATCAGCAACTTGCTTTGAAATACTTGCTTGTGGATTCTGAAGTACCGTATTACAGGTATGTGCCCGACCCAGTTCTCGAGAATGACCATGTTACACTGTACTGGGATCGATCTATCATCACTGACAGGACTGTTGTTGCCAATAAGCCTGATATAGTGGTGATAGATCGATTAGCGCGCCGCACAATGATAATCGACGTTACCATCCCTCATGACGAGAACCTTGTGAAAGCTGAGAAAGAGAAAAAAATCAAATATCTCGACTTAGCACGCGAGGTTGTCGACATGTGGGATGTGGACTCGGCTGTCATTGTGCCGATAGTCGTTACAGCGAATGGCCTTATAGCTAAAAGCCTCGATGAGCATCTTTCGAGGCTTTCGTTGCACGGTTGGGTCAAGAACCTGATCCAGAAGGCAGTACTTCTTGATACGGCCCGCATCGTGAGGAGGTTCCTGTCTCTGGAGCCCTAACCACCGGTAGCTTGGACCCTGCTCCCGCCATCGGTGGTTCACTATTTTTTATATTTTTAAATGTTTTTATATTTTTTATATCAATATTTAAAAATGTAATTTATATGTATGTACAAATAATAAATGAGAATAATAATAATGTTTATTCATCAATCATAAGGTACATAATAAATACAATTTTGGCTTAAATTTACGTAAAGTTCACACATGTTATGTGCCTGAACTAGGTAATCCTGTGTTTCAGGCGATAGGAGGTAGGTACAATTCTTTTTCTTGTTAAATAATCACAAAAAACAAACGTTATATACTAGTCATCTTATGTTATATGTTTAAAGGTGTAAATGAAAAAATAACAATATATTATCTTAGATTTAAATAAAATACGAACAATCTCTATCCTAATACAATTAATAACTTCTCTGAGCTGTGTCTTCATAGGACATACTTTGAAGAGTTTCCTTGAGAGTCTTCTTGCAATTACAATAATTTAGGTAATAAATGTTTGTTAGTGCGTTTAGTCTGTGTATAATAGTGGTCCAAGGAACATATAAAATTTGGTCGTGAAAGCATGTTTTGTGCTTTTATTAACGCAAACTAAATCCTTCCGTCTCTTTTTAGTTAATTCAGTGCAATACGGAAGGGCTGTATGTTGTTTAAGTACGGTGCTCATTATGAATAACTGTCGAACTGTCAGTACTTCACAAGATTTATAGAGAAGGTTAGGAAATAGTAAAGGGCGACAAGTAGACACCTTGAGGATCGCTCTTTGCGCTCTCTCGAATATTGCCCATCCAGACATTGTATTATAAATATTGCCCATCCGGACATTGTATTATAAATTTAGTAGGTACCAGCAGGACTATTGACTATCTTTTAATTGCCAGTACCAAACTTTGATGATCACTGAGAATTTATAAAATTGGCATTGCATTTTTAGTACCTACACTTAAAGTTACTGTGACTATCAGACTGGGCGCGCTTCGTCACATGACTGCGAGTGCGCATAACGTCACAAACTTATGATAGCAATACGAAACTAGCTTTTTGACAGTTATAAAGTTGAACACTTTGTCACTAACTGTCAACGGAGACACGCATTGCCCTGCTGATATTCTTTTTTAAAAATATTGATTAAGAAATAAAAGAAAGTAATGCCACACAGATACTAAGATGCTGCCCGACGCTGATTTTCAAATTCATCTGTGGGGATAAGAAGTGACGGATTAGTAATTTTAACAATATACCCAATAAATAAAATTTGGCCTAAAAACTGTTATTAAAAATTATAGTATGTAGGTATATGTATAGTGTGCTGACAGCCAGTGTGTAGTGTGATGCTGATACATTAGGAAAACAAAGGAATAAATTAGAAAAAGTAAGGATGAACGAATGGCATGATAAGCGAAAAGCCTTTTGGCGCAGCCGTGAGACATGCCAGTTTTGTGATTTTACTGTGCGTGTTTCAATCTGTTGCCAATTAATGTTTTTTCTTTCGTTATTGATTTCCATGACTTAAGTTAAAATCGGATGATTGGACTATAAAACGGTTTATTTAAATGAATCTAATTTCAAATGAAGTTGGTATAGGTACCTACGCCTGTTCCTCCTAGTTAGTGGTTCTTAAAATAAACCCACCCTTGCTTTCATCAATAGAGTCTCCAAGTAACAATGACTGTGTAACGTGACACTGGCAGACGGTAATTATAAAGGTTCCAGTTGACTACGGTACCGGGTCCTACGGTACCGGGTACTACGGTACCGGGTACTACGGTACCGGGTACTACGGTACTGTTATTTCATACGCATCGCAATCAGCCTCGGAATATTTTCGTTGCATTGTTTTCATTTTATGTTCGTTACGAACCCGACTGATATTCAGCAGAATTGTACACCGTATGAAATTTAGAAAAAACGAATGCATGCTTTGTTGAAATACTTTGAATAATTTATTTTCAATATCAGTGTATTCTGTAATTGGGACTCGGTTTCCAATCAAACGTTTTTTTTTTCATAATATTGTGTAAATATTGATCGAGATGTGGGATTTTGGCCTTTTGTTAGAAAAGCACAGGTAGCTGTATTATTAACCTGACTGTCGCTACATATAAATGTAATCTAGATATTGTGTATAACACAGTGTCCAATCATTCGAATACAAGTTTAAACTAGTGTAATTGTGTAGTTAATGTTCTCGAATTCACATATTATCACAGGGTACGCGTATGTACTCGAGTTAATTAACAGGTTGTTCAATCAGAACTCGGTTGAATTAAAACGTTATAAATTTGGTCTGACTTCAGTAATTTTAGAGTTTAATATAACCATAAATAGTGAATACTATCTCTTTTGTTAGTGTTTTAAAACACTCGCACAATCACACTGCATTTCGAGATGACGAGTGGTAAAGGCGACTGCCTAATGCACGAATTTGTAAGTTCGAATTTAGGTGTGTACATCATTGTGACTTCTTTAATTCATAATGTATTTTCTAAGTCTATCTTTGACATTATTGAGTGTAGACGAGAAATATCGTGAGAAAACCTAGACTTTATTGATGTAATAGCTAAGTGTAGTTTGTAAAAAAAACAATTTCCCCAGTCGTTTAGAAAATAATAACCTTTTCTAAATTCCATATGATTGTGTTTCAGAAATAACAAACCTTGCAAAGCTTATGTTTCAGAAATAAATAAGAGACAGCCCGTCAGGTCTTGGCTGCGGAGTGCGATCACGTTTCATACGTGCGACCGTTTTAAAGCCGTAAAAGCTTCCAAAATGGCTGTCGCTACTCGGAATCTAATAAAGCCCTGACAATCCCTTTCCATTCTAAAGTCCCGCAAATGATCACAACACTAGTCCCGAGTCCCGAGCTGAAACGATTGCCCTGCAATTGACACTTAATTAAATCCCGGGCTATTTACGTAGGAACGAAATAACATTAACCCGAGTTATTATAATATTTGCCAATATTACTGAATAATGGCGTAGTCATTAATTTTATTTGCGAATAGTGTTGTTTCAGTGTAGGTATAGGTATGCGATGGTTTCTCGGTATCTCGTTATTTTTTGTAGCTCTCACACACGAGAGATCAGATACACTAAGTAGATAGGTCGGTACCCACACTCCGTGTACGACATTGCGCATCTGTATATTGTCAGTTTCTGCGTTTACTTCAATCTCTAGTGACTTTAAATAATTTGGTGCTTGTCCTTCTTATACAAAAAAATGTATCCATGCAAGCATCCATCCATGTTGTGTTATATCATGTAACTATGTCTGTTGTCTGACCAAATTAAAATGTAGAAGAGAACCTTAGAATAATACCACATTAAGCCACATTTAGAAAAAAACACCGGCAAAATCGTGTGTTCAATTTATTAACACGGGTACACACATTCAGCGCACACACACAAGCGTGCGCCGAATGTGTGTACCCGTGAGCTGTGTTCAGCTGAACGTGACTTCCAGTACCTACTGGCACGGCTCGCCGAGCAAACAAGCCAGATTTGGCTCATTTTTAATTGACTCACTTTTTGCAAAGGTTAGACTAGGTTTCTCTGCGTTACTATTCTGAGAAGAAAACTGAGGGAATTCGTAAAATGCGGCAAAATTTTTGAAATGTTGCGACACCGTCCGACATGATGAGCACAAATTACTCATATATATTTTAAATGAGATTTTGTTAATAACGGGAGTTTTTGGAAATACAAAATAAGTTGAATTTTATTTACTTACTCCCATAACCGACTGATCATTTAGGTGAAATGTTCGTCAAAGTAGTGCAGGTTCTACTTAACCCCAGACTTGTTCGTTGGAGAGATAATCCCGATTAACTTGCGCCAAAGGTTACCTATATTTAGACATGAATATCACGTGGCGTGACTCGGTCGTGCCCAACGGAGCAGAACGTTGGCCATCTCGTGAAACCGTTCCACGAGCTCCATCGGTGTGTTCTGATTCCTATATATCCTTATAAACATTTCCCGCCTTCCCAGAGAACAAGTTCAATAAACTATGCGCTTCAAGGCAAACTGCTGAGAAATCTTTTGGCGTGGTCTTGACATCAAAGCTCGGTTAGCTTTGATATCAAATGGCTCATAAACAAAACTTTGGAACCAGTTTTAGTTTGTGCCCTTTTCATGCAAAATTAACTTAAATAATGCATTCCAAGAGCTTCCATCGCTTTAACAAGTGAAGTCTTTTTACTTAAAGACCCTAAACCCTAACATAATACCATAATTAATAATCCCAGCCTTTCCTACTGCAGGGCAAAGGCCTCTTCTCCTACTACTAGCAATCAAGGTGATCGATGCTCATGCCTTCTCTAGGCATGAGCATCGATCACCTCGATTGCTCAAGGTGGATTGGCGATTTGAAACTTATGTTTACTTTAAAGTCCAGGTTTCCTCACGATGTGTGCCTTCACCGATGTCAATGATGTCTAAGATAAACTTAGAAAGTACATATGAATTAATAAATTCACATAGGTCTTGGCCGGATTCGAACCACAACCTCGTGCATGCGAAGTAGGCGCCTTAACCTCTGGGCCATCATGCCTATAATGGTAAGTATAAATGCACAAAAAAGCTTAACGTACGTACTATTGTTTTTTAACTCTACTCCGTATTGAATACCCGTTGCAAAAGGTTCGGATTATACATTCATCGGCACTGTTTAATAAATTAAAAATAAATCTGAATGAAGCTAACTTAGGAATTGCTATGCAAATGTTAATTACAGAATGTTCATCGAGTGCCATAATTAAGCCCTGCAGTGGAACACAAAAGGCTGATATAAATAATAATAATAATCCTCTTTGATCGAATCGCTCGGGGATCGGCCATGAGGAATACACTTATGTATTTATGGGAGCATAAAGTACAGCCGTAACAGCAGAATTAATTATGTTGAAGCAAATTGATGCTAATTTATAATAGCAGCTTTTAATTGAATTCTAAACTGAATTGAAATACAATTTTAACGCCGTCTTTAAAACAATTGGCACGTTTTACGTATCGTAAGGAGTGGGCTGTTCAAACGGTATAGTTCTTAGTATTACAAATTGCGCGAAACATTATTTAAAGTCATTCTGAAAGCTTTGTAATGTTCGAACATCAAATGTGATAATTCTCTTAGTGTCTCCCAGGAGATTGATGTCGCTATAAACATGTCAAATTCGGTCCCGAACGTCCCGAAGCGAAAAAGGACCGACCAACTGCTGCCGTCCAAATCCTATAAAGGAAATAACAGCTAAATAAACTTCAATCATTTCCGTGGCTAATATAGGCAGACGTAATTAATAATATAGGTATCTACCTACTAAAGTTTGCGCATTATTCAAATACTCATATCAGCCGTCATTTAAAATTTCTACACTGAACACATTGAAATGCAACAATAATTGAGCAAATACCGGTGGTGTGTTCTGCAGAACAATGTCTTCGGTTTCGTCTATTGACCAGCAGCGGTCCCTCGACGGCCCCCTTTCGATGGCAGGCGCCATGTTGGGTTGTTAGCTGGAGGTACATGAGCCTTTGAGTCAAACAAAAGGTCCACATTCCGGTTCTAATGAGCGATTTCGGACCACGAAGTAAAGATGAACCGAAGGACCATTCTACTATTGGCTGTATCTGCCGTATCTTCTGAGTAGGTATTCTATTCTGTTACGAATTTGAATTTCTATAATAAATTCGAAATGATTTTTAAATTCCTTCTTTCTCATCAATTCTCAATTGTGGCTTCTATTGCTCTGTAAACACACTATCTTTAACCCCCGAAATTTATACCTATGTGTGTTAGTCTATGGCATCGTAGCTTCTAAACGAATGAACTGATTTAGAGTATTTTGTGTTTGAAAGCAGACTAATTAAATAAAAAAATGGTAAGTCTACAGTAACTAGCGTTTTTTCTATTCCCTGACGTAACGACACTTCTTTTTTGAATCCAAGTATATTGACTGGACAATAAAGTAAAATTAAGTGAAATGAAGTAGAAAAAAATTTAAGTATTTATGACACGCAGAAATAACCCTAACAATAAAAATACAAATTGAATTAAACTATTTCAAGATTTAGCTGTCTGCATTAGAAATTCTAATAAGCAGCCGTGCATGATAACTAGTTTAATGTAGTTCCACCAAACAGATTCCTAATATATTTTTTTTGTACGAAATCCTAAAGTCGTAGTGTTAGCACCTTTAGGCTGTCAACGGGCCTTCTGTCCTTTGTGTTACTGGTGGACGTGTCGGTGGCACCCTTCGTCCGGGAGAATGTAATAGTTCTTACCCAACATTTTGTACCAAGTATGTAGCAAGGTGGCTACGCTAAAGGTAGGTAGGTACAAGTGGGTGACGTCACGCATCATCTGTTTCTGTACAAGCCACAACAGTCTTTGGAGGTTTGTTCCCTCACATCTTATTTCCAGCAAAAAAAAACTAGGAAGTTGTGAAGGGGTCGTTTTGGTGGAATGTCTTATGTAATTTTTAACATTCAAAAGTCTAGAGACATTAGCTAATCTATATATTTATACTAATATTATAAAGAGGTAAAGTTTGTAGGTTTGTGAGTTTGTGAGATGGTAGGGTAATCTATGGATCTGCTAAATCGATTTTGAAAATTCTTTTACCAATAGAAAGCCACATTATTAGTGAGTGTCTTAAGCTTTATTTTAGCTTAAGCTTTTGTCAATATTAGGAGGGGATGTTAAAGTCTTGCTGGTAAAAGTTAAAGTCACACAAACAAAGTGCTAGTTGAATAATATTTTGTCTATAATGCGACTAGTTTAGATCTCAGCTATATCTTTACAACTAACATTTCCTAAATATTTTATGGTTCCGGAATCCAACCATAGCCACACCTCGAACAATATCACAAAAACAAAAGCCTCCGACATAATTCTCCAGCAATACATTCTCGTAATAAATTACTTGGAACATTAAAAAGATAAGAAGATATTATGGGAAGCAGAGACGCCACAGAGCAAAATATCACGATAACGCTGAAAGATGCAGCACGCGCTCGCACTTGCTTTGATATAACATTAATATCGAAGTTCGTTCAGTAGAATGAGAATATCAGTAGGTGAATGTTAGAATACTGGTGGAAAATTAAACTCTAATTGTTTATGGCATTAAAACATAGCGCAAAACTATGCAGAGAAAATCTATTCAAGTTAACAACATCTGCTTGTAAAAGATACCTGCATAAGTAAGTATGGAGAAATATATTATAAGCTTGCTTAATGGCTACGAAGATTTTTGTTTGGTTGAAGTTGTCAATGTCAGTGTTATGTATAGTGGGTAAATAATAACAGCCGCGCGGAAGCTACGCTTGGCGAAGCCGGTCTGTAGATGGGTGGCTATTCATTACATACCAAGATTCCCCCGTGCCTGGGAAAACACTTGAAGCCGTTGCTCCCGGCTGTCATGTAAAGATCTTTGACAGTCGTTACGGGTAGTCAGAAGCCCGAAAAGCTGATAACTAGTTTAACCAAGGGTACTCAGTTACTGGGTTGTGGAGGCCAGACAGGCAGTCGCTCTATGTAAAACATGGTACTCAGCTGCATTGGGGTAAACTAGGAGTCGACTGAGTACCTAGATGACCGCTATGCTCGGTATTTTTTTTGGTAAATAAAAATGAATCCTAACTAACTTTAACTAACTAACGAAGAACTTAAAAAAAACACGCAATCTACTTTGACGGTTACCCTTTAAAAGCTGTGTCACTATTAATAAGCCTATTTCTATCATCTCCTGAGGAAAATTGACCCAGAGTAGCGATAACACGGCCCGCGCGTGCGAGACTCGTGTGTCGCACACATCACGACAGCAGCCACTTACGGCGGGCCGCCAGGAGTCAGGACCCTCGTCAGCGGCGGCACGACACCACGTCAGATAGCGTGACGAGTACACACGTCGCTAACGTGTCGGATATCCACGTCAATACAAACTGAATTGGGGAACTTCACAACTAAATCTATTTGTATAAAGTTCGGAACAAGTTTTCTTTTAATAAGCTCCTGGCGCTTCGAGCTGGCGGAGTTTTATCGATATCGTTTGTGCGAGGCCTTGAGGCGTGGAGGTGAGTTCGGGATGGTAATTCTTCTTATTGTTGTACCGAAGGTAAGTAAACTTTTGCTTCAATTTCGGAAGTAATAGACAAATATTTTTTTTCTTGAACCCGTCGGGTACATTAAGTACCTACGGTATACACACTTTTGTCAGTTTCGGCTACCATTTAATATCTTCAGAATACTTCTTCAAAAACTAGAAGAAAGTCTCTCTTTCAGAATATGTGTGTGTGGTTACTGCTGTTAATCATAAACTACACACATCAAAAGTGTCTAGGGATCAACATATATTTTTGCAATAACTTTTCTCCTAATTGATATTAATTAAAATTTTCTTTAAGGATTCATCAAATAAAGTGTTTTCGTTTGTCACAGTAACGATGAACCAAGTCACCTTTGCATTAATAAAGAAATTTGCCATTTTCCTAATAAAGGGATTTTTGACATTTGAACCACTAACATTAAAGTTCGAAAAAAAGACTGAAATAACAGTTTTCTTTAAAATTTTATTGGGTAACTTAAACAATTAATAATCCGTGTTTCTACCGCGAACACTAACAACACAAGAACATCGGTTTGGCATACTCAAAATGAGTTCATCCAAATCACGCTGTGGAATGGCCGCCCATGTTCGTTGCAACAACAAAAAAAGGTCTTCTTGCGACTGGATACCCTCCATATTCGGCAGAGCTCTTCTCTGTAGCATATCCCATGCATGCTCAATCGGGTTAAGTCTGGCGACTGAGCAGGCCAGGGCAGGACATTGATGTTAGCTGCGGCGAGAGTCTGTCTTACAACTCTTGCGGTGTGCGGTCGTGCATTATCATGCATTAACTGAAATAAGGGACCGATTTGCACTTGTAGAGGAACGATGACGTCTGATACAATCGTCTCAGCATAAATTTGAGCGTTGAGGTTGCCTCTGATCCAAATCAACTCAGTTCTTCCGCCGATCCAAACACCCGCCCATACCATGATGGTTCCACCACTATAAGGATGGACTTCCTGGCAGGATTTTAATCGCTGTTGGCGTCCAGGGGTTCTCCAGTGTCGTATACGTCTTGTATCCGGTCTCATACCAAAACGAGACTCATCAGAAAAGCACACGAAACGCCATTGTTCTTCTGCCCAATTTCTGTGTTCAAGAGCCCATTGATATCGAATCCTACGATTGTGCATTGCTATAGGTGGTACCCGTAGCGGTCTTCGGGAATGAAGGTTCAGTTCATGCAAGCGGTTTCTGACTGTTTGGTCGCTAATTAAGTTCCCTGAAGAGTGATGAAGCCTCACGGCTAACATCATGGCGGTTATTGTTGGAGCTCTTCGAGTTAAGATTTGAATGTATCGGTCTTGTCTCCGTGTGGTGCAGCGATACCGTCCTCCATGGCGCTCAGCCACGGTACCAGTGCTTCGGTAACGTGTCCAAAGTCGACTGATTGACACTCTGACTTGTATTCAGAGCTAAAGCCACAGTACGTTGCCGGGAACCAGCTTCTATCATTCCCACGGCTCTGAGCATTTCTTCCCTGCTTAAATGACGTCGCCGCTCCATAATAACGTTGGTTTTAATCAGTAGTAGGGAAACAGTAGCACTAATAATGTCTTCAATGCGTTGTATGTTTTTATAGGGAAAATATTGACAGCTGATTTTCATCTTTTACTCGAATTTGATTCACAGTTCCTGATTCAAATTATGAAATGCACCAAAAAGAATCCATATAAATTTATAAAATCATAAATTTATTACAAAGCCACATCTCAATCTCAAGAAATCCGCATAAAAATGCTTGATCCCTAGACACTTTTGATGTGTGTACTTGTAAGGACAAATACAGGACAATACTAGATTTGGACAATTGAGTTCCAACATCTACGTCAATATTCATTCTAATGTGAAACGTGTAATTAACATTCATATTTTTATTAATGATGTTATCTCACAAGTGCCTACTATAACAGCATTGTATTAAGTATCACGTATGCACGTAAACCATATAATTTTTGATGATATCTATACGCCTTTGTTGTCATGTATTGACATAATCCCACCGTATGGCCTCTAACCGAGTCATTATTATCATTTCGGATTAAATATTTAAAACTTAATCCACACGATTGTATTAATGGCCGCTTTTCCAGCACTCAAACTAAATGCAATTCAATGTCTTAGGTTTTTATTAACATATAATAATAGATCCTTGTTACATCTAAATTATACCTACTTATACCCCCCAGTAACGTAATCAAAGGTCTACAAACCGATAATACTCGCTACACTGAACTATAAAAACACAAAGACAACAATATAGAAACCGGGATTAATAGAAAAACCATTTGCTACAAGTGCCTTGGAAAAACTTGGCGACATTACGTACACTATTTATGTCAAAGGTTTCCACAGAATAACTCGACAAAGAAGTAACAACATTGGTCCGTATCTGTCCGCATCTGTCCGCATCTGTCCGCATCTGTCCGCACGACGTCGCACGACGCCGCACGACGTCGGATGTCTTCTACATTGTTTTTATAAGAAAAGAATAGCACATTCACGTTTTTACGATAATATTTTCACTGTTTACTTAGGTTCTGAGTTGCTGTTTACTTAGGGCCCGCGTTACGTATGGAAAAACTTACCTCCATTTTGAGAGAAAAATTGGTTGCGTACTTGAATGATACTTTTAGGTACAATTTCCAATCTTGCCTCGAATATTATTATAATAATCTTTTTCGATTCCCTTTGATTGTGTCTGTCCGTCCCGAAAAGGGATCAACTCCAAGAATATTAATCTTATCAACAATGCTACGTAAAAAAGGTCATGTTAATACATTACAAAAAATATTGGAGTACGTCACAATTCTACAAAAACCAGCCAATCGATGAAGAAAAACCAATCTCATATCAGTAACAAGAGGCTTTGGATGAATCCAATAGAATGTGCTCAAGCCCCACTTAACATAATTAGCAATCCATCGACCGTGATTCAGCCGGGGAAGTACAGAAGTTGCACTACAACAGTAATCCCGACTCACTCCGTAACAGTCCATTCAACAATTTATTGCGTTTTACGACACCAAAGAGGAAAATAAAGTCAAACGCTGTCATCTCTGAGGTCCAATTGAACGCGTTTCCGAGCTTTTACGCACATCCAGCGGAGGTAGGAGGTAGGTACAGGCCTACTAACTCAATCGGAAGGAACGGAAAACGGACCGAATCTACGAAATTAGCGAACGATCGGCGGCGGCGGTGGAGGCCGGGTACCGGGCGGCCCACACGGCACCAAACAGACGCTTTTCAATTAGGAGAGGATAAAGTGGCCGATTTTCTGACGTATTTATACGTGATTCTGAGAGAAGCTCCGAATTTAATGAAATATTTTTAAAGAATCTTGCGATAAAATTGTACGCCTCGTTTCAGCGGATCGTTTGTTGTAATTGTTTCAATTTCGTACCTCATTGCGATATAATTCCGCTGAGATGTTTCCTTTAGCAGTGAAGGCGGCGGAGTTGCCCCAGGACACGGGACGTAACGAGGCGCAGTGAGCTCAGACACAAGGCACGTTTATTGTATGAACAGTGACTCCTACTCACTCTTTTGCTTCAGTTATGTTGTTCATGTTAAGTACCGCGAACATTCATGATAAGGGCTTGCAAAACGCCACTGACTTTGACCATATAAAAGGGTCAACTTATTCGCGCCTGCGCTGATCCGAGACCTTTTTACGATTATTAAACGTAAAAAAAAAATCAGGAAAAATTGCATAGACAAATATTACATTGAGGTTGTTTTATTTAATACTAGCTGATGCCCGCGGCTTCACCCGCATGGATGTCGGTTATAGTGCCGAGCTCCCAGAAGGCTTATTTTTCACCTCCAAGAAATGTATACAAAATCTTGGCAAATTATATACTAATAACTTTCTTGAGAAAAACTCTATCTACAGGTGGAAACAGCATTGGCGTAGTCATGTTGGGTTTATCGCGAAGAGACAAGCAGACAGACAGACGACCGCGACGCAAATACGGATCCACTCGATCAACCATTGCAGTCAAAGTAGTATTTTGTAGATGGATGTTATACCAATCAAGTTAAATGATTACCTCCTAATACTACTACTTCAAATACTTCTACCTACTCTAGTATTGCATGCAAAATAGAGACACGCAGCGCAGTAGTTCAGTATAAAATAATGTGTTATTAATCTTTCAAAATCAATGCATTGTAATAAAGTAGTTAGGTTAGGTAGTTAGGGTAGTATGGTAAGTTAGATAAGGTTATACTAGCTGCTGCCCGCGACGTCGTCTGCGTGAAGGCTATACAGCACCAAAAATACCTAAGATGCCAGTGTCGATTGTAGATCTAAGTATTCTTTTTAAAAAATATTCAATGTACAGTTTTGACTTTCCTACGATTTTATTATATGTATATAATAATAATATACTAAACAGTAATACTCACAGCAGTAGGACTCCTCTTGCTTTTGCTTGAAGAGAAGTGTTCAATCACTTCCCAGTTGGATTTTTTGGGAGCGGGGGTGTCCGCGGGCGAGGGGGATGCGCGGTGTGCGGCGGAGGGGGTGCTTCGCCCCGACTCCTCCGCGCCGCGCACCGGCGTCGCCGCAGAGCGCAGCGACGCACATCGGCGCCCGCGCAGCGCCTCCTACAGAACAAAATACAGTTAAGTTAAAAATGACGTACCAATTTATAGCTGAAAAAGAGACGCAAAATATTTTCAGTTTAAGAGGATGACACGCTGAATGTTTCCAGACTAAATCGAGTTAAAGATTTAAACTAGGTATAAATTACTCTTGCAGTTTCAACTTTTGAGTTGGTATGTCTTCATTGTCGTTTTCATAAATATGTATATAATAAAAGAGAGTACTATTTGCGGATGCTAACAATGAGGTTAAAATTATAAAATTTGATTCTTTAACTCTTGTAGTTGTTATACTAGCAGGCCACCTACTAGAGATGTTAACAAGATACTATTGATGTCAATAGCATTAAAAAGACATAAGCGGATCCGATCGGCTATTGTAACAGCACTGACCACTGTCTAGGCGAATGGATAAACAAACCAGCAAGATAAATAGTAAACTCAGAAGGGTGGTGTAACTGTTACGTCAATAAAAAACCTATTCTATTTTACATCACACTAGCTAACCATCCATGTCTTATGAACCGAGCTCAGGTATAAATATGACAAACGTAAAGATTACGTTATAATATACTTGACTAAACTATAACACAAAAAGAGCTTTTAGAACAGAAAATAAGAAGGCACTGCTTATAGGAAAATCGTACATAAACGATGGAATCGCAACATTCACTAAGATAAAGTGTCAGAATAATAGTGAGTGGAAACAAACCGCGTCGAGCGAGCAACAGTTTGCAATAATAGCAACATAACAGAGTTACAAGTT
The DNA here is from genome assembly GCA_921972225.1 of Euplexia lucipara. Taxonomy (NCBI): domain Eukaryota; kingdom Metazoa; phylum Arthropoda; class Insecta; order Lepidoptera; family Noctuidae; genus Euplexia; species Euplexia lucipara. The sequence goes on along the minus strand of OV179142.1, from coordinate 36,522,404 downwards.
GTGACTAAAAGTGCACTTGTAAGTTTAGAGGCACGCGAGGGAGCAACAATGTTGAAGAACTAAAAAGCTAACCGATCTGCTTACACTGTTCATGTCTACATGTTTGTTGTTCCGACCGAAAACATCTAATAACCTGAAGTGTTAATTTCAGAATGTCTTTCTTATGTCCAGGTTTTTGTAACATGTTTTCCTCCGTGTGAGCTAGTACTTTCCATATGTCATTGTATTCTTAAGTGGTAACTTTATAAGTGAGATCATTATGGACCCTGATCGTTGTGTATTCAAGAGATTATTTAATTTTTTAGAGAATTATTGCATAATAATGAGATTAACCCAAATTTGGAGATAACGAATTACTAACTTACCTAGTATCACTTTGCTCGTGTCTATTATGTATGTATTTCTATTCTATTTACCCATTAATTATTGATTATTTCTATTACTAAATTAACAACTCGTTGTTGTTCTCAGATATAACAAGTAATATTGGGTGCATCTTTAGCATCTTTAGTTGGCCCTATCAGAATAACAGCGCTACGGTATTTATTGTTTACTTTAAATATCGTGGCATCGTGCTAAGATAAGGGTCTTTTTGGCCATGACAAAAATTAAGTGTAACTACACACATCAAAAGTGTCTAGGGATCAACATATATTTTTGCAATAACTTTTCTCCTGATTGATATTAATTAAAATTTTCTTTAAGGATTCATCAAATAAAGTGTTTTCGTTTGTCACAGTAACGATAAACCAAGTCACCTTTGCATTAATAAAGAAATTTGCCATTTTCCTAATAAAGGGATTTTTGACATTTGAACCACTAACATTAAAGTTCGAAAAAAAGACTGAAATAACAGTTTTCTTTAAAATTTTATTGGGTAACTTAAACAATTAATAATCCGTGTTTCTACCGCGAACACTAACAACACAAGAACATCGGTTTGGCATACTCAAAATGAGTTCATCCAAATCACGCTGTGGAATGGCCGCCCATGTTCGTTGCAGCAACAAAAAAAGGTCTTCTTGCGACTGGATACCCTCCATATTTTGCAGAGCTCTTCTCTGTAGCATATCCCATGCATGCTCAATCGGGTTCAAGTCTGGCGACTGAGCAGGCCAGGGCAGGACATTGATGTTAGCTGGGGCGAGAGTCTGTCTTACAACTCGTGAGGCTTCATCACTCTTCAGGGAACTTAATTAGCGACCAAACAGTCAGAAACCGCTTGCATGAAGTGAACCTTCATTCCCGAAGACCGCTACGGGTACCACCTATAGCAATGCACAATCGTAGGATTCGATATCAATGGGCTCTTGAACACAGAAATTGGGCAGAAGAACAATGGCGTTTCGTGTGCTTTTCTGATGAGTCTCGTTTTGGTATGAGACCGGATACAAGACGTATACGACACTGGAGAACCCCTGGACGCCAACAGCGATTAAAATCCTGCCAGGAAGTCCATCCTTATAGTGGTGGAACCATCATGGTATGGGCGGGTATTTGGATCGGCGGAAGAACTGAGTTGATTTGGATCAGAGGCAACCTCAACGCTCAAATTTATGCTGAGACGATTGTATCAGACGTCATCGTTCCTCTACAAGTGCAAATCGGTCCCTTATTTCAGTTAATGCATGATAATGCACGACCGCACACCGCAAGAGTTGTAAGACAGACTCTCGCCGCAGCTAACATCAATGTCCTGCCCTGGCCTGCTCAGTCGCCAGACTTGAACCCGATTGAGCATGCATGGGATAGGCTACAGAGAAGAGCTCTGCCGAATATGGAGGGTATCCAGTCGCAAGAAGACCTTTTTTTGTTGTTGCAACGAACATGGGCGGCCATTCCACAGCGTGATTTGGATGAACTCATTTTGAGTATGCCAAACCGATGTTCTTGTGTTGTTAGTGTTCGCGGTAGAAACACGGATTATTAATTGTTTAAGTTACCCAATAAAATTTTAAAGAAAACTGTTATTTCAGTCTTTTTTTTGAACTTTAATGTTAGTGGTTCAAATGTCAAAAATCCCTTTATTAGGAAAATGGCAAATTTCTTTATTAATGCAAAGGTGACTTGGTTTATCGTTACTGTGACAAACGAAAACACTTTATTTGATGAATCCTTAAAGAAAATTTTAATTAATATCAATCAGGAGAAAAGTTATTGCAAAAATATATGTTGATCCCTAGACACTTTTGATGTGTGTATATAACCATAAGACCTGTGTCTTATGGTTATATAGTTACACTTATTTTTTGTTGTTAAAAAATCCTGTGCGTGTCCCAAATAAATGTATTTTCTTTCCTTTTATTAAAACCGCAGATCAGAGTTGTTTGATATGATTTGTGAATTCAAACTGTAGTGGTGCCAATTCCCTTGTTCGCCAGCTAAGTTTAATTTTAAGTCATTTCAATTTTCTTCTTTATATTTTATTCAAGAAAGGGACAGACATTGATTGGAGCTGACAGACATATCGGTCGACACATTGACTGAAACATGGCGAAGTTCAAGGTATAAAGTAATTTGACATGATTATCCACCTCAGATACCCTGATAAATGAATCTCCAGAAAGGAAGGGAATTGAAATGTCAATTCCTTTATTTTAGTTTAGTGATTAGCGATCGGAAATCGAAGAAATCGCGAGCATCAGCATCTCTCCAAAGCCACAACAGAACATGTCGAGTCTCCAGTGCTGCTTTTAATTGAGTTGCTGCACTGCACCATACACTTCCATTAAGCGTGTCGTTTGACAGCCACTCAAAAACTGTTAGTATTTTTCGTAAACTCGTTACTCGGTGTGTTCAGGATCTCAGGGAGGCAAATAAATTAGTGGACTGTATAACTTTAAAAACGATGTATTCTGAGGAACGGTAGAATAAGTAGCGGTACAGTGAGGTTGATTGTCGCAAGTGCTTCTTAAGCCGTCGGATGGTGAAGTGACCCCCGCCGCTCGCCGTCTGCCGAACCTCGTCCTCTGCCCCGCGCCCGCCGCCTCAGCTGCCGGTGACGTAGTCCACTGGTTCACGCGCTTAGTGCGTGAACACGGTGTATTGTATCTGCACGTAAAGCGTGGTGCACATAAATGTTAGGCGGTATCCGATGGCTTATTTAATACCAAAGTATCCGCTACTGTGGTGTAAAATTGTGTGGCATGGCTTGCCGCTTTTGTATGCATATTAAGTAGTGAGGTTCGTGAACAGATGTGTTTACCGTACGACTAGTCTGCTCCGTCGAGTTGCGCACTTAACTAAGTATCTAATGGCTGTAAGGCTGGTTTCCTACAGCGCGTAATTTTGTCGTTTATCAATATTTTCGGGATAATATCCGCGACGGAGCCGTGCACCCCACACCTTACGTACGCTCAGGTTTACTGGTGCCCGTGATAGATGACGCGATCACTCAACGTCAACACAATTAAACAATGTTTTGCGTTTGTTGGAACAACGCAACGTTTTGCTTTCTTTACTAAAATACGAATTCACAGGGATTGCTCATTTTAAGATAGGGTAATACTGTAATAAAAAATCTTGAACATGAAAAAATAATACCTACGTATTTGCCTTGTTTTAATAGGTAAGTAATCAAAGTAAGACTAAAATTGACTTTTGCAAATAGGAAAGTAATTCGGTAAAAAACTTCCCACTCACGAAGCGACAGACCTTATGACGATATCTAATAATGATAATAAGACAAGAAGTGTCGGAATACAGAAATCTGCACCAATAAGTAGGGCCAGACTATTACCAGCGTAAGTCGATGAATTACTCCTTAAGCCGATTCGTGATGCTCAGAAGAGATAAGACAGACTAGCGCAAGGGAGAGTACCTCCGACCCAGCACTAAGCTCTACTGCAGCTTATAACTAATCGGAGCCTGCAGCTGAACGGAGTGTTAATATTACCTACTCAGATTAAGGTACCTAACTTCTTTAGAACTATACCAATAGAAATCCATAAATCTTAAGTGAAATATAGAAGCATTTTTCTATATTCTGATCACTGTATTAATATAATAACGAAACGAGTGGATCACATAATAGTATCTTATTCAATTATAAATAGATTAGGGTTTCTGAAACTCTTCACTGTTAATATCGGTTTTGAAATGAAATGAAGACTGTATGTGAATGCATTGTTTGTTTGATACAAAATGGTAATGATACTCCTAAATCATTAATAATAACGACTAAGATACTCTTCATTAACTTAAATTTAGTTAATTGTCTAACCTTTTGAAACTTATCTGATTACAAAAATTGTATTACTGTTCAGCTGTAGACTACAACTGTTTCACTACTAATAGGTGTAATGGACACCCGGTAATTAATGTTAGCTTTTGCCAGTAATTAGACGATAATTATAACAAACAAAAAGAAAACGAAGTTTACGACAGATAGTATGCACGTTGTAAGTATTAAAGCACACACAATTTTAACTCATTTACCGTGCAACACAAAATATATCCTTCCATTAATAATAAAATTGCGTAACATATACTTTACGTACTTCTACGGAAAAATTTCTTGTGCACGAGAAAATTGAATAAAAGTACGTCAGCGTACATCAGCTGGATACTTTCCCGCGCAACATGGAAACTGTTATTTTAAATGTAACCGCTGGCAGAGGAAATGTTTTCATATTCATCCTCCACTATTACACTCGCCGCGCACTGCACGTAGGTGCCACGGCCCTTTGTACTGAGAGCAACTAAAACTGGATGACGTACATAATGGTAAAATTACCAAACCACAAATGATTTCAGGAAGTCTGGTCAGTATTGGTCGTATTCTGGCATGCAAGCGGATGTTTTTTAATTTGTTAATTTAAATACCTCGCGCGTACATCTCCCCTAAAATATACACTGTTGTAGTGTTCAAACCACTTTCGGAATATTTGTTATTGATAGTGAACTCTGAACTACTTTACTACTGACTATCTTTAATGTTAATAAAATAAAGAGTTATAGATTCTTTCTACTTACATCAAATAACTAATTGTGTTTGGTTTACCAGAATAACAACAGGGATTAAAACATAAAGAATAGAACAGAAAATGGCCCATACCTACACGAAACTTGAAATCAAAAGATATTAGAATAACGTAAGCCTGTGCGGAATGAAATGATACCGTAATTTTGCATTTTCAACCTCACTATAAATGTATTAGGTTTATTTTCCCCCATTCAGTGAAGACTTCCGTTCGGCCGGGATAGCTGGCTGGAAAGTTTCTAAAGTATTTTATTAAGAGTAAGTTGAGGTGCTTAAATAAAATCTGGAACAGATAGCGCTTTCAACAGTTCGAGCAAGTAAGTGCGTGAGAGAGATATCTAGCTATCTACCCGTTTTAGTTCACAGACAGGTGGCCAGATGTTGATAAAATATTATATTGTATTTTATTTTGTTGAATAAAGTCCATCGATAGCGTCAGTGAGCTTGGAGGACCATTAATTTTATTACATATCAAGACTCCTCCGTGCCTCAAGAAGCACGTGCGTTGGTCCCGGCTGTCACTTGTAGATAAATGACAGTTGTTATAGATAGTCAGAAGCTCGAAAACCTGACAACCAGTTTGACCAAAGGGTATCGTGTTACCCAGTTACTGGGTTGTGAAGCTCTGACAGGCAGTCGCTCCATGTAGAACACTGAAATTCAGCTGCATTATGTTAAGGCTAGGCAGATGGTGACAGCGTCAGTGAGCGAGGGGCTTCAGTTGTTGGTTACATTATTGTTTTGTCCTGGCACTCAGCAGGTTTTCAATATGTAAAGTAGGTTCCTATTCCAATGTGTTGATAAAATCAAACCCAAGAAACCTTACTGTAGCTTAAGGCAACGAAATAAGTTTTAGAAACTGATATATACCTGTTATCCCCTTAAATCAGCCGCTGTCAGCCATAACTAACTGTCTCAACCTAAATCAATTCTAATGAACATTTAATTAACTCTCGGCTAAATAGCTTGCTTCCATCGTTTGTATAGCATCGGCTTCGTTTATTTCTCGATCGTTCGGTGAAGTAGAAGGTAATCTAGTTGGCGATGCGGCGAGCGGGCGAGCGGCGCCGCGGTACGGTGCGATGCCGTGCGGTGCTTCGTATCGCCTGTTAAGTGTACACTATGTGCATTATGCAGAAATTGTTGCCTCTTCGCAACTTGGTTGAGGTTATCGATGTTTCCTTGATAGAAGGGATTTATTAGCTTGTTAAAGGTTGTTTCGTGGACAGTAATTAAGAAAAATGAAAATTTATAAAGTTGTTATATCGAGACTAAGCTAAGAAAATGATTAGATAAAGTGTTTTCCTATTTTCATGGGATCCTATGTGATTTAGATATCATAATGTGTGTAGTATTTCTAGCGCCAGTATGACTATTGAGATGAGAGAATAAATGTAATATTGATTGGTTGATTGATTGAAACTTAACGTTAACCTTCTACCTAATAGACGGATCTGCTAACGGAGGAGCTTCTGGCTTAATAACAACAGCGTCACAGGTCGAGCGAAGGTTAAGCTATGTTTGACGAGGTTGGTCCGTGGCTGGGTGATCGTTCATTATATATTATAGTAGGGAAAAGGCTAGGCAGATGATGAGGATGAGAAGGAGCTGCTTAAGCCACCTAAGTAATTGAAAACGATCAATTTGAACAAATTTAACTTATCTTGTCAAAGACAGATCAATTGCATGTTTGACGATGTATAAATTATAACTACTTAATAAAATTTTATGGTTTTTTTTCTAAGTTTGGCAGAATTTATTTCTTATGGTAATGTAAAGTAGATTTTTAAAGGAGATTATAAATTATTCCTGATTGCTATATGACGAGGTTTTGACATTATTCTGTAGAATTTTTATTTTTTCCTTTATTTCACTTTACATACATATAAATTATATTTTTAAATATTCAAAATAATGTTTAAATACAAAAATAAAAAACAATAAAAAATATAAAAATAAGCCCAAGTAGCCCACCGGTATCGGAAACAAGGACAAACTACCGGTGGTCAGGGCTCCTGAGAGAGGAAACGCCTAACAATGCGCGCCGTGTCCAGGAGTACCTGCTGCCTTCTGGATTAAGCCCATTTTTATTATTATCATTATTATTTTAATAAATCGTTTCATTTAACTTTAATTTGACATGTTAATTGCATTGAATAATGGATAAAACTCTCAATAAAAATATTTGTACGCTATTAAGGCAAAACATAACTGTGCTGAGTATCATTTAATGAAACAATCTGCATGCCATGTGTAATACTTTTGTTTTCAACAAATACATAATCTTTACTTATCATATCTGATGTTTTATTATGTGAATATACTTATATTACTATGATGAATGAAAATAAAAATAAAATCTATTGCTACATAAAACTGTACCGATTTAAAAAGTTTCTAATTAACTTTTACACTTCATTTTAGGTGCCTACTTATTAACTTGCGAACTTACCAAGTTAAAATGAAAAACGACATTACCTCTGTTGCCAAGTTTTTACGATCCATGTTTCAAACTTGGATATTACAACCCTTACATTTTGACACCATGTTGAATGCTTCACTCCATTCTAAGAAAATCACTTCCGCACTCAGCAAATTAATTATTTAACGAATTGAAAAGTTTCTTTAGACAAATTTCGATGATTGCCTGAATCTTTGATGTGATTTGAAGAAGTTATTCGAAAGGTAGTTCCGATCTCGCAATGTTACTGCGAAGAAGATGGTTATCGGTGATAGCTGCCGTACAGAACGTTTGAATGGTCATTTTCTTTAGTTGGATATGGTTGGCAGTAGGTTTTTATTATTTATCTGTAACTCAAGATAATTGACAATAAACTCAAGCTTCTAGCTCAGTTCTCCGTGGGGTTCTCTCATCAAAGTCAGCCAAAGACGTTAGTTTGACACCTTGAATGATCTATCTAGAACAGCGCCCAGGGGTGACAAAGCCGACATTTATAAAGCAAAGGTTACGACTCCACGGGTCTAGATAAATGCTATTTTTATCTCGAGGCCACCCCTGAACACTGTTGGAGGTAATTTGATCGTTTACATACATCCTGTTGGCATGTCAGCTTGTGCCCAATTGGTCTAGGATACGGTGTCCCATTCTGGTGGAGTGGCTTCTAGGATTGAAGATTTGTACCTTTTATTCTAAGTGTATCGTTCTTAACATGTTTTAATCTGATTAATGTACACAAATTATTGTAAAACCAATTTTAAAAGAGAAGTATGAAGTTTCTTGCTCATTATTCTCCATAGAGTCAAATTATTAAACCATTATAGGCACTTTTGAGGAAACTACAATAATTTTCACTCTTTTAAACTTTAAGTATAACGTTCAAAAGTGGGTTTAATAGTTTAATAATTTCCAAAAGGTAAAACTACCTTTTGGAAGAGGCCACTAGGATCATTTGACTCTGACTTTGCCCGATAGCACTTCCTATTAACAACTTCTCAGGAACCTCAAGTACATACTTACATACTTCCGCCGTTTTAAAATAGAAACGTAGAAATAAAATTTGGCTTGTTTTACCCTTCTAACGGAACGGAATGAATTTGCGCATGTTTACCTACAGACCACAAAATGAACAAAATGCTCGTAGATAGGTATTATACACAGATAATATTATTTGAACAAAATGTCTGAAAATGTAAATTCAAGTTATGTTCGTTAACTGCAATTCCATATTTCGAGTAGGTACACGAGTGAGTTCACGTGTAATTATACTTAATGTACTTAGTTCTGGAACTAGTGTTTTGTGTTCATGTATTTAGTTATATTCCTCAATTTGTTATGATATTTACTTTCTTTTTTACTGTAGGTAATTTAAAATTTCATAACTTTGACCGCCAAGATTTTTACATTTATAAGTTACCGCAGATCGAAGCCACCATCTAACCTGATCTCGTTAATGAACCTTAACAACAATTTATTAGTTAATTAATCATTTATACTGAACTGTTGGTTTAATAATACAACAAAGTATACCTAAGGTTTTATTCCTGCGTCAGACAAAGTATTTTTGGGTACGTTCGCAAATTCTTAGTAGCGTCTCGCTGTCATGATTAGTGCCCGGTTGATGGCAATAGGTTCGCCCCTATTACATAGGACTTAAACATAACAGGCGAAATGTGGGTGAACACCAATGTTACTTTTGTGGGTCAATATGCAAACGAGGAGTTGTGTAGAAAAAAAATATAAGTACCTGTTTAGGAAAAACATGGGGGTATGGCGTCTATGAAAAACAGGCGAATGAGATGTGCGTTTACTTTTTCTTCAGTAATGTCACTTACGCCCGATATTAATATTCTATCTCAATCCAAATCCCGATCCTTTGTTTTTGACGGCCCTTCTGATTGGACATCTTTAAGACTCGGATAGGCGAATTCGGTCGTTGATTGGTTACTGACAAAGATCGGGATCAAGATAGCAACCGAGATAGATTATTAATATCCTGCGTTAGTGACTCCCGCGCAATCCTTCTGGCTATTCCATATTTATCGTGTCTCTGGACAACTTGGACATACTCCACAGAATTTTGCCTAACCGAACTCGTCGGAGATTACATTAATACATATAATTTCAATATTATTTATATTAAATAATATATTAACAAAACCAACGAACACACAGCCAACTTATATCTCATAAACCAGAAGAACATTTTAAACTTCGTCCAGGCTTTCCACAAGTACGTACTAGTACATCCTAAGCCACTAGTAGTGAGCCTCGCCGAGCAGTGCGGGAGCCGGCTCACATAGAGATTTATTTTTAAAATTGCGACCGCATGAGACAACAATTATCGAGTATTGTTGGCTCAACAATACAGTTTAGATTTTAGTGAACACTGATATTGCCAATATTCGACCTTTTCACCGGCTGTTTAGTTAGTACAGGCAACATGATATTTGCTCGTTTTCTTGTATGCGCTTGGTTTAATTACAGGAGCTTCGATTGAAGCACGACGAATGACGAGTTATCATCTACCTGCCTTATTCATATTCATTTATTTTGCATTCTATATTGTATAAAAGATGTTACAAAGGGCTCAAAGCTAGGACTAGCTAGCTAAATAGGACCCTGTAAGGGCACAGCAAAGTAGGAAAGAGAAAGAGGGGTTTAATTTTACAATTATTTGGTATACACAAAAGCAACAAAATTTGAATATAAAAGTACTTTAAAATTTGTCATTTAAATGTTCATTAACCCTCTGCGACTGACGTGACTCAATTTTTACAATTGTACTGACGTGGTAGTACACGAGACACCATTTCAACAGTAAATATATTTATAGAAATAAATGATGTAGTTTTTTTATTTATATTTATTAGATCTTTAGCCTATTTTTTATGATAAATGAACTCTAAAATAAATAAACTATTTGTATTTTCAAAATTAAACAGTGTTTATTGACTTCTCTCAAATCAGTCTATGAATTTATCCTTAAACATTGATGACACTGAAAAAATTACAAAATCAATTTTTTTTATAATAAACATTAAACATTTTAAAAATTAACAATTAAAATAATCGGTCTTGAAAACATGAAATATATTCATTGGTTGAAATTAAAATTACACCGTTTTCAAATCACAGCTTTTCTTGACAATTTTATATAGTGGCAGTCGAGCACTGAAGGCAAATATGCTTCGAACAATCAAAGGAACAATATTTGGTTTTTGGGAGTTGCGTTTCTGGCTCGAAAGTAGGTTCTTCATCTTCATCTCTAATAGGTATTGCTAAACTCATGTTCACTTTCCTCTTCCAGCCACTCTTTTATTTGATCTTCGTGATCTACAAAAGTTTCAGCCTTCTCTTACGAGTAGAAGAAGTGCCTGGCCTAGGGTTGTAACTTGAGTCAGCCATCTAAAAACAAGATGTTTTTTTGTAAAATAAGTAGGTAAAATTATCTATCCACCACGATTTCGTCCGCGTGGATTATGAATACAATTTTACTTTATAGCCAATCTTACTCAGTGATGATATAGCATTCTATTAGTGAAAGAATTTGTATCCTCTTTATAAAAATAGTAAAGAAGCATGTATAAATTATGTGAATAAATTCAAATTCTAAAATAACGCGAATGAATACAAAAAATACCTTATCGTAAGATAGCTACATTTATTTACTGATGTGGTTGCTTAGGAGACACTATGAAACTATAAACATTTTACTGAGGTGGTGGTATACTAGACACTTACCTTAACACTGATGTGGTAGTCTCGGGGACACCTTCCTCTCGCTACGCACATGTACGCTCGTTATGACCGTCCCCCGCACACTGACCGACGCGTGAGCTTACTACAGTAAGGTACTGAGAGCGGCGGCGTTCAAATTTGAAAATCAACAGTAATAAACTGAATTTAATAATTCGCGGTGTCTGTTGGACTACCACGTCAGCCGCAGAGGGTTAATGGTATAATAGCATTTATTTAATAAAAAAAAATGAAATTTATGTATGAATGAATTACATTTTTTTTCCTTTTTAATTATTTCCGGAAATTTATTTTAAACTTTTCTTTACCCTTTTCTCAACTATGTTGGGGTCGGCTTCCAGTGTACACGGATGCATCTGAATACGAGTTTTATAGGGAGCGAATGCCTGTCGGACCTCCGCAACCCAGTTACTGGGTAACACGATACCCCTTGGTTAAACTGGTTGTCAGATTTTCGGGCTTCTGACTACCTGTACCGACTGTCATATAATTATCTACAAATGACAGACAGGACCAACGGTTTTACGAGCTTTTCGAGGCACGGAGGAGTCTTTATATGTATTGAATGGTCACCCATCAACGGACCAACCTCATCAAGCGTAGCCTTAGCTTTGATTGACTGATTGTTATTTATCCACAATTTCCTCTACGACGAGTGGCGACTATTGGGTTTTAAAGTATGATTAAAACAATTCGATATGTAAAGTAAAAATAATTAACCTACGCTATTTCCAAAACCAATGGAGATTTTAGGGTCTTAAGCCTTGTTTTTCTATTTTTAGCTCTCTATATCACAAGATGGTGATTATTTTCACAATAATACTTGTAACCATTTGACTTTCATTTGACCTCTATATGACGTCATAATGTAGCCTGATCAGACTACTTCCTTCGTGTGTTTCAAGATCAATTAAAAAAAAATGTTGTTAGTCTAAAGTCGTATCTGTCAAGTGTCAACTGTTGACAATGTCAAGTTTGAAGTTATCTATTAGTGTTTTTTGTATGTACTGAAAACGTGGCAAAGACTTAAAGCTATTCAGTCTACGAAATGACGTCATCACGATTATTACTTCAAAATATAATTTAAAATTAAACTGTTAGGTACTTGGAAACAAAATTGTTTCAATTTACTGGCTTAAAATTAAATGAACTTGTAATTTCATTATGTTTTCTTTTTAACTTTAATTTGATTATTTGTGATTTTTCACTCACATGAAAGTTGGTCGACCTATTATTGGCGACTGTATAAGTCTGATACTTTTTACTATTATTGTAATGTAATGCTGAATACAGAAGCTGTTGGTTTACCTTTAGTAAATAAATAAATAAATAAATGTATGTATTACGAAATAAAAATATAAAAAAAATACCTGAAGAATACTTTTCATACCGAATTCTCCACAATACGTAAATGTAGTGACTGGCTAAGTAGATGGTAAACTATTTGAAAAGAAACTCCTTACATAAATTAAGTACAAATTCTATGAAAATGATAGAAAGTGGACGTCCGAAACCTTTGGAGCGAACTACTAGTGTGTTGTGTGTACATACATACGCCAAACAAATCGGATTCGAACTAATGCCTACTCACAACTTTACCAATAACTAAACAAGCTCGAAGGGATCAATGGCGACTACTTTTCAACTCATACCGACACAACTTCTGAGCAATCCTTTTGTCCTTTACAGACTATGAACTGAAGCCTCACATTGTAATACACTTCGGATATTGATAAATGTTTGTAGACGGAAATAGACAAAAAAGAAAAATGAGAACTGATTGTAGTCCCAACGATTGAAAATAGTGGCCGGGATAAAATAAATAACGGGAGAAACAAACTGATTACGTGTTAAGTGAACAGAAAGTTTATGAGATTGTCAGACTGCCACAACCTATCTTATGCAGAGAGAGGTATTATAAAGCTCATCGATAAAACTGCAGAACTAGAATCTATCGGCTGAAGATGCTGACCTACTTGTCACGAACGAATGCCAGAAGTGAGCACGCTGACGACACAAAGAGGACTCTCGAGATATCAATAGGCGATGCATAATTTATCATAACTAACAGCTTTAATATTTTAATGTAAACCTTCCCAATTACATAATCGCGAGATAATTTGATGACCCGACAAATAAGTGAGCAACACAAACATAAAATATACTTTCGAACACTAAAGTAGTTATTACCTTCATACGACCAAATGTCAAGTTCCCTTTTTATGCGACAGACCTCACTTACCTCAACGCACGCAATACTTATCCTTATTGCTACTCCTATAAAAACTTTTGTACGTGCAAATTATATTTGTTTGATAGACCTTTGGAGCAAGCTATTTCAATCCGTATCTTCGTTGGAATAAGATGGTCGGGAAGTGCAAATGTGTTTGGTTGGTAAGGTGTTTTCGGTCGACGACACACAGGACCGTGGCGTTTCGGAAATGAGCGTAATGTGCTTAGAGCGGGAGCAGATAAGGAGTGTTCTATAGAAACCGTTTAGGTGGAACGAAACTACTAGGACGTTACTGTAGGGACGGTGTATTTACGTAGTAATATTTGTACTGAATTGCGAGCTAACTTGGAACTGAAATACAAGAAATATGGAGAACAATAGGTGCGACATCATTAAGGGAACGGATGCTAAGCATTCTATTTAGATGGTATTAGAAACAGTATAAAAATACATAAGTAGTCATGGTTTTGATTCCTGAGCGGGTTTTTCTAGCTAGCCTGGTTGATGGCGATTGTCTCGACCCTATATATTATACAGGGTGTCTCATTCAAGTGGGTCAGTATGGGAAAGTCTGAAACTATAAGACATACGTAGATCTGTTCTGAGGAACCATGTCATCGATTTTAATAAAAAGAGAAACTGCATTCATACATTTTAAAAAACATCTGTACTCCGTTCGGGAATCGAACCCGGTTATTTTGATAAAAAAACCTACACTATTTCTATTTAGATATCGATTGTGTAGGTCTTAAGCAGTGAATGTCTGTATGAAACATGATGTCTAAAATGAATAAAATGCATTGTTTCCACATACTTTAATTCACTTTAGTAGGTGCTCGAAGTGACCACCGCCTTTTTCAATACAATATTCAACACGTTTAGGTAACGATCTTACAATTGCATTTTGTATCTTCATGTGGTGAATTTGCGTTAAAATTGTCTCTATGGCTACTTTTAGGTCTACAACGGTGTCATAGCTTGTTTTGTACACTTCATCCTTAACATAACCCCACAAGAAATAGTCCAAAGGCGGTATTGAAAAAGGCGGTGGTCACTTCGAGCACCTACTAAAGTAAATAAAAGTATGTGGAAACAATGCATTTTATTCATTTTAGACATCACGTTTCATACAGACATTTACTGCTTAAGGCCTACACAATCGATATCTAAATAGAAATAGTGAAGGTTTTTTTTTCAAAATAACCGGGTTCGATTCCCGAACGGAGTACAGATGTTTTTTAAAATGTATGAATGCAGTTTCTCTTTTTATCAAAATCGATGACATGGTTCCTCAGAACAGATCTTCGTATGTCTTATAGTTTCAGACTTTCCCATACTGACCCATTTGAATGAGACACCCTGTATATAGGGTCGAGACAATCGCCATCAACCAGGCTCAAACGGGACTCAAGCATAACTAGCAAAACGCGTGTATAATATAGAAGAACACCATACCTTTCGGGGTACAGTCGCTACGTACTCACTGAACAGTATATTTGCTGTTTACCTTTATATCATCTTCACTTGTGTGATCCTCTTGAATTATGGTGATGGGAGAAACTAAATAGTACCTATGAAGCGGTTTATGTTCAAAAACTTTTTTACAAAAAATATAACCGACTTCAAAAAAACACTAACCGGTGTAAAATAACTCTTAATTTGGAAGTCGGTGGCCAATCATGAATGAGACCAAACCACCAAAGCCACAGACTTCCAAATTGAGAGTTATTTTACACCGGTTAGTGTATTTTTTGTAAAAAAAGTTTTTATTTTACAATTTTTAGTTTTATTATTAATTGTTAATTTTGTATGACACCAAAAACAACTCTTTCACATCAAACTAAAAAAGATTCACGTAAATCGGTACATAAATCACAGCGTGATCAGTGCATATACATACACAAAAATGTTCAAAGAAAAATTAAATTAAATGTTCATAACATGAAAACTACTAGGCCAAACTATATTAATTTTTTATGGGACAAAATGGCAACTATTCCGCATCGAACAAAAAAAGAATCACGTAAATCGGATAATTAATCTCGGAGTAAACGGTGTACATACATAAAAAAAACATACCGATCGAATTGAGAACCTCCTCCTGAAGTCGGTTAAAAATCGCCTAAGTTGGGTTGCGTACCATACATAGTACTAGATTTTAAAATGGCATTGTTCTTATCTGGGATACTCTTTTAATTGTGTAAAGGTATATTTATTTTGTGGTAGGTATAGTCGTAATAGAAATACGTACTCAGAGAAATATTTAGCTGTCTACCGCTTATGACAGACAGACAGACAGGTGGACGGGCAGTAAAGGCCTAGAATTTAGTAAAAGCAGGACAGTTGACGCACCTAACCCTAACAAGGGATATAAAGTATTTTAGAAAAATAAAGGACATACAGTTAGGGAAGGTTCATAACTGACGGAACATGCGCCGAGCGTTTGCGACAATGTACCTCGACGCACTAACGCATCATCTGTCAAGTGTTTTTCTATACATTTGTCTGTTCTGGCGTTACGCGACCGATAATACGCGACGCATGTTCCGTCAGATATGAACCTTCCCTTACACATAAGTTTCTTAATTAAGAATATTATTATTTAAGTTAAATGCTGTATATTAACTCACGACGTTGTTCGAATTATGTTATTCTTAATGAACTAAATGTTAGTAGACATGTGTGAGTGGTTAGTTATGTAGGTATCACTTAATTAGTTATTATGTAGAGGATTGCAGGCCGCAAGGGTTGATGAAATGAGAACAACTTGATGCCGTGAAATAGTACCAAAAACTGTTTATTAACTTTACCGCACATACACTAATATAACTTTCTTTACACAGGATACACTGATTCTGGTCAACAGAGTGAGGACGTAAGAGAGCTTGAGGACTGCTTGCTTGCTTGATGACGACTGCGAAACGACTACGAATACTCGCTCAAAATTGCCTTCTTATATTTAATTATTCATAGGTGCAAGTAGTGGGTGACTCAATACTTGCATTTATCTAATTACCTATGAATTACATGGAAACCGACATTTCCTCGTCCCGCTACTCCCCGTTCCTCACCCCTGTGACCTAATTTCAAGTATACATTATATACTCCAAGGGCTCTCGACCAATCACTTTTATTTACTTACTATAACATAGTTTTTTAGGAAGCTGTGCTTCTCAACATTTCCACCCCCTGTAGAAGGGTTCATCCGACTACATTTCCGTCTGTAGGAAGCACAACTACCTTTACAACAGGCCGACGCAGGACCCCATGATTGGTTCTTATATCTACTACTCTTATTATAGAGTCCGCACCAGGAAAAACACTTTTTATGACCCCTTTGGTCCACTGATTTCGTGGTTTACTAGCGTCTGTTATCACTACCACGTCACCCACTTTTACGTTTGGAATATCACTAGACCACTTGTTACGTCGTTGGAGCGTCGGCAGGTACTCGCGCAGCCAGCGCCTCCAGAAGAGGTCGGCCAGCGCGTTCACCCGTCGCCATAGGCGGCGCGAGTCTAGGTCGGCGGCATGGCGACGTGTGCACGGGGCATCTCCCGCGGCAGTGCCTAGCAGGAGATGATTCGGGGTCAGCACCACTGGATGCTCGGCGTCGCTGCTCACGTACGTGAGAGGCCGGCTGTTGACGATCAGCTCGGCCTCGGCGAGGAGGGTGTAGAGGACCTCCTCGCGCGGGGCACGCTCTCGTAGCGTCGCCTTTAGTGCGTTTTTAATTGATCGCACCAGTCGCTCCCAGCATCCGCCCATGTGTGGGGACGCCGGGGGGTTAAAGTGCCAGGCGATGCCACGCCCGACAACTTCACTGCTCAGCTTGTCGTGGTCCATGTCGCGCAAGGCTGCGCGCAGCTCAGCATGTGCCCCGACAAAATTAGTGCCACGGTCAGAGTACATGTCTGAGGGACGCCCACGGCGCGCAATCAAGCGCCGCAGGGCGAGGATGGCTGAGTCGGCACTCAGTGATGCCGCCAGCTCCAGATGGACGGCGCGGGTGGTGAGGCAAGTGAACAACACGCCCCACCTCTTCTCCCTGCGCCGACCGATAGCGACCTCCATGGGGCCAAAGTAATCGACCCCACAGTGGACGAAGGCTCTTCTAGTTATCTCCAGTCTGGCCGCAGGAAGGTCACCCATCTTGGGTGTCACTGGTTTGGCCCTCTCTAGACGGCACCGTTGACAGGCCGCGGTGACGGCCTTAACTGTTGATCGCAAATTAGTCACCCAGTACTTCTCGCGTACTCTGTTCACCACAGTTTCTTGATTGGCGTGCAGCGCTTCTACGTGGTACTTATGTAAGAGGCGCCGCGTGAGCGCATGCTTCCCATCTAGTATGACAGGGTGACGCTCCCCGAAGTTGAGCTCGCTACAGGCACCCAGCCTTCCGCGCACTCTCACCAGTCCATCGTCAAACAGCATCGGGTCTAGGGCTCGTAGTTTACTATTGTTAGGCAAGGGGCGTGCTGCTCGCAACGCCGCGATGTCTGCTGCGTAGCTTTCTTCCTGCGCCAGACGCAGGAGTCGCATCTCGGCCTCGTGCAAGTCGTCTGTCGTCATTGTGGTCGACTGACGTCGCTTGCGACATCGTTCTGTGAAAATAAGTACACGCGCCACAACGTTTAAGGCCCGTGTCCAGGTGGGCAGCCGCTCGTACCGCAGCAGCGGCACGGCTTGAACCGCGACGGTGTGCACTCGCTGCACCCTCTCCAGGTCCTGTTCTGCCACCACGTCTAGGTCGGTGTCAACTGGCCACTGCTCCTGGGGACAGCGAAGAAAAGAGGGACCCGACAACCACGCATTACTATCGTCAGGCCAATCCATCCGGGTAGCCTTGTCAGCCGGGTTCATAGCCGACGGAACCCAGCGCCAGTTGGCCCTCTCTGACCTCTTATCTATTTCTGCTAGGCGGTGTGACACGTACCTTTGGAATTCTAATGCGTCTGAATTTATCCACTTAAGAACAGTTTTACTGTCTGTCCATAAGTGTACACTACTAATTGCGGTACCTAAATCTTTAATAATTGTGTCAGCTATCCTACAGGCTAACACAGCTGCTTGTAATTCTAACCTGGGAATGGATGTTATCTTTTGTGGCGCTACTCTCGCCTTCCCCATCACTATAGCGACATCCCTATTTCCTACTGAATTTAATCCTACTAGATAAGCGACCGCCGAGTAGGCGGACTCACTAGCGTCGCCGAACACATGTAACGTTAGGTGCCCTAACTGTAGTCCATACCACCTAGGTATAGATATGTCTTTAAGGAGCCTCAGATTGCGTAGCCATTGAAACCATATTTTGGCCTCGGCCTCTTTTAATCTTTCATCCCATTGAATACCCGTGTGCCATATCCGTTTCATTAGAATGCGCGACTGTATGACACACGGATACAGGAAACCTAAAGGATCAAAAATGGACATTATGAATCTCAGAAATTCCCTTTTTGTTGGGACTACGTGTCCCTCTACTATGTCTTTAGGTAATCTTTTAAACGATAAATCAAAAGCTAATTTATCTGTGTTTGGTGACCAGATCATGCCTAATGTGCGTTCCGTAGCACCTTCACCTTTATCCAATGATACTTTGTCAGGCATTTCTGTACTTAGCTTGTCTCGTAGCTCAGGAGAGTTAGTCACCCACCCCCGTATGTTGAACCCGCCTCTGGCGTGAACGTGAGTCACTTCATCGATTAATTTATTTGCCTGCTCGGCAGACCAAGTACTATCTAGGTAGTCGTCCATATAATGTTTTTTGTGTATGGCGGCTACCGCGTCGGGGTACATATCCTTATACTGATTCGCATTTTTATTTAAAATATAAATTGCTGAAGTAGGTGACGACACAGCTCCGAATATCATGGAGTTCATGACGTACACGTCAGGCTCCTTAGTACCGTCAGCCGACCAAAGAAATAACTGTGCCCCTCTGTCTTGTTTCCTTATAAACACGCGTAGAAACATATCGGCTATGTCACTAGTGAAGGCTACCGGTCCTAACCTGAATTTAAACATCACACCTAACAGAGAATTGAGCAAGTCGGGTCCAGACAACAAATTGTCATTCAAAGACGTTCCATTGTAGCTAGCCGCGGCGTCAAAAACCAATCTTAATTTTCCCGGCTTGTTGGGATTCGTTACCCCGAAGTGGGGTAAATACCACACCGAATCGGAATTGATATCGCCCTCTACCTTACTCGCATACCCTTCAGCTATCAGCCTATCTATTTGTGCAGTATAAGCTGAGGCGTACACAGCGTCTTTACGTAACCGACGCTCAATACCCGCTAATCGCTGACGAGCGTACTTATAGTTGTCAGGCAACTGAAAGTTGTCCCGACGCCATAACAGTCCTACTTCCCATGCGCCGCTCTCTGTCTGACGGCTAGTAGAGTCTAATATGGCCTTAGCTCTCTCAACATCTTTGTGCTTTCTAGGCACCTCTGAGATGCCTATAGCTTCTAGCTCAAACTGTTTTCTAACTAACTCGTGCAAATCAGTTGTTGACTCTATTACACAATTCAAAGAATGCTCACTAGTATCTGAATGGCTACCTACAGGTCCGTGCACAACCCACCCTAGACTGGTCAAAGAGGCAACTGGCTTACCGGACTTTCCTCGGCGAGTCTCCCGGCTGATCAGCAGCTCCCAGTTGTCTTGTCCCAGCAATAGCAGCGGTCTGGCTCCTCTCATTTCCTCACAGCCCAAGTCGCGAATGTGGGCATGCTCTGTTATCACTGCGGCGGGCACTGTTTGCGCGGGTAAGTCTAGGTTTTTTAATGTACGATACTTCACTTTATGTGTTTGCCCGTTTGGTCCACGCACTGACACACTGATTATTTTCGATGTTTCATCAATTATTTCTTGACCGCGCGCACTGTGTAGAGTTATTGGCACTCGTGTGCCACTGGCATTTTCAGCTAGAGAATTGTCTATCAGTGATACGGTTGCCCCATCGTCCAGTAGGGCATAACAATGATTGTCCACCCCGTTCACTGTTACACACACAGGCATAATCTTCAGTAACGCCTTCCCAGTGTAGTCACTAACATTCGTAACGCTCTCGCTATCGTTTTTCTTGTCGGCATGTAACAATGTGTGGTGAGCGTAATTACACAACGCGCACCTACTTGCACGACAGAAATTCTTTCCATGTTTCTTGACAATGCACTTGAAACACAATTTATTTTGCTTGACATGTTGCCATCTCTCGTTGACACTTAAACCATTGAACTTCTCACACTTTGGTAGCTTATGTTTTTCCCCACAAAGCGTGCATAGCTCCTCTGTTTCCTTCGCTGGCTGATCATTATCAGAGTGTACGTGCAAGTGTTGAACATTCTTAGGTTGCTTTACAAGGTGTACTTTAGCTTGGGACTTAGTGACGCTAGCGGACGGTGTGGGCGTGTTCATCTGCATCTGTACGTAATAGGACGTGGCTCGGGCTAGATGACTCAGAAACTCTGCGAGTATTTCGAGACTCGGTGAAACTCGCACATCTATACCCTGGTTCGCCGCCATGCCCATTGCAAAATCACCGTATTGAGCCCGCTGTACAGATGTAAGCTTATTCAAAAGTTCACTTACCAATTGTGGGTTATTTAAATATCCACTAGCTCGTACACTTTTTAGGAGCGACACGCAATTCCTCACTGTTGTTGAGAATTTTCTAAGTTCACGGCCACTCTCAGTCACCTTAGGTAACGCACGCACTTTCTTTAGGGCACACTCAAGCACTAAATTCGGATGACCGAATTCTTCATCAAGCGTCTTCATGATCTCAGCTGGGCTAGTAGAGGTGCGCAATAAATCCTCCACGGCTAGTTTTGCGTCGCCTTGTAACGATGTTTTCAAGCGCGCTAAGTTCTCGTGCGGCTTGAACTCGTACATCACTGTAGTGTCGTGGTACATATTCTTGTACGACAACCACTCTGCCGGGTCGCCTTTGAATAACGGCAACTCGTAGGCTTGTCTGGGTACCGGTCGCGGACGTGCTAAGTTTGTTATAGCGTCTGCCAACTGGTCTATCTTCTTGTCCCGTGACTTGCCCCTGTCAATGTCGTCAGCGAACGTGTTTCCCCATTCAGGCAACTCTCTGGCTTGTTCTCTCACTCGCGGGACGCTGGCCGTAGCTAAAGGCGTATCGATCCCTTGGTAAGGTTCGCGAAACTGTACTGACGCAGGCGCACACTGATGGCGCACAGATAAATGCTCAGGTAGCGGCGCGGGTGCTGACACCTCGTGGGAGGGCGCGGACACTTTACGCGGCGACGGATCGCGACACACTGTGGACACGTGAGTTTCCGTTATAACGGGAGCCGTTTCTGTGACCCACTCTTCAACACGACGCGTTGTCCCTTCCTCATCAGAGCCAGAGTCTTCTTCAGCGGCGGCGTCTATCTCAGCGAGATCGACTTCAAGCTTCTTCTTCACTAGCTTCTCCTTCATGCGCACTAACTCACGCTCTGCCTCGTACTCAACCCTCCTTCGGAGGAAATCGGCACTTCTGTGACCGCTTTTAGAGGAAGCGTGGCTTATCACGGATCTTGCCCTCTGTACTCTCTCCGATCTCACTGGCGTGAACATATCTCTGTGGTCGATAATCCGACCTCCCGCCAGTGGAATCACAGGGACACGAACCGACGTTGACGTTGGTGCAACTGAAGTTGAGCCTGGTGCCCTTTCAGACGGCACCCCAGAGTCAGTTTCCAATTCTCGCCGCTTGTTCATCTCAGCCTCTAACTTGCGCAGCTTACTCCTTGTCGTAATGGTGCTTCTTTCACTCATCTTATTGCGTGCTCAGCAGATCCGGCTCGAAGGACCAAATTTGTAGAGGATTGCAGGCCGCAAGGGTTGATGAAATGAGAACAACTTGATGCCGTGAAATAGTACCAAAAACTGTTTATTAACTTTACCGCACATACACTAATATAACTTTCTTTACACAGGATACACTGATTCTGGTCAACAGAGTGAGGACGTAAGAGAGCTTGAGGACTGCTTGCTTGCTTGATGACGACTGCGAAACGACTACGAATACTCGCTCAAAATTGCCTTCTTATATTTAATTATTCATAGGTGCAAGTAGTGGGTGACTCAATACTTGCATTTATCTAATTACCTATGAATTACATGGAAACCGACATTTCCTCGTCCCGCTACTCCCCGTTCCTCACCCCTGTGACCTAATTTCAAGTATACATTATATACTCCAAGGGCTCTCGACCAATCACTTTTATTTACTTACTATAACATAGTTTTTTAGGAAGCTGTGCTTCTCAACATATTAGTATAACAGGATGTTTAGCTAACAATACAGACTTATAATGGCTCAACAAATTATTACTGTTTAAAAATACTAAACTATACTATTATGGACTATCTCGAAGAAATAATAGATCATTCTGTTATTTGTAAGCCAGATTAATTGACATCACTAATTGCGCATATATTCGCACGCCAAAAATTTTTCTGGATATATATATGCCGCAACAAAACCACTGTATAACCTTTTACCTGTGCCATGTTCGATCAAATAAATATTTATGATTTCATCATTTTATTTGAACAGTTAATATAATAACTAGATTGGGATCAGTACGTTCTTCGATGGTTATTAATGTAATTCCATCTTTTTTGGTTTAAATCTTTAGTTTTTGTTATTAATAAGTGCTGTGTACTATCAGCCCTCGTCTCCCATTCTACCTGAGCGTACACATCTCTGAACTGAAGTATCTGAGTATATTACTGGCACACAATACTCTCGGGGCCCGGAAACACCCGCCCCGCCCCGTGACAGCGCCCGCGCCGCGCCATTCAACATATTATTAAACTTGACCGACTTTTGCAAAGTAGGCTCCCGAAGCTCTGCCGTCTTGACTAGACGAGTTAGAATGAAAAGAATTTACATCTCTTGTTCTAGGTAAGATAGCGTTGTCACTGAAGACATGGGGCTTGATAAGAAGAGTTCATACCAAATGTTTTCATAGGGAAAGTAACTAGTTAGTGCAGTGGTGTGAATTCGTATGAGTGAAATGTTGGCTTTTATTTATTCTATGTGTGTACGTACACTGATTACGCTGAGATTTATAATTCGAAAGCGAAACAGTTGCCATTTGGTCTCATTTTTAAATTATCATAGTTGGCTCAAAAGTTTTCATTTTACGATCATTTTTTATACGTAGATACCGCTACCTGTATCTACCATTGTTGTTGGTCACATTTTTTTCGGTTAGTTACCATTAGAAACATAGAATTTGACCTCTAAAAGTGGTTGCAAAAATCACTTTATAGAAATAAATATCTTTTAGATATTGTTGGTGATATTTCCAGCCTATCGCCGAAGTCCCGTTCCAGTTAGTTCTAGAACTTTCCCAGTTTATTTATATGCCTCAATTGTGTCCGAAGTCCTAACTGCTGTTGAGTTTGTGAGGCTTGGGAGCAGGTACACCGGCGCCGGCGGGGGTACTTCCGACACGCTATGGTGCAAACTTCGGGTTATCAACAAGGGCGTCGAAGTTGCTCCGGCTAAGCTGGTGTTTTGATTAGAAAGGAATTGTCGTCCAATTGTTTCATTGACTTTTCTTCTTATGAAGATAGCGATATAATAATAGGATATAATAATAGGTTTTGTAGATCGATAACGTTTCTCTGAAGCTTTTTGAAGCAATTTACTATTTTTCTTGACGAACAACGCGGTTTTGTATATGTATCATTAGTCTAAGGGATTTAAAATGTGGTTTACAGCTATCCGTTGGTTTTAAATTACACATCGATTTATTGCACCTCTTCTGTGCTTTAAAAATGAAACTGAAAAAAATTAAACGATTTTTTTTCATGTATTTTTTATTTGTATTAATCACCCCACTAATCGAAGTAATCACCCATGCAATCAATGCATCTTTGCCAACGCAGTGGCAGTTTATTGATGCCCTTCTTAAAGAAATCAGCTGGACGGGAGGCAATAAATTCTTCGAAAGCATTTTGTACTGCCTCTCGGGTATTGAATTTGTTTCCCGCCAAGAAGTTATCCAAATTCTGGAAAAAGTAGTAGTGACGGAGAGCTTCCAACCCCAGTTCTTGCAACTTGGAGACCGTCTGCTGTGCAGTATGAGGTCGCGCGTTGTCGTGCAGGAGCAGCGGAGGCGAGCGATTGACCAATGCTGGTTGGAGATGTGCCAGCTTCTCCAACATTGTGTTCAGTTCTTCACAGTACACATCTGCAGTAACGCTCACGCCGTTTGGTAAGAAGCTGTGATGAATCACACCGGCGCTAGACCACCAAACAGTAACTATCACTTTTCTAGGGGTAAGTTTTCGTTTAGGGCATTGTTTAGGTGCTGAACCAGGATTCAACCAACTTGCTGAGCGCTTGCGGTTATCAAACAGAATCCATTTTTCATCGCAGGTAACAATGCGGTTCAAAATTCCTTCATTTGTGTGTCTGTTGAGCAGTGCAAGGCACGTCTCGACGCGTACTTCGCGCTGGCGATCATTGAGTTCGTGGGGCACCCATTTATCAAGCTTTTTTACCTTGCCAATTTGATGCAAATGGACCGATAGTGTTTTGACGCTAACGTTGAAAACTATTGCTAATTCAGCCGAAGATTGTGTATCATCAGCTTCCACAATCGCTTTTAATTCGTCATTGTCGACCAAAGTCTTCGGACGACCGCGAGGTTCATTTTTCAGGTTGTAATTTCCAGAACGGAAGCGAGCAAACCAATAACAGGTGGTGCGTTGGTTTGTAGTGTTAGCTCCGTAAACGTCGTTGATGTTGCGTGCCGCTTGTGCCGCGTTGCTGCCACGACGGTGCTCATATTCCATAATTACTCGAATTTTTAACGTATCCATGATGACGAAAAAGTTTGAAATGCGATGAAAATGTAACACTAATCAATAAACAAATGACTACTTTTGGAAAAAAAAAACATGTTTTTAAAATAAAATTAATTTGAAATTAGAATTCTTAGCCAAACAAAAAATATTTTGATTTGAAATGTCCAGTACTGCAGAACGGAAATTTCATAGGTAAAGACCTAATATTCTAATATTATCTATTGTTTAGTATCCATAACACATGCTCTGCTTGGCTTGGGACTAGATGGCGTTGTGTGACCGTTGTGGGATATTAAGATATTGTCTGGACTTTAAAAGAGACCTCTGAGTTTCTTTCGGTGTGGCAAAATGACGTGAAGAAGTGTTTGTATGAACCTATTTACAGAAATAAATATCATTTATGTCACCTATATTTGCCGTCGAGATCGAAAGGTGCCTTATCCTTATCCGGCCGGTTATGTTTCATAATAAGAGGCAAGCTAATCCGGGCACTCGCCCAGACTTTGTTACTGAGAATCTTTGATTAACATAACCTATAATTGACCTGGAAAACAGACTCTGGGCCCTATTTATATCGGGGTCGCGAGCTCGATTCCCAGACAAATTCAGATTGGAATATGCTATTCTCAACAGTGGATTTTAATGCTAAGATTTTTATACTAGCGTACCATTCAAACAGTTTTTCAAATCAGCATGTTCGAGACAACGTCATTCGAAATAGCGTTTTTTGATTTAATGTGTTTTCGAACTGGTGTAGGTACCACTCTGATTTTTTTTCGAAATAGCGTGCGTCGCAATAACGCCATTCGAATCTTCATATCACTTTCCTAAAAACCACCCCAGGGTTCCGCCTCAGACCTGCACTGGGGGTCACGGGAACAGATACTTCCGCAACAGCGAACCTAACCCGAACGATTCAAACCGCCTCATGTATTCGTTAGATAAAAGTTTTCTTTTCATTGAAAAATCAGCTACTTATTAGATAAGTCACATTTCTGCAACGATGCGTTCTGATGAAAAGTTTTCAAATAGAACGATTTGTTTTGTTTGCGGTGCGGGACTGCATTAATTTCTCAGGCAAAATGTTTAGAGAGATGTCTGTCAGAGAGATTTTATGCTGAACAATAATCCTATTCAATTAGTAGAATGAAAAAGTGTTTATTTTTTCAATTGTTATCGCTGGTTCGATAAATAACTCAAACCCCATTAAACATAAAAGTATTATTACTATGAAACCTATTAAAAACTGAGAACGAGCATTCGACATATTCATTTCCTCGCACAGGAAGCGTCCCGCGGCGTCCCGAGGCGGCCTCGCGCTCATGTTGGAGCCTATCATAATGGCGCCGAGAGCCGGCTGCCATTCTGTTCAGCTATTCAAATGTCAGGTCAAGGTGCCAGCTACTCACCCTATGACGTCACATGAAAACTATTTTAGTTTTTAGACTGTCCTATCGATACTCTCCGATAATTGCTACTTAGTAAGAACTTTGAAATTGGCAAACACTTGGCATGCTGCTCAGCCGTTATAAAACTGACTGCAGCAGCAGAGCATTACTTTATGATATCGATCACTTTCTGTAGAAATCCTCCTAATTTACAAAAAAATAGTATTGCACTTTAAGTGGACTTCAAGGTACGCTGACTATCAGATGGGGTATCTCCCTAGGCTGCACTTGGTCACATTTCTCGAGTGCGCATTGCATGACGTCATCCCAGATACTATTTATTTATTTATTTTAGGAAACTCAACAGTTTATTTATTACGTTACATGAGTAAAGAAGGCCCACCTCACTATCAATGAACAACCTAATGCAGTTTGTGGAAGTTACTAGCATGTAAAAGTGAGGTCTACACATGCTGCACATTGATAGTGAAATGGTGACAATTATTATTATCACTTAAAAAAACCAATAACAGAGTTTCACGGCATTTATAAAACTATGTTAACAAGAGAGTAGTAAACGAAAAGATTTAAAAAAGATTGAAAGGGTAAGAATACACCATAAAAGTATACTATTACAGTAACAGTTTAATCAGGGGAATAACAAAACAATAAATTGTTAAATCTAAACACTGTAAGATTGAAACTACATTCCGCAACTATAATTATAATGCTTTTGAATTACTTACACCTTGCATAGTTATTAAAAATATCTAAATGACATGAGTTGAGTTACGGTACAATTTGTCTACTAAACAAAATCTGCTTAATTTGTTTTGGTTAAGTAACTGATGCTAGTCAATACGAAACTACTTAGTCCTTTGACAGTTAATTGTTGCCTTTTGCCCGGGCATCATCACTACGAACTTGCTGTTCTGATTGTTAAGGAAAACCCAGAAAGAATAAAAAGAAGGAATATGGTCCGGATGGTCCGGCCGTGTCCCATATGCAAAGCGCGACCTTCGCTCCCCTTGAGCCGCATGCGTCGCGTCTGACATGATGGACATCGATCAACATCGACTTGTAAAACGGTGCCACATTACAAAGTCATGAGTTTCTGTTTTTACCAATTTTTTTTAAGATCATGTTTATGCAACACTTGTTTTCGTAACACATGTTTTCGTTTACTTAATCGTTACTCTACCGCAGTTATCGCTGCTCCAAATTGGAGTAGGCCTAAGCAGTGCGTGGTATGATACTGATCTCCAACTTTGGGTCAACTAAAAAAGAATCGAAATGTGTGCTGCGAAACATAGTAAAAGTGAAACTTCAACGGACGAATGGAATCCCTCCGTCGCTGCTACCATGCGATATATCGTCGATATATTGTTGGATGAATCTAACAACAAATGTTATGATGTGGCCAGTGCAGGGCTAGTGGTGGTTGATGACTGAGCAGTTGAATCATGAACTTAAACAAAAGGCTCACACAATTTGAATGCTCCTAAGTCCTAACCCCTTTATTAACTGTATTATTTGCCCGCCCGCATCATCGCAATTTTGTACAAAGTTTATCTTTTTGTAATAGTAAAGCCGACGTTCCCGTCGCTCCCTTGTGTCACCCGTCCCGAAGTAAACACGCGACCTAATGTGCCGAGAGCTCGTGTTTGAGCTCATTACTGAACATCTTGCAGATAACGAAGCCTTAACTTACACTTACCTACTCTGTTGAGCTTTAGTCTATGTTGAGAGTCACAAATATTATTTATGATGTTATTTATTAATATCACAATTATTTCCAGTAATAATTATGTCTTTTAGTTTGTTTGTTATTAATTTAAGTTATTTGTTAATAAAAGAAACATCTGTTTTTATTAGGATGTCACTTGGTTTCACCTGCGTGGTTCCCATTTCCGTAGGAATACAGGGATAAAAACAGCCTATGTCACTCAGAAAGATCTTTCTACCAGTGAATAAAACATTATTAGTTACCCATTACAAACTTTAGTTCTGATAATATTAGTATAGACTTTGCTATTAAAACAACTTAGTGAGCGAGTAATAGAAACAACAATCGCAACATCTTATTATCATTGTAAGATCTACATTTGGACAGTTAAATAACTTGGAACGAATGGATGTTAACTACGTATTGTAACTAGCGACTCGAGCGAGTATAATTAGTACAATAACAAAACAACTAGTTGATTGTCAACACTACCAGTATACTAAACAATCGGCTGGCAGCTTGGCAACGCTTAGAAACGTTTGGCAACGCTTGGCAACGCTTGGCAGCGATTGGTTCCCGCTTGCCACCGTGTATGTCGTGTAGTTTTCGCGGCGGTAAAGAGTTTCCAATTACCAGCCGGCGTAGGAGGGTTACGGTAATGGTAAAATGGACGATTGCCTCGTAAATCAGGTGATAGTGAAATAAAAGCACATTGCATCACTGTTACTAGGCAAGATGGGTGAGTTGAATGTATTTACGGATGTTTAAACGTTTGACGCAAAGATTTGGTTAAATAAGTCTCTAAAACTCTAACTTTACTAGGCAATTAGTTTTTTTAGGGCACGTGGCATACGACCATTTGCTATCATTTGAAAATCACTTTGAATATGTATTAAACACATTACAATACACTCGTAATACTCGGACATGATTATTTAACAAAACGAAAAACGTTAAATAATTTGTACATGATAATATACAAAAACATTTTCTTATTTCATAGTTTTTAGAGTGTGATTTTTCAGTAGTTGGGTTTAAGTTCTTGAACTCATTCTTTCAATCGTACTATGTTCTGTATTGAGTGATATATTGATACCGGAGGATAAATAAATCGTAACATACACTACTAATAAAACTTGTTTCTGTGTGGTTATTCATTGAACTCCAATAACTTCATTTTGTATAGTCTGTGCGTACGACAGCAGCACACTGACGAGGCGCTTGTCATGCAATTCAAGTCAATTGTGATTTTAACTGAAGCGTTTATGTCGAAAATGTGAACAAAACGAAAATGTTAACCGTGTTTTAACTCCATTATATTGACGCGACGCGGTAAAATATGGCTGAAATATGTTCATTTTGTTAAACATTATGTAACAGAAACGATTTGCGCGTAACATTACACCACGGTCGTATTCATCGCAGAGTTTAGGTTAGGTTTTGGACTGTTCTTACTGGTAAGTACGTAGTTTATCATAGACAGAGTGGGCGACCCTATTGCCATCAACAGTGTTCGGATCCAGGCTGTCGGCACTATTATGTATGTTGTTATACCTACATGCTACTAATGAAATTTTCGTTTCTATATAGGTAGGTAACTAGTTTAAAACCAGGCACTCAAAGTCAAAAGTTATTTACTCAAATTAAGCTGAAGAGCAGCACTTCCTAATGTTTTTAGTGGAACGAAGAAGTGGCAGGACGAACTAGCAAGCAACACGTCTGTCTGATGACTTACCTATGATAAATCACCCACTACACGATAATGAATGTTTAACAAACTTAAAAACAGTATTTGTCAAGAACTCTGCTTGTACTCGTACTTAATATACCTATTTCCATCGACACAGCAGTAAACGACGTAAATAGCCCGCGGTAGGCAAAGCTGCGCTCACCCGGAACTGAACTGACCTAATCACACATGAAGTCTGTTGGTTCAGTCTTGCGCACACACATTAATCGTACCAAGCAAGAATAAGGTGAGGATGAATATGGTTAAGCAGAAGATTTTGAAAAGGGAAGAAAGTTGTTATGGCATAAAGTTTTATTTTATTCTTTTGGGAATGTGTGCTATTTGGAACTCATCATCATCTTCATCATTTCAGCCAAAGGAAGCCCACTGCTGGACATAGGCCTCCCCTATAGATCTCCCATAATACCGGTTGGAAACGGCTCGCTCGTTAACGGAACTGTTTACGGATATTTCATTGTTCATCTAGTCAAATATTAAAATCTTAAGTTAGGAAGAGTCAGTGTATATTTATCAAAGAAGGACATAATTAAAAACATTATGATAACCCGTTACCAAAAGAAAAGATTATTGTAATTTGAATGTTCCGCTATCAGATAGCTCCTTACCTACTAATTTAGGTATTTAATGATTCATCAATGTCGACTCTAAAATTAGTGAAACTAATTAATAATGAATAATTAATGTTGTAATTATAGAATGTTTTCATTTCATAGTAAACGTTTTGAAGCTGATATTTTAATAATATCTAGTTTATTATATTGTACAGCACCTATTAGAAGGTAATTCTAAGTTAATAGCCTCAGCCCATTTTAGATTTAAGTCTAGAATGTATTTTTATAAAGTTAATTAGCGTCAATCATGGATGTCTGAGGGCAGTGCCGGTCGCATGTCAACTCGTCGAGGTTTCCAACAATTTCCTCGAAGCAGACTATTTAATATTGATAGAAAATAGTTCAGACTTTTTTCAAAGAAAAGTGTTTCTAATCATGTTTTCAGTGTAGGCTTGGGCCCTAAAGCGTGCGCCTTACATGTGCACGACAACTCAATGCAGGTCAGTTGTGACAGTGACATGCTTGGCCACGGGGTTGTTACCGAGAATCGTTCAAACGAACTAAATTGTTTTACTTCCATTAAGAATCCAATTTATTTCCAAAGTGCTGAGACGTAATTGTTAAGAAAATCATTGAAAACGTGTAAAGGGTGCGACGGAACACGGGCAAGCGCGCGGCGGCGGCGGGGTGAGATCACAGATTGAATCCCTAATCTGGAGCTTGTTCGTCTTTCCTTGACCTGACACAGACGTGAGGACACTCATTGCAAGTCAATATTGTCAGGGTGCATAAACAATCGTTGCCCAGATGATATCTCTTACATATGGAACGTCGTTTCGAAGTAATTTTTCAATAAATTGACAAACAGATTCATGAACAACATGGTTTAATTATTAAAACATCGAGTTCTCACTGTAAACAACTGCCAGTGTCGTTCTCTTTGCAATATTAATGAATAATTTATCTGGAGACCAAAAAAACATTTGCAAAAGAGCGAATAAATTGAATTTATAAAACATTGCAGAAATAAAAACGTATAATTTTAAAGGATTCTGTTTTGTCAGTCGATTTCCTTCAAAGGCTTTGTTTTGAAGTAGGTATCTACTACCAATTCAATTACTTTTATTAAAAAATTGGGACTGAAGCGACGAAATAACAATTATCGGGAAAAGCTCTGTGCACATTGTATCAACGAAGCAGAAGGCATGTCGTTTTAACTGAAATAATAACATGCATATTGTTTGTTCGCGCGACGAACCGATCAACTTTGAAAACAATCGATTGATCAATTAACTTTTTGGGAAACATTTTTTGTTTCAATTAAGTGTTTGTTTGGCTACCTATTGTCAAATAGTTAATTGGTTGGGACGTCGAAACACGTGCCCAGTTTTATCTAAATACATTCCAAATAATTGACACGCAATATGTTGAACAGACTTCATGAGTAAGTACGAGTTGGTATTGTTTTCACTGTCGACCAAGTTATCTTCAATTTTTACAATTGCTTAGACGAAGATCTGACGTATATTGTACTGTATATTGCGGGGCGATGGCGGGTGGTCAAAGAAAGTGAGTTGTAGTTTCATTTCAATTGCGAGTGCTTGCCGAGTCCCGAGTACCACAAGAGAGCCTCCTCGTTCCAGTGGAAATAAAACAATGTTATTATTTTATATTTTTGAAATAAACTTGACTGGGAAATTGTTTCTAATTTTAAATTTCTTTATCTTTGATAAAAGAAAAATTTGTGAGAAACTGTTTTGAGTGAAGTCGTACGTTGGTCGTTACATTGCTGGCTTCGGAATTGATACTCAGCTGGATCTAGATATACTGTTGCCTCCCTTATGACCCTTGCATAGTTGGAAGATAATTGCATGTTGAAATGAGTTTTAGAAAAATATTAGAATTAAAGGACTATTTAAATATCTGAGGAATGCTAATCTGACAAAAATGCGACACAATTCTTGTTTTTATTGAAAACCATATTGTTATAATCCAGCTGGGACACGTGCCCACTTATGCCGATCGTTCAAACTTCAGTTTGGACGTTTATTATTATAATGGGAAACCTGTTCCCGCTAACTATATTATAATATGATACATAAGTATTTAAGTAAAATATGGCGTTCCTGTGCTCAATTTCAAGAATGTCGGTGTGTGACAGTTAACTGAATCAGAGCATGAACCCTTTTATGTTGCACCTTATGAGTATGTCAGACAAGATGGCGATGTGTCGCACTGTATGTAATGTAACAATATACTTAGTTAAGTTTGGTGTTCACAATACTGCGATATATATATTTAGCTCTCTGGTTAATCTTAGCTTGGTCTCCGCGCGTAGTATGCACACCTTAGAAACGGATTTGTAGAATCGACAAAGTGACGGATTGTAGAAACATTTATTTTGTGATGAGCACAACCTTTATCTTTCAGTCGACAAATAGTCTACAATATCGAGCATTTTTAACCGACTTCAAAAAAGGAGGTTCTCAATTCGACGGTCTTTTTTTGTGTGTTTGTTACGCGATTACTCCGCCATTTATGGACCGATTTTCAAAATTCTTTTTTTATTTGATAGGGTATACTAACAGATTGGTCCCATTTGTATCAAAACTCATATCTGAGGAGGGATCTTCCAGGAATTGAGGGAACTCCTCAAAAAAAGAGGCATATAGGTACGCATATAGGCATATAGGCACAAACTACAAACGCACCGATTTCAATATTTTTAGTAGCAAATCAAGCATTTTCATTTAGAAAGTATCATTTGGTGATGAAAAACTAATGAAGAAGACAGGCAACGGAACTCTTCAACGCATAACAGCAAATTATTCGCGATTGCTATAGTCAAATGTCTATGCTGAGCTTTTGTATTTCCACAACATAACATTACGCCATTCTATTTTAAAAGGGGCCGGCAGAGATGTAGATACAGATTAATGTTTAGATAGAACTTCATTAGCAATTGTTTTCCAATTTCAATGATTCTTTCAAGTTTTGAAAGACTTTCTTAACAAACAAAGAAACTAAAAATTACAAAATAAAAACTTTTAGGCTTTGGTGGTTTTGCTTTGTTCATTATTGGCCACCGACTTCCGAAACTGGAGTAATTTTTCACCTGTTAGTTTTTTTTAAGAAGTCGGTTGTTTTTTTTTTGTAAAAAAGTTTTTTCTTTTATAATCTGTAGAAATGTTTCTACCATCTGTCACTTTGCGGATTCTTCCGTGGCAATGCTCTTTCTTTCACACCCATTTCTGCGGAGATCGTGCTACGCGGGATGGTGAATAGTCCAACATCATGTTTGAGAACAATATTATTATTTAATTCATTAAAGCCCGAGAGGACACCGCGGCACCGGTGTCCGCGCTGTCGTTGTCTTTCTATTGTGTCTCTAATTCTAGCGTAAAATCCATACGTCTCCGAGTACGTAGGCGAAGACAAAGAGACAACTACTATATGATTCGTTTCATGGCCTGGCCTGGTGCAAAATAACTAGATAAGCACATTTTACACAAGCCACGCTCCTTTCGTGAGCGTCCGGCGCGGCGGTGTCGGGTGTCCGGTGTCCAGTATGAGTCGGCTCGGACGCAGCTGGAGCTATTACATTCTATTGTCGTTACCTGATTATTTGATTACAAGCATGGTGTTCGTATACCCTCACTGTGCATTCCATTCGCTTTCTAGGTTGATTTGGATTGTACGAACGTGACTGATTTTAGTGTTTATATTTAGCAATGGGTTGGTAACTCGTCCGTATACATTAGGCTTTCTGAATGTTGCAATAACTGGTAATGAATTGAGGATTAACCTATTGTATACGTAATGCTGGTGTCGATACAATGTCTAAATGAAAATGTCATTTGCATGACATAGAGTAAGGATTACCGTACCGTCACCCCGATCCCTCGTAATTGCGTAATAAACTCGTATAATTATTTATTAACGTGAACGTTTTCACGTCACGTCGGTACATACGCCCATGTGACGTCACAGGCCCAAACTGACAAACTGTGACTGTGTGGCCTTTATTGCCCTTAAGAATTCATTAAGGGTTCATTACATTCTGATGGAGGTTTCTGTGTGTGTGAGGGTACTTTAGGGGACCTTAAAACGGCACTTCCTCGTCACCGAGGAGCGTAATAAGGCACTAAGATTTTAATAAAAAACATGTAAGTGTGTAAATTATGGAAACTCATTAAAATAATAGACCAGAAATAAGTGCAAAATAGTATACGTACCTATAGTCCAAAAACCCACAATTTCCTTAAAAATCTTGATCATCTCTGATCCAGTATTCCTTAACGAGGAGCTTATCCAGAATTCCAATTAAAATATAACTGACAAAAAAATTGCCTTCTATACTTTTATGAAACGCGGTCAAATGTAATCCTAAATAAATTGTTTAAGCAAAAGAAACACGGCTAGCATCTGCACGGGGCTTTCTGCTAATTAAAAAAAATAACTATCTTTAATTTATAACTATGAATTTATTTAAAACATGGTTATGCCCGCGGTTCCGCCCACAACACATATAATTTCACCAAGAGCATTAAAATTGGATGGATTGTCGAAAACAGGCAGATAGGTGCAACGAAGGGCTATGCTTTATAATATATACAAAAACTATTTTCTAAAGGAGTTTTTTTATTATTGTAATTATTAGTTTAGTGCTTACCATCTGTTAGTTATTATGCCGAAGAAACAAGAACTTAGCGATAGAGCAACTAAACAGAACAGTAGGTAAGTTCTGAAGAAGTAACTTGAAAACGACTGAAAATAAGAATCCTAATCACATCTTAATTTTACTATGTATGGTATGCCTACTTAGATACACAACCTGGACCTCAATTAACACGAATGCCAATTTGTACTATCATTTAGGTGTCGCTTAGTGTTTGGGAAAATCATTGAACGCTTATTCATTTAAAATATCTACGCCATAAATTTGAGCAAAACTTTCAATAATACCGAAATATTCCATTTAATCTCCTCCTAAAAACGTTCTGTACATTAGCGATCCCTTAAATTAATAAAAAGAAACATCGAGCCACATCGGGCCGCGTCGGCGCGTCGGGCCGCTAACAGAATTATAAACTCTAATATAAATGTTACACAAAATTGTAATTAGGATGTTACGGCCAAACACGCCCGCGGTGTTTTCATTTACTGAAAGCTTCAGTAAGTTCAGTTTCAGCGAGAGTTACTTGTTAAATAAGTCGAAATGTATTCTGTAGCGGACGCTGCGCTGGCGCGAACCTAACGACAGTGTCGTCTAAACTTATGTATTGTGTCTAATTGCACGGAAAATTATTGTTTAGGGGTACTCTAAAAGTTATGTAAACTGAATTAGTTTTCAAATGATCGCATTAAGGCTTTTAGTACTACTGAGGATATTAGAGAAAGGATATTAATATAAGGATATTAAGGCTGAACGATATTATAATGCCATCCGTAGGGAATTATAGAAATAGTAATGGTAATAAGCGTTAATAATGTAACGCAAATTGTTCATACGAATATAGGATTTTAATTGATGTAAAACATTATGTCGAGGGCACTACTGTGCCCAAAGAAACTGATATTTTAACTATAATAAGTAAAGGCAGTATACTCACAACGCTGCGGCCGCTGCGGCTGCGCAGACTGAGCCGCATCTTCCAGTCGCGCTTGGAGGACGCGCCGCCCTCCGAGCTGAACGAGCGCTTCATGGGCAGCGACATGTTGCAGCACTGGCACGCTGGCAGACTGGCACGCTGGCAGACTAGCACGCTGGCACGCAGGCTCGCGTCTACCCTCCACAACCGTCACTGAACATCGTGCGTCTCTGTCGCATACCTAGTCTAAGCACTCACTAGTAGTACCGCTATCGGTTACATTATTCCTAAACGTCACAGAACGTCAAAGAATACATTGCAGACGCGGCACTCACTACATAGTCACTATACTAAATCTACGTTTACCTAACATTTTAACACTAACACTGATTAAATAGACACTGAGAGAGAAAAAAACTACGCTCTAACACTACGGGGCACTACACAGCTATCTGAAACAAAGAAAGTACACATTAGTAAATAGTAACTGGAGCCAGGAGAGGAAATCCCTTTGTAACCAGGGCCTAGTCTCGCGTGACACCGGTTTGTCACTAGCAGGTAAAATACACAGGAAATGTGTTAATCTGTTAAGCTTTCATCCCTTTGGGGCGAGATACACGAGGGGAAGCTTCTCCGACCAGTTTTTGTGGTAATTTGAAAGGATTCCACTTACGCAGCTATGTGAACCAACATACGCTGTGTTGTTAGTGTAGTGTTGCACAACACAGACGCTTGTGTGTGTGTATTTGAACTTGTGCACGATGCAAAACAATATATTGCTGATTTCTTGGTCAATCAATCAATGAGCCCCGGGGTCACATTCCGCTATAAACAACTCCTTCAATTTCTAATAACGAGTGATCAGTGAAGATGTCGGACAACATTATTTTAGTAAACTTTGAATGAAAATAAAGTTGATAAGCTTCCTGTAAACTCAAATTAACTCTTTCAATAAGTACGCAGGTACTTTTCCAACTCCAGAAATAATATGATTATAATAATAATATTTCCAAAGTTAAACAAACAGAATACTCAAACGAAACTCAATCAAATCATGGAATTACGAGGGGTAAGTACATAACGTAGTACCTATCAGTATATTTCTTTTGACTCGCATTCGTTCTGGGAGAGTTATTTGATTGTCTATTATACTTATAACGGGATCAGGTAAATAATAATATCTTATGAATGTCATACATTTTCAATGGCTCTGATTAGTACGTAAGGGTATCTAAGTAGAGAACCGGTTTCAAGAGGTATTCTGGTATTGTGAAGGAAGTTTTTTATGCTCCATTATTAATATTGAACAAGTTACGTAATAATTTATTACAATCAGGTCCGAGAGGCTAACGAGCCCTATTTATCAGTAAGTTATTGTTTACGTCAATGGTTATAGATTACCGGCTGTCTGGAGAGACATGCTCCTGTCTAAATGTCAAATTATGCATAAATATATTTAACTAGGACAACACAACTATGTTTTTATACAAGATTTTTAAGTTTAGCCGAATCTCGAAAAAAATAATTCAGGCCTTATAACAAAGAGGAGAATCTTTCTCGTACGGTCTACAACGTTGGCTAGTTCTGCGCTCCGCGTGAAGATTGAAGAAAAACAAACGGTCGGTTTTCATTTAATTTTCTAATTTAGACATCCATTGTCTTATCCTACTGTTAACAGTTTTGTTTGAAAAGTAAGCACAAAAGTGTGTTAAAGGTTAAGAGCTACCTCCGGTTTTCATAAAATAGCCTAACAGCCTAGTACTTAAAATTGTAAACTGAATATTTCTATTTATAGAACAGTGACTACTGATCATTTGTTGGCAACAATAATAAATTATAAAGTATAATGATTATTACTTATCATATTTTATTTGTATCCGTTGTAATTGTATTTTAGGCACAAACGGAATGGAGGTCAGTTTTCAGAGAATTCGTACATCTCTGACTCTCATTTGATATATTTGGTGTTAAGCCCGTAGCGATGCGGGCATGCAAAGTTATATGCAAGTGTAATGAATGTACCTACTGAAATATGAACCTAAAACCAGTGCAAACGATAGTCTCGTTGATTCGGTTGCCAGGTTCGACTCTTTTTAGGTAGTTTCCAAAAACAAAC
This sequence comes from Euplexia lucipara, assembly GCA_921972225.1. NCBI lineage: Eukaryota > Metazoa > Arthropoda > Insecta > Lepidoptera > Noctuidae > Euplexia > Euplexia lucipara. The sequence continues at coordinate 36,484,001 of OV179142.1, read as the reverse complement.
GTCACTCAATCTCGTCACGCTAATAGCAAAATCTCGTTTTTCGAATATTCTGTGTGATTGCAAATTGTTGGCTTCACCACACGGCGCGACACTGTGTTGAACTGGTTGAACATCACGGTACTTTTGTCAACACTGTGTGCTCTCACGCCCCTCGGCTGGAAAGCACAATCTGCGGATACATTCTATTCTTACACGGTACGTCGATGTAGCTGGTAATTTGATTCGTTCGCTCATTTACTTTGACAAAGGACATAGTCTGATGTTCTAGAAATTTCGACACCAGTCGAGTAAAAAGAAGAGGAAATTCGAAAAAGCATTTTAAAATTTCAGTATGCCAGTGGTAAGATGAGATGCTGTGGCAATACGACGCATGAGGCGACTACGTAAGGTTTAAATTACTAGAACTTGAACATTTCCACTCTTTATATAAACTATTGCACATTGCTTGAAATGTGACTGCATGAGCGGAGTTCTTTTATCTTGTAGAATGTGAGCTCGAGGCGTCGAAATTTGCGTTCTATCTATGTAATACACTCGTCACACTCTATTTAAAACAATAAGATTCTCAGTAATGTAGATGGTAAAAAAATAAGATGTAGAAAGAAAGCATGACCGTAAATGTTTAGTTTTAAAACTGCAAGTGGTGTCCTTAATATTATTTGGAAGGTTATTGTCTTCGGTTATTGTAGACCTAATAATTGTGCCCCATCCTATTTTATAAACTTATTACCATAGTAAGTTCTTTGCGTTCGCAAATGAATTTGGTTATTATTTCAATAAAATGTTTTGTCCGATTTTGATTCACCAGCCATTATCAGTGACATTGTTTAAGAATAAACGTATTTGTATTAAGTAAAGTATTTTCAAATGTATTGAAAATAGGTTTTCGGTATTCTTAACGTTATGTTTATATATGTACAAACATAACGTCAACGTTACGTAAGAATATTACCAACGTTATGTTAACACGGCGATTCTCTAATAGCGTAGCTCTTGTTTTCTGGGACTCTTAGTTTGGAAATCAGGCTTTCAATATGTGGTGCCCTAGTCAAAGCCTTTTGTCTATGTATGATACATTTATGTGCTTCTCAACTGCCCAGTGGTTGCCGCATACAGGGCTAAGTTCTTCGGAAACCCAGGTACCCTCCGAGATATTGCCAGTAGCGTTAAACCGCTGCTGGCCTTCCTCGAGGAGCTAGGATGGATGGAGTAGGGCATATTCTTACCCGTACGCAAAATATGCGCTTGGTCGTGGAGTTGCGGACACCTGCCCGTTAAACCTAACCTAACCTAACCTAATGATACATTTAATAAATACTAGTTTACTTTAGACTTTAGTTCAATAAATATCTTTCAATAATGTAAAAAAGTGCTTTTCTTTAGAAAAAAACCATTAAGCGTTTCCATTTACGCGAATCACACTGCCTTGAAAACAAGGTACAGACAAGTGTACATCGCCCCAAGTAAATACAATTTACTAATCCCAACCATTCAAAAGACGATCGCTACATTTCAATAAAACGAGCAGTTTAAATGTAGCAAATGAGCCTCTGAGCCTTCACGTCAAACCGAGCGTCACGCACGACGTTTTGACATACGACCACGGCGAACATAACATAAAAAACAAGCATTTTGAAAAGGTACCAATTGAATAAAGTACATTTGAACATTTATCAATGCTGTGGCTGTGGATATATTATGTGCGCGTCCTGTATGAACTCTGATCACCCCCTTTAGGTCGACACACATAATTATATACAACAGAACAACGATTTGCTGGGCTGCGCTATGGATTTGATTTAAAATTAAATAACCGAGCATAGTTGATTCGAAGCCTACGTTTATTGTACCGGTTCTAAAAATTTTTCAGTATAAAAGCGAACAAAAGGAATAAGATGACAGTGTTTGAAATCATTCTTACCTTTTGTAAAAACGTTCTTGACTACACCCTCAATAAAACAACTGAAGTGAGTTAAAGTCACAAAGAACTCCCAACTAATTATGAAATTTATTTTTAAAAGAGAAATGTGTTTTTTCAATTCCAAAAGGCTTGGATTGCAAAATAATTCAACAAAACCTTGAATAGAAACCTCGAAGATTTTACAGACGCCATTGCGATACAGCGAGCTCCTTGTTTCGTTATTACCATGTTCACCGCAGTAACAACAGCCTTTGTAAATGATAAGGGCAAATGCGTCCAACCTCACTGCACTATCAATACATCCTGCGACACAGTGTTCCTGTTATAGCGGTTATTAATTAAAGGGGATCAGCAGCGAGCCAAGCTGACGCGTCGGGCCGTTTGTGGGCAATTATTTTGGATAACAGCGTCGTTCGTTATGGTTAACTTCGGTACCCTCTGCGGGCAAACAATAGTGCGGAAAAAGAGAAGACGGCCATTTTTGAAAATATGGACTTTAAATATTGCTATCAGTTCCTTTAGCCATCTGTTATATAAATGTTAATTTTTGTTATATCATTTTACTAACTAAAATCTTCGGTTACATGGATACACTGACAGTAACAAGGCATACTTTTGCTTTTAAAATAAACAAATGAAACAGCGTCTGAGAAATCATATAAGAATGTTTGAAACTAATATTTATGTGGAGTTGCCGTCGCGTTGCCCACCCCCCCCACTAGAGGGGGGTAACAAGGCTCTTCCATTAGGTGGTTATCCATGGAGTTCCAGTTTCTCTCGGTTTGTAATAAAGACGGATCGGTGGATATGCGATACAGATTTCTCTGTGGAAATTGTGTCGAAAGTGTCTGTTGATTTTTAGAATCAGAATCAGAATCAGCGTGAAGGAAACATGTGACTGTGGACATTAATTTGTCTTGCAGGTTTGCACCGTGCTCAGAAATTGGTATACTCTTTTTGTCACAGAATAAAACTCTAGTTTTGGCATAAATGGTCCGATTATAAACTGAATAAACAGCTAAGGACACCGTAACAATCACAATTGAGGCTAGAATGTAAGATGCCATCACCTCGCACTTAGTAGTTTCAAGATACCTAGTATGTAGCTCACAATGGAACTACATTTCGTGCTAAATCCTGAAAAGTAAATCTGTCACGTTGATCTAAAACGAGTACTCCCACGTGTTAACTGATGCTTATCTGCAACTTTGGACCCTGGAGTGTCAAGTACAAGAAGGTCACGTTTTACGCGAAATTTAAACGTGGCAAGCAATATTGAGAAGCTGGAAAATAATCAGTTTCTCTAACATTATGTTCGGAATTTACAAACTTCTTAACAACATGATGGCCACATAAAAATGGCGCAATTGATTTGAAGGTGAGAATTATGATCAGCAATGGGATTGTGTGCTCTTGTTTCGATGATCAATAATAATTTTAACACCGTAGCCTACTTTAGAGGTATTCCATGAAGCACACCCAAACAAAGCACACCCAGACGAAGCACACCCAAAGTATTCCACTTAGCACACCCGTAGGTGGGCTTCAAATAAAAAAATAAAAAAAAATAATTTCCTATTCCACGAAGCACACCTACGATTATCACTCGCATAGTGCGGAGACTAAGAAATAAAAATATCGATAGAAGAAAATATTTATTATTTAAAAGACTAACTTAAATTTCTAACATCTTTCAGTTACATTATATTAAAGTGATACAATACTTGTAATTTTCATTATGTTCATATTTAAATCCCATAGATAAGACTATAGGTACATGATGCGCAAATAGTCAACGCGTGCGCCCGCCACTGAAATCCCGAGCCAACCCGAATTTAGCCGAGCGTTTCCGGAACTTGTTAACATGCTTAGATCTCATTACATTATAGTACAGTCAAATTAGGTCATTTTTTGATAAAGATTGGAATAAATTCTCTGGAGAGACGAAAACGGTTCCGATGGTTTTGTATGAGTGGAAAATCGAGTATGAAAACAAAAAAACATTTACTACCCCTACGGAAGGGGGTGAAAATTGTTTATTGACCATAACTAACTAGATAATACAGATGTACTCTGCGTAATTTTTTGTATGCTGTATTACACCTTAATCTATATTATTACATTTTATTTATTTTATTCTGACTAACGCAGCGTGAGAAAAAAAATAAAAACGATTTTTTTTTCTTTTTTGGTCATTGCAGCTTTGGGGAAAACTGTGTAGTTGTGTAAATTGAGGAAAGGGTTATAAATTTTGACCTAAATACATTATTGATTTTGCACCCTAGTGCAAAAACCCTAGTACATGGAAATTAGCTTTTTACGATTTTCTGCCGCTGTACTTCGGGGGAAATTTTGGTTGTTTTGAAATTAATACAGTCATATTAATTTGGTTTCCTTTATATTTGCACCCTATAAAAAATTGGCATTTCTTAAGGGAACATATAATTTTCTTGTATTACAGTAATTGCCAAAGAGCTATTACGCCATGGAAGTGACAAGCGACATGCGCTTGTCACTTCCATAGAATATTGTTAGTCACGTAACCCATTTTTATTCCAAATATACTCATTTGTTATTTAACTAGCTGATGCCTGCGGCTTCGCCCGCATGGATTTATTTTTAAAGGTTTTGGAAGGTTTATTTTTAACCTACAACAAATACAATTATATTTTTGCCAATGCATACAAAAACTTGACAAATTATATACTAATAATTTCCTTGAGAAAAACACTATCTACAGGTAAAAACAGCATTGGCGACGTCATGTTTGAGTTCATTGCGAACAGACAGACAGACGACCGCGACGCAAGTGCGGATCCACTCGATCAACCAGTCAAAGTAATATTTATGTATGCAATGGATGATAACAATCGAGTTAAATTATTACCTCCTACTACTACTACTTTAAATAGTAGGTACTTACTACCTTCTCTAGTATTGTATAATAATAATAATAATAAGTTTATTAATGCTTCAGTTTACATTGTTTAGGTTTAGTGTTTGGAGCCTCCTTTTAAGAAAATAATGCTTGTGTTAGGAGCAACATAGAGACACTCAGCGCAGTAGTTCAGTTTAAAATTATGTATATTTTTTTTCAAAATCAATGCATTGCAGTAAGGTAGTTAGGTTAGCTATAGGATAGGTGCGCCGTGCCCTCGTCTTTGGAGTAGGCAGTGACTTGTCGCTGCCGGCCGTGGTCGGGAGGATAATCGGCAGCGTCGAGTCCTGGGACGCGGTGGTATCCTTCTGCGAAACAGTTATCTCGCAAAAGATGGCTGGGAAAGGGAGAGGGAGATTACCTCCACTTACCCTGCCCGCAGCAGGCGCACCGGGCGCAGGCGGAGGGCGGACCACGCCCTCTTCCAGCCCCCCACGTACATGGACCCGAGGTGGCGGCGCGTCGTGTTCACGCGCGCTCCTCTTAGACGTCGCGAGGGGAGTCTAACACCTCACTCCAGTCGCTGACTTGGCGAGGCCCGCGGGGCCGGCACCAGTCGGGGGTCGCGGAAGTATCTTCTGTTCCCGTGACCCTCGGCGCAGGTGTGAGAAGGAACACGGGATGGTTTTTAGTCAGTAAGAGTCTGACAGACCTCTCCGCCCTCCCTGGGGCGGGGGACATCCATGAGGATGGTAAGGTTAGGTTATATGTATATATGTATACTAAAATGCCTCTAATTTTTTTTTTGCCCCCTAAGGGATTGAATTCACAAAAGTTTAAAAACCCTAATACTTCATTTTATCGAAATAATTTTGAAAATCAGAGAACTTTCACACTAACTTTGCGCTCCCCATTTACCCCCTTAAAAAATGATTTACGAAAAAATATTTGTTAGGTATTTCATGACTTTCAATGAAAAACCTTCATACTGAATTTCATTGGAACAATTTCAAAAACGACAAAGTTTTAAACAAGTACTTACTTTGCACCCACGTTTTACCCCCTTAGAGGATGATTTTCAAAATGTATCGCGCTCCTGATTGTTCTCGAGGGACCGAGCAGTCTCAGAGCAAATATTCTGAACTAGCTTCTGCCCGCGACTTCGTACGCGGATCCTGTTGCTTATGCCAGCGACAACGAGGTCGTCAAAATTGAAGATCTGAAACGTCTGATGTCGAATTCTAAAAGCCCGGGGACGGGAAAACAATGAGATGCGCGAGACGATTCAAGACGTTCCAGATTTTTTTTTTTTTTTTTACTTTTGCTAAGACGCCATTTATAAATATACCTATGTTATATTGACGCTGGGCTTTAGAGTTCCACTACAGGTGCTCCAGATCTTCAAATTTAGTCTCACAGCAGAAAAAACTCTTCACGTGGAATAGTTTTTGCAATGGCACCATTTTTATATCTCTTTTACTATAGGTATTCCATTTTCCAAAATAAATTATACGCTATATGTTGCGTGACGTTCACGTTCAGGGGTCAGTCGCGCATCTCCTTCCCCCACTTATCTCTAGAGTCGATGCGTATATACGCTGAAAACTCAAGCGTCATGCTTTTTCCGTGAACGTCTCCACCTCGCGAGACAGTGCATGATGTTCACGATCAGCGGTCAGTCGCGCACATATTCTTCACTGGTGTCTAGAGACCTTGATGTAGATGCGTAAATACGCTGAGAATGCAGGCGTGCTTCGCGAACCCACGAAATTTCCACGGAGTGAGTTGCAGCCTCATGTTCTCGAACAGTATCAAGTCTCTCCTAACGCTCTTCGGTAGATTGTTGGGATTTTACGATCTTTAATCATTTAGCACCTTTGGAACATTGGGAAAGATTTGACCTCTTTCTAGGCATGGTTATAGTTTTATTGTGATGATACCTGATCAATTAAAATCTAAGTGGCTGCTCCCCTGCGTTACCGGGTAGACTACCGTGTCACGAAGATACATCGAAAAGGAAATTAAACACTCAAATAACATAAGCCCGAATGCATATTTATTCGATAAAATAAAAAAAATCGGAGTTTTGGCCAGTAGAATCTAATTTTCAATGATATACCATCGTCATCGAAAATCAGTCCTGAACTGTTCCCGCCTTCACCGCGTGGAGGTACTTATGTTATTTTATAATTATGCAATGAAATTAGTGATAGCTTTAATTTCTATATCAAATGTTTCTGATCTTCGATTTTTATTAGTCAACAGGAAATGCCTATCAGACTGAACAACTTTTGCTAAGACGTCATTCCTATGTGAGTTACGGTGTAGCTGGGCTCTTGGAGTTCCACAACAGGTGTTCCAGATCTTCGATTTTTATATGTCAACAGCGAGTGCTCATAAGGCTGAACAACTCTTGCTAAGACGTCATTCCTATATATGTTATAGTGTAGCTGGGCTCTTGAAGTTCCTCATCAGGTGTTCCGGATCTTCAAATTTATTCTCTCAGCAGAAAATGCTCATCACGTGGAACAATTTTTGCTTTGGTACCATTTTTGTATCTCCTATAGTTTAGCTGGTCTGTTGCGGTTTTGCATCAGGTGTTCCGGATCTTCAAATTTATTATTTCAGCAAAAAATGCTCATCAGGTGGAACAATTTTTGCTATGGTACCATTTTTGTATCTTCTATAGTTAAGCTGGTCTGTTGCGGTTCTGCATCAGGTGTTCCAGTTTCCCAGATAAATTATAGCCTATGTGTTGCTCAGACTTAATATCTATACAACAAAAAAATCATTCAAATCCGTCCAGTAGTTCCGAAGATTAGCGTGTACAAACAAACAGACAAACAGACAGACTTTTTTTTTTGGATTCGTGGTCTTTTACTGTTTCTAAACCCCCCTCAATTATTATTTATTACATATATTCAATGTACAGACTCAGTTTTTTTACTGTCTTATTACATGTATAGATAGATAACATGTCATTTGTGCATTCAATCACGAAAAAAACCTTTTAAAATCAATATTGCTTACCTCCCATAACATATGGCGTGATAATATGTAGCCTAAAGCCTACCTTGGTTTACATAGAACATTTTTGCTAAATTTTAATTCAATCTATCCAGTATTTTTCGCGTAGAGCATACCATACACACAGACAAACAGACAAACATTCTAGAAAGTCTTTTTTGTCATCAGTTACGTTTTTCTAACAAAACCCACTTATTTTTTTAGAAAATTCTCAATGTACAGTTCTTTTTGCGTTACTGTTTTATTATATGTATAGATTATTTTTTTATTACTGTAATGTGTATTTATAACAATACACTGTCACTTTGCATAAAATATAATCCGATATATTTTTTTTATTTATTTCGGCTAGGTAAAGGTAAATTTGTGTAACGCGCGGATCGCTTCTTGCCACAACAAAGATCTAAACGCATCTTCTATTATCATGGCATGCACGTTTTTGTTCTCGCCCCGCCGGCCGCGCTCGCCCCGCGTCCCTCTTCGACCCCGCGCGCACCCTGCGAACGCCACGAGGCGCGTTATGTATCCACGTTAATTTTACATAAACTTCCAGTCATATATTTCTTATTTTTATTAGGTGCGAATATAGTATATTTAGAATACATCATGTATAAAAAAAACCACGACTACAATAATTTGCCCCGAAGTACAATTTATAAATATTGTAAAATGCTGGTTTCCAAGGGGTGCAAAAGGGTGCAAATTTAACTGGTTGTTTATGATGCTTTAAAAAGCTTATTATAAGTTTGCACCAACAGACAAAATTTCCCTTAAGCCGCAAATCAAAAATATTAATTTATTAATGTTTCATACACCCCACACTTTTTTCGTGACAAGTAATTATACACCAAAGGGGTATCTACATATATGTATACTTAGCACAATTAGTTACTAAAGAAATTTCAAAATTTTGGAACTTTGAAGTTTTTACCTAATATTAAACGATGTTCCGTACATAACAGGAATGGTGCAAACTCATAGAAAACTTATATTCATGTCTTCTAATGATTCCACAAAAAATTACAACTACACGAATTACGTCCAATCTTTTTGCTAATTTGACTGTACTATTATCGCGACGTCACGGGCTGAGTGTATGCAATTGAGCGCCGGTCTTATTGTTATTTTTTCTGTTTTTCGTGCAATTTATTAAAACAAAATAATGGAGCCGATGGCAGGTCCAAGTAGTAGAAATTTCAACCCATCTATTAATTACGTGCTTGGCCGGAGGGGGACACAAGTGTTAGTGTTTATAACACAAGATTTATAAAAACGGTAATGCCTTGTGGCGGTGTATTAAAAAAGGGTGTAATGGCTTACTCACATTAAGTAGCATGGAAGTTGTTGAAATAAAGGAACATAAATGTGCCTCAAACGTTTTGGAGACCCAAATTAAGCAAGCAATGCATGAACTCTAGCAGCAAGTAGTTTCCACCATGGAGCCCATTCCTATAATCTACAAGCAAATACTTAATGATACATAGGACCGAGGATTGAATTTAGTCAGTGAGATGCCACAATTCAAAAATGTTAAGTCTGGCCTCTACAATAAGAGAAACAAATCTCTCGGTGTAGGAAATAGATTGTTTGCGAAATCACCTAAAGATGTACAAGTAAGTTGAGTTATTATTATTAGTTAAAAGGTAGCTATCTGAAAACTTCAACATAGATTTCTATGTAAAACAATGTTTACAATGTTTTAATGTTTGTCCAAATTTTTATAATTATGAAACAACCTGTGTTTTATTTATGTTAAAGTAGAGTATTTTTATTATTCACTAAACAGGTAGCTATAAGAAAACTTCAACAAAGATCTCTATGGAAAACTACATTTACAATGTTTTTGATATTTGTGCAAGTTTTTATTGCATAATTATGAAACAATCTGTGATTTTATTAAGAGAACAAAAAAGGAAATAATAGAAAAATTGTTAAAAAATAATATCTTTTTTGGAAAGATAAGAAACAATCTATGATTTGAAATAGTAAGATTAGAAAAATGACAAATATTATCTCACATTATTATAATGAAAATGAATGATGTTAGAAATTTAAGTTAGTCTTTTAAATAATAAATATTTTCTTCTATCGACATTTTTATTTCTTAGTCTCCGCACTATGCGAGTGATAATCGTAGGTGTGCTTCGTGGAATAGGAAATTAATTATTTTATTTTTTTATTTTGAAGCCCACCTACGGGTGTGCTAAGTGGAATACTTTGGGTGTGCTTCGTCTGGGTGTGCTTTATTTGGGTGTGCTTCGTGGAATACCTCCTACTTTAGAATGAAAGCTCGATAATTAAGACTTTCGGGAGCAACGCCTAAATATTCATGAGTTTGGCACTGACCTACAGACTGAAATTAACAGAAATAAAACAGTGAATGCCGCAGCATGTGTTTATGCGACGTTGTGTGTCTATGTTGACGCGATTCTCGGGAAAGATATACAAAGGGCACACAAAACTTCGACTGTTTACGATTGAACCATTATTTAGTCTGCCAACTTCAGAAATAGAGCTTTCTTACTAATCAAAACTCAGTTTTAGTTCAGATCATTAATCTGCAAAAGATTAATTGTTCTTCTCCAATTTGTGGGCCTTCAGCAATACATTTCTAAGATATTTATTCGTAATTGCCCATATACTGAGTTCATTTCGCCCACTAGTCTTATAATCAAAGTTCTTAAATGAAACTTAAACAGCAAATTCATAAATATGTTTCGGCAACATTCGATATCAATCCCAACAATACGACACTTGAAACTAATAACTATGATCCGGCCATAAAAATTACTTAAAACTTAACCCATAAAACTAGTATTAAAATAATAATTGAAAGTTTAGAGACCTATCTTTGAACCTAAGCTATTATTCAAAGTCAAAGTCAAATCATTTATTTAAATTAGACCGATAAAAGAGACTTTTGAACGTCAAACTTAGAGGTAAAAAAAAAATCTAGTTATTAGTTATTTACTTTGGACCGGGTCATCTGATCGAATCCACTAATTATTTTGTTACAAAGTAATATTGACATTCGATGGTTATTTATATATCTACGTTCTTTTGTATTTGTGCACGTTTTCTCGTAAATCATAATAATTAATGCGAATAAGCAAAGTACCTTTATGACTGTTTGAAATACGCGAAAAGGCCTTTAGTGTCTCAAATAAAAGTTTAATCTGCTAATTGATGCCCGTTACGAAACCAATTTAAATGGAAAAGGAATAATGTGTTTGAAAACTGACCGATCGAGTTAACAGATTGGGATAAAGTTATCCCATCCTTTTTGGTTTTACTGTCAATACCTATCAGTATTATAGACAAGCTAGCTAGGCTGTTGCCCGCGACTTTCTTCACGCCAAATACAACAATTACATAAACATAACATAACACGCCGGTTACCCCCAAGGGTTAGGCAGAGTGTACCAGTAGTGCATCCACATTTCGCCAGTTATGCTTAAGTCCCATGTAGATAATAGGGGGCGAGCCTATTGTCATCAATCAGGCAATAATCCAGACTTCGAGCTGCTATTTAGAAATTCCACATAAAAAACTCAAGAACGCTTTGCCCGACCCGGGGATCGAACAGGGACCTCATGCTCAGTAGTAGCACTTTCGACCGCTAGAACAACGCAGTCAATTACAAAAATGATATATCTAAAATGAGAGTACGCCTAATTAGCCTAATCCCAACATCAGCCAGTGAAAGTCCCATCAAAATTGGTTGATAGCCCAAAACTACAGACAGAGACAAATATTTTAATTTTTTTCTGTGGTTTAACTACCATTTTATCTACTTTCATACGCATTAAGAATCTTGACATTACAAATAGACACTTAAATTGTATATATTCGTATGGATTCAAGATTTTTATTATTTGTGTAAGTGTTGTAAGAAAACGTTTTTAAAAGCTAACGCGTGTTTGTCTGAAGGCTTCATCCTTGAATGTAGCACTGAAACCTTACTCAACAAAGAGTCTCAGTGGAAGCTGTGTGACGTCTGAAACCAACGAGAATAATACCTCGCTAGTCTCTATTGAAGACGAAAATACAATACAGCTGCCTCTATTATTATAATTAGATATTATTTAACACTTTAATCACACTTGTGTACAGAGGCGGACTTAATGCCAAAAGCATTTTCTGCCAGTCAACCTTTCGGTGTGCAAAGAAAAGCAGTGGTAGTTGCAATTTTAAATGAAAACAAAAGAAAGTTCAATAATAATATTAAAAAAAATATATATATAATATATAGTCCCAAGCTTAGCTAGGATTCGAGCTTGTGTTATGGGTACTAAACAGCTGATAAACATATGTACTTATATACTTGTTCGGAACGTTCACGAACGATGACGTCGGCGGAGGGGGCACAGCGGATAGCGGGCGAAGAGGCGCTCGCGCCGACCATCTCCGTTTAAAACCGCGGCACCGCGGCGCGGCGCGGCACTACACACTCGATCGTTTACCACGAAGCATTGTAAAATTAGCTATATTGTTACTATTCGTAATAAACCTTAAACCAGCACCTGATTAAAATATATTGTTTGAAATTACCTACAGTCCTCATAATAACCTCAAAAAATTGGTCCTTCGCACGAAAATTCAAGAAGAACGAAGAACGAAGACCTGTGACTACGATCGGTAATTAGTGTGTCGTTCCATTTAAATATTTCCGTCCCTTCATACTTTCAAATCTTTTTCCAAGCATTCTTTTGACCATTTAATCTGTTTCCCATTTAATCTGTTTCACAAATCTCATGCCTGGTTTCGTTAGTGCTCAAACTCATTACATAGCAGCGTAATTAGTTGCAGAGCTTTTATTAAATAACTACCATTACTATTACTACTAACTACTACTACTAACTCTTATTTTATTAAATAACTGTTGATTTGCGCGTGCACGGGGCCGCTTGACCGCTATTTTTTTGACATAAGTCGCATTCTTGGTGAATTAAAGACCGCGTCGCTTGTTTAACTTCTGCATATAACTTAATCAACCTTTGTTTAAATTATGGAGGCTAAGATTAAAGAACTTGTTAAGAAACGTGCAAGCTGTAAGGTTAAGCTAACGCTCTTTGGCAATTTCTTAAATGTAGTTGTTTCTTGTGCTAAATTAAGCGACTTACAAGTAACAGAACTAGAAACCACACTTGATAAAATGGATTTGCTATTTAATGACTATGATAAAATACAGGGGGAGATCGAGGCGCTGCTGGAGGACCCCGGTGAGGCATTGGGAAATCGCGAAGCATTTCAAAACCAATATATTTTTTCTTCGGTGTCCTCGGCGCGCGAGCTGTCACGGTGTCATAGCGAGCGAAGTGCGAGCGTTTTGGTGAGTCCCGTACAAATCTCAGATAATAACGACATCACACAGTCTAAACATAGTATTGTGAAATCACCTCAGATCAGTTTACCGTATTTTGATGGAAGCTATCAGCATTGGCTCGAGTTTAGAGACACATTTGTTTCATTAATTGACAAAAACACGTTGTTGGAAAATATAAGTAAATTTCACTACCTTAGGTTCTCGTTGAAGGGCGCTGCTGCCATAATTATTAGAAGTTTGGACTTTAACTCTGGTAACTATAGCATCACCTGGGATCTATTGACGAAACGATATAACAATAATCGTCTGTTGGTAAATAATCATGTTCAATCGTTATTTAATGTCGAGCAGGAAGAAACGGAGTCCAGTAAAGCAGTTCGTCATCTAGTCGATATAACCACAAAAAATCTGAGGTATTTAATAATTTTAGGGCAACCAACATAACACTGGGACACCTTGATTATTTATAGTGTGGCTCGTAAGTTAGATACTAAAACTTATGTTCATTGGGAGGGATTTAGAAATACATTATCCCAGGCACCTACATTATCTCAATTTTTATCGTTTTTGAATAACAGGGCCGATTTATTAGAATCAGTTGAGGAATCTGACCTTAATAACAACAAAACCTCAAACAATAAAACACAAAAACAAAAAAGTTTTGCAGTAACATCAAACAATAATAGTGTTTCAAACAAAGGTTTGAGCTCAAATTGTTCAATGTGTAAACAAAGTCATGTTTAATTTAAATGTGATAGTTTCCGCAAACTACCTTCAGAGGTATGTAATCAGAAGGCTAAAGAATATAATGTTTGCCTTAATTGTTTAAACCCGGGCCATGCCGAAAATAAATGTAAATTGTGGGCTCGGTGCAAGTATTGTAAGGCTAAATATAACACGCTGTTACACTTGATAGTGAGCCGCCGGCCAGTAATCAAACGACGGATAACGTTACTTTAACAGCCAAAACCTGAACAAATACTGCTTCTTCCACCGTATTGCTTTCCACAGCGCGAGTGAAAGTGTGAAACAGCAAGGGCGGTCATCACGTTGCGAGGGTGCTTTTGGACAATGGCAGCACCGCAAACTTCATTACTCAGGAACTGTGTGGTAAGCTGGGTTCCCTTAAACGTAACGTAAACTCCAAAATAACGGGTATTAACCAGCAAACTTGTAAAAGCACACAGTCTTGTTCTCTAATCTTAGAGTCTTACTCATGTAATTATAAAACAACTATTGATTGTTTAGTATTACCAGAAATAACTATATCATTACCATCGTCAGTAATTGACGTAAGTGCTATTCCACTGTCATCAGGCATCTGTCTAGCTGACCCTTACTATTATAAACCGTCAAGCGAAGACATATTACTAGGTGCTGAACAGTTTTGGAATATGTTGGGTACTAACACCATCAATCTAGGCAAATGTCAACCAAGGTTATATGAATCTAAATTAGGCTGGCTTATCTCTGGGTATATTGCGCAACCTAGTCCATCCCGTGATCGACTAATATAAGATGGCGAAGGTTCGATTTCATTCGCTAGACCGTAGGTTCGCTCATGATCCGTCATTTAAAAATAGGTATATTAATTTTATGCGCGAGTACCTAGAACTAGGACACATGTCTGTCGCTAATAATCCAAATAATAAAAGTTACTACTTACCCCATCGCGGTGTTATGCGCGAGCGAAGTACCACAACTAAATTACGAGTTGTCTTTGACGCGTCAGCCGTGACAACTACGGGTATTTCTTTAAATCAATTACAAATGATTGGTCCCACTGTGCAGGACGATCTTTATTCAATTTTCATACGCTTTCAGCAACATAGATACGTAGTTTCCGCGGATATTGAGAAAATGTACAGAGCTATAGAATTAAATGAATCTCAACGCTCCTTACAAAAAATCCTATTTCAATTCAATCAATGTGAACCGCTAAAAACATATGTTCATAACACAGTTACTTATGGCACTGCTTCAGCACCATATTTAGCGACTAAGTCACTCGTAAGCCTCGCTACACAGGCCTCAAATGACGACGTAAAACAAGCTAAACAAAAAGACATGTACGTTGACGATTATCTTGGTGGCTGCGACACTGAGTCTGGCACCATACAGCTATGCAAAGAGGTTAGCTAGATTCTCGCATCAGCTCAGTTCAAATTAAGAAAATGGCAATCTAATAGCCCACAAGTGATGAAGGGTATATTATCATGTTTTGATCCTAATGACAATAACATACTAGACTTATGTCGTGACCAATATTCTAAGACTTCCAAGACATTAGGTTTAAACTAGGTTTGCAATTTAGACTTATCATGTCATATTAATTTAGAACTTTTTTATCAATGTACCTCCAACTAATAAAATAACAAAACGTCAAATTTTGTCGAGCATTAGCCAAATCTTTGACCCATTAGAACTAGTAGGACCATGTGTCGCGTTGGCAATGATAACTTACAATGCAACAATTATGGTTAGAGAAATGTTCCTGGGATGACCCAGTTTCTCAAGACACACAAGAACTTTCGTTGTCATTCATTGGTATGTTATCGTGTCTGAATAATTTAAATATACCACGGCATGCATTTGATGTTAACTATAAATTAATTGAGTTGCATACTTTTACAGACGCATCTGAAAGTGCATATGGGGTATGCGTCTTTGTTCGTTGCTTAAATAATGATGTTACAACGACCATTCATCTTTTAACTTCCAAAAATAAGGTCGCTCCCATTAAAAATACAACCATACCACGTCTTGAACTATGTGGAGCTTTATTAGGGGCAAAACTGTGTGCAAAAGTAGTAGCTGCGCTAACTGTTAAAATAAATAAATTCTATTACTGGTGTGATTCCACGATAGTTTTATGTTGGTTATCTACATCACCAAACAAATTAAAACGTTTTGTTCGTAACCGTGTCAGTGAGATATAAGAAAGTACCGGGGAAAACTGTTGGAGATACGTATCGTCTAAAGAGGACCCAGCAGATTTAGTATCTCGCGGGCTGAGGGCCGATCAAATCGGCACCAGTTCATTGTGGCGGTCAGGCCCAGAGTTTCTGAGTTTCGGTGAAGATTGTTGGCCCAAAATGTCAAATACAGGGTCGAATTCTAACATACCTACCTGAAGTTAAGGTTCATTTAATAGATAATTAACAATCATCTCAATCGGTAATCAGTCGTATGATAAGTAATAAATCAAATATAAACTTGTTAAAACGTATTATCGCTCATAAAATTAGGTTTATTTTTATAACTTAAAAAATCCAAATGAAAGGTTGTGTGGTCATTTGTCATGTAATGATTTGCAGAAATCATGGATGGCCATGCTACGTATTAGTCAAATGGAAATGTTTCCTGACGAACATAAAACACTTACTTCAAAAAGGCCATTATCAAAAAAAAATAGACTAGTCTCATTATCTCCATTTTTAAACAATCAGGGTATCATTCGTGTAGGCGCCAGATTAGGTAACGCCTCCTACAGTTACGATATTAAAACATTCTATATTGTTAGATAGTAAACATCACATTACAAAAATCAATTAAATAAATTAATTATTAATTCAATTATTTCGCTGTGAACACGTTAAACTTATGCACGCAGGGCCACAACTCCTTTTGTCACACATTCGTCAAACTTACTGGCCTTTCAGACTTAGAACTCAGGTGGTGCAACCAGTCATGGGTCAGCTACCATGCACGAGGACACAGTTTGAATTTCCCTTTTATAATTGTAGTGTTGACTACGCCGGGCCAATGCTGATAGCCGACCGTAAAGGTAGAGGTACCAGACTTATTAAATGTTATATCTGTGTGTTTGTCTGTTTGGCAGTAAAGGCTGTCCATCTGGAACTTGTTACAGACCATACCAAAGACGAGTACTTGGCCGCATTAAAGAGATTCGTTGCTCGTCGGGGTAAACCACACAGCATCCTTTCAGATGCACGGCGTTCGTAGGAGTTTTTAATGAGCTTGCACAATTCTTATCAAATTCAAACTTAGATTCAGATCTTGCAGAAGATGGCATAAAGTTTAGTTTTACACCTCCATATAGTCCACATTTCAATGGTATAACAGAGGCCGCTGTTAAATCTCCAAAGAAACTTTTAAAAACTGTTGTTCAGTCTTCCTACTTAACGTACGGAGAAATGAACACATACTTAGTCCAAATTGAGGCTATATTAAATTCCCGTCCCCTTGTTGCCCTTTCTTCGTCACCTGACGATTTTACCGCTCTCACCCCCTCTCACTTCTTGATTGGACGACCGCTAATATCCGTTTCTCTGCCACAGGCACATTTCATCAAAATCCATCAGATCCAAAGGATCGAGCATCTGCGACAACACTTCTGGAACCGATTTAGTCATGAATATGTTGTCATGTTACAGCAGAGAAACCGATGGCATGCGTCCACAAGTGAACTTAAACTGAACCAGTAGTTCTCATCAGAGAGAAGACACAACCACCACTACGATGGTTAATGGGCTGTATTATCAAGGTACTTCCTGGTACTGACGGCGCGGCGGCGTCACGAGGGTAGCAGAGATCAAAACCAAGAAGGACAAGATTACAAGGGCCTTCAACAACATACGTCCTTTGCCTATTGAAGACAACGTTTCAACCCGGGCAGGATGTTCGAAACATTCACGAACGTTGACGTCGGCGGAGGGGGCACAGCGGGTAGCGGGCGAAGAGGCGCTAGCGCCGACCGTTTAAAACCGCGACACCGCGGCGCGGCGCGGCACTACATACTCGATCGTTTACCACGAAGCATTGTATAATTAGCTATATTGTTACTATTCGTAATAAACCTTAAACCAGCACCTAATTAAAACATATTCATTGAAATTACCTACAGTCCTCATATTAACCTCAACAATATTTATAAATACATACATATTATAGATAAATTACACACAGAAAAAAAATGTATAGCCTCTATTGGCTCTAAAGAGCTTTTTTCCTTCTTTCCACTGTAATATTTTACTACTCTGCACAAAGAACACCCCTTCAAGTTTCATGTCTCTAATACCAGCATTGATAATTATATAAAAGTAATTATTTTAGCATAATACTTCCGGATAGACTATATTCAAAGTTGATCCTTCCGATAAGGATGCATAAAGATTTCTGGAACTACTGACCCGGGAAAGAGCGACGTTCAACGTGTTACTAGACCGACACCTAACCCAAAAATGTGATTAGTTTTTTTTTTGTCTGTCTGTCGGTCTGTCTGTCTGTCTGTCTGTATGTTGTATGCCGGTAGTTCCTGATATTAGCGCGTTCAACCTTATATTACGAAATTATTCCTCTTTAAAAGTTCTAAAAAAAGACCTAGACAGCAAATGTCTAACGCTTAAGTTTAACTCACTATAACCCTTGTTAAGTAAATCAAATTACCATGCATATTAGCCGAGCGACCACAATTTAAGTTTATCAAGTTGGAAAAGGGTACATATAGCACAAGCAGGCGATGCTGTACCATATCAAAACTTCACGCGAACGAAGTCGCGGGCAGAAGCTAATAAGACTAATAAATTGTGTCTAAGGCGAAATGAAGTGTTCTGGGGCAGCTAGTTTTACATATTTACGATTTTAATCCAAACTGAAACACTTTTTAACTCTAGCATTTAACTAGAATTACTTTTGTATGTATGATATTAATACGCCAACAAAAATTTATTCAAATTAGGCTGAGGATCAGAACTTTTTGAACGTCAAAATGACATAAAACAGTTCCCCAAAAAGCCCACCCTTTGCCACTTCCTTGTAGTTTGTTGGAAAGCAGAAGTGGCGGAGCAAACTCCTCAGCAACACGTATGTCTGATAAGTTGGAAGAACTTGAATGCACATAATATATTGCACATAATAATTATTTAACATTATACATCAATCAATTCATCAAAAGTTACGTCTACATGATAAGACGATGTGACTATTAACCCTTGTTACTATTGTCCCCGGTCTGCCTCCACCATTTCCGTTGTGAGTAATAAATTTAAATGCGACCTGGATTATTTTCGAAGCTTTTAAACGATTTCATTTAACACTAAAAGGTCCCATAAAGCCCGACAGGGGCTTGCAGATCAGATGTGTCAGTTCACGTTGAGCTCAACATTCAGCTCATAAAAGTATTAGCGTGGTCCGAAAAGTGAACAGCTTGTCCCGAAGGAGTCAGCGACTCGGAAGCGACGCGACTCGTCGACCCCACACCACTCAACATTTTTATAGTTTTTTGAATTAAGAGCGAACGACTTGATAATATTACAGTGGAAAGAAGGCAAAAAGCTCTTTAAAGCCAATAGAGGCTTTACAAAATATGTATAGCCTCTTTTCTGTGTGTAATTTATCTATAATATGTATGTATTTATAAATATCATTTACTCAGTTTATGTGCAAATACGAATAAATATCTTAGAAACATTGCTGAAGGCCCACAAATTAGAGAAGAACAATTAATATTTTGCATATTAATGATCTGAATTAAAACAGGGTTTTGATTAGTAAGAAAACTCTATTTCTGGAGTTGGCAGACTAAATAATGGTTCAATCGTAAACAGTCGGAGTTTTGTGTGCCCTTTGTATATCTTCCCGAGAATCGCGTCAACATAGACACAAAACGTCGCATAAACACATGCTGCGGTATTCACTGTTTTATTTCTGTTAATTTCAGTCTGTAGGTCAGTGCCAAACCCATGAATATTTAAGCGTTGCTCCCGAAAGTCTTAATTATCGAGCTTTCATTCTAAAGTAGGCTACGGTGTTAAAATTATTATTGATCATAGAATCAAAAGCACACAATGCCATTGCTGGTTATAATTCTTAACTTTAAATCAATTGCTCGATTTTTATGTGGCCATCATGTTGTTAAGAAGTTTGTGAATTCCGAACATAAAGTTAGAGAAGGTGATTATTTTCTAGCTAAGTTACTACTACTTTTTATTTAGCGAGTCCCTAATGTGATCTTATTTAAACATTTTGTGTTCAATTAAAATTACAACATATATAACCTATTTTACTATACCTATCCTATAGCTAACCTAACTACCTTACTGAAATGCATTGATTTACAAAATACTAAATTCATAATTTTAAACTGAACTACTGCGCTGCGCTCCTCTATGTTACATGCAATTTATTTAGTTTTCCCGGTCTACTTTAAAGTCCAAACAGTATAAATAATTATCGTTTAGCAAACAGTAAATTGATTTCTGAAATATAAGACTTTTTAAGCTACATTTAAAGAGGACTTAGAAAGAGTACTTGATGATCATTTGTGTAGAGTCCTGTTATAATAATAATACTTAAAAACAAACTGTTATATTTTTTTTTTATTTTTGTCTTTATTTTTTCAATCTTTTCTTGTTTTTTTTTAGTATTATCTGTATTGCTGTTCTTTTTAACCCCCGACGCAAAAAGAGGGGTGTTATAAGTTTCACCGCTATGTGTGTGTGTCTGTCTGTCTGTCTGTCTGTCTGTCTGTCTGTCTGTCTGTCTGTCTGTGGCACCGTAGCGCCCAAACGGGTGTACCGATTTAGATGCGGTTTTTTTTATTTGAAAGCAGAGTTTCTTGCGATGGTTCTTAGACATAATTCATCAAAATCTGTTCAGCCGTTTCAAGGTTATCAGCTCTTTTGTGTTAGCTACCGTTGCTATTTTAGACGTCTATGGGTATTAACTTTACTTACAAACATATGTGTGTCTTAAAATTTCAAACACCCATGTGTGAAATATTAATAAGCAACATTATGGTGTATCTGGTCTGATGCAGCCAGGATATCTAGCAGACTAATACACTCTTGGGAAAATAACAGCAGATATATCGTGTTTGGATTCATTTTAACCTGCATTTGATTCTGCTAACAATGCACTGATGACAACTGGATGAGCTGATGCTGCAGCCAGGCTATCCAGCACACCAGTAGGTAGACTCTTGACAAAATAATATCAGATATGTCGTGTTTGGATTAATTTCAACCAGCATTTGATTCTGCACACAATGCCTTGATGGTAACAGGATGAGCTGATGCTGCAGCCAGGCTATCCAGCACACCAGTAGGTAGTCTCTTGACAAAATAATAGCAGATATGTCGTGTTTGGATTCATTTCAACCAGCATTTGATTGTAAACACAATGCACTGATGGCAACAGGATGAGCTGATGCTGCAGCCAGGCTATCCAGCACACCAGTAGGTAGGCTCTTGACAAAATAATAGCAGATATGTCTTGTTTGGATTCATTTTAACCAGCATTTGACTCTACATACAATGCACTGAAAAATTCTCATAACTGTAAACTCTATAAAACAAAATTAATGCGTTTAAAAATTTTAAAATAAAAATTAAATTAAAAATTTAAAAAACCCCCATCGCAAAAAAGTAAAACATTTAAAAAGTTAAAAATAACACTTTAGCCATGAAATTTTACGTAACGTCGGGGTACCGTTAAAATAAGTACCTTCATACCTACAAGTACTAGGAACATTCCTTACTTAAGCGGTACCCCAACGTGAAGTAAAATTTCATGGCTAAAGTGTTATTTTTAACTTTTTAAATGTTTTACTTTTTTGCGATGGGGGTTTTTTAAATTTTGTTTTATGCTCTGTGCGTCTAAATAAAATATTTTATTTCCCCTTTCTTTATTATTTATTTATTTATTTAATACTTCAAGCACACTAATGTACAGAGGCGGACGGCGGAGGGATAGGCATTTTCTACCAGTAAACATTTAGGTGATACAGAGAAAAATAAAATAAAATGAATCAAAGAATACATATTTTGTATACACACACATACTTTACATATTATTATTTTGTTATTTCTTTCTCTATTAAAACACAAAAAACAAAACGCTGTTTGAACTACTAGCCTTAGTTAAAAAAAATATTACTATTATCTATATCGACTATATCCCGGGTTTACCCGAACATCGGCTTGCCTTATCACATGCTGACTGACGTCTGTCGGAAGGCGAACATAGCTTCAGGGTTTAACAGATAATTAAACGTCCGAACAGATTAGTATTATGTCTCGATCTTGACATGTATCATCGAACGGGATGATGTTACTTGATTCCAAGACACACCTTTACCCAAAGTACCTATGTCGTAAGTGCACTTTAGGTATACCAGAGGTACACCTAAAATGCACTCATTTTCCCCCAAGTCAGTTATAGTCTCATGATAAGGAAAGCGGACAAGCCTTTTGTTATCGATCGGGCACAAATCCAGACTCCGGGCTGCTACTGAAAAATTTCAGGCGGAAAAACACAATTACGCTTTGTCCGTCCAGAGCACTGAAGACAAAACTTCGTGAACAGCAGTAGCGAGTGTGGCCACTAGACCAATGACGCAGTCTGCTTAGCTACATTAATAAAAAATAGAATTCACAATATCGTAGATACTCAGTACCTATAAGTACCTGGCACACTATTGGTCAATTAGGGCTAACGGTAGTCAATCCCACTATGGCTATCATGACTGTGTATCATCAATATAGGATATCAACCGCTGATTTGTGGTGATAATGCACTTAAGCCTAAAAGCCTCAAATTAAGAGCAAATATTATGGTATGGGCCTTGTTAGAAAGCCGACGTGTGTAGTGGCATAATGTGTTTTTCGATAATGTACTGGTTTTAGATATTTTTTGATAAAGCAGAGTACTTAGGTGAAGGTTTTTTTATTCTAATGCAAACACAACTTGTCTCCTCATAGGAAACGTGCTGGCCCAGGGACTAAGACGGTGCCTTGACTGTGGGTTTTATATCAAGGCAAGTACTTTGTTGCTTTTCAATTCATGTACCAATTTATATAGACATCACTGACGTCATCATCTGTCTAGCCTTTTCCGAACTACGTTGGGGGTAGACTTCCAGTTTAATCGAATGCAGCTGAATACCAGTGTTTTACATGGAGTGGCTGCCTATCTGACCTAGTAACTGGGTAGCATGATACCCTTTGGTTAAAATGATTGTCAGACTTTCGGGCTTCTGATTCTGACTACGAGTGTCAAACACTGCTCGGCCCGAAACTACAACTGACTGTGAAAGATCCACAACTGACAGCCGAGACCAACGACTTAACGTGCTTTCCAAGGCACGGAGGAGTCTTGGTATGAAATAAATGGTCACCCATCCACGGAGCGACCTCGTCAAGCGTAGCTTAACCTTCGATCGACACATGCGGCGGTAATAATTTAGCTACAAGCTCCTCATTGACATCACTAACATTGTGAAGAAACCAGGCATGTAATTTATTATTAGTTTGAAATCGCCCCTCGCAAGCGGTGATTAATCTTGTTGTTCTATACGACAAGAGGCCTTTAGAGAGTGTAGTTCTGCAGCCTAACCAGATGAATCTTCATTCAAACAGACCACATAAACATTTTTTTTTTGCTTTGTAAAGAGCGCTAGCGTTTTCATTTAGTTTAGTGTTTCATTGGCAAATAGCTTCGTGTTGATTGATTGATTGACAAACACGATGTTTGCGATGAATACGGTGTACGTTTTTCCTTTTTTTATTTGTTTAATATTTTTATGCTTACAAGTGTACAGAGGTGGACTTAATGCCATAGGTATTTTCAGCCAGGTAGGTAACCGTTGGGGAAGTTTGTAGAAACAAATTCCGCATCAAATCACCACCTTTTTTATTTATTAAAAGAATAGTGATTCGCACCGAGTTAAAATTAAAATGAACGAACAATTTTATGCCATTCCTTTCTCCTATCATTAAATGAAAAAGCAATTTACAAGAACAGCATTTAAATGCAAAGTTTATTTATCAGCGGAGCCGCAGAGCTAAGTTTTTCTATTAGTTTTCTGTTCTTTGACGGTCGGGAGACAGTTTAACTTTCCAACGAGGCAAACTTAATTAATAATATTTTTTATAAACTCTTAAAAGTAATATAAAGAAGATGATAGTGTTGGATGGGTAAGATGCGAAAGTTGTTCAACTGTGATACTGTCTTTTTTTGCTTCTAAAGCCAGGATTATATTATAAATAATCCGCATTGAGGTAAAGGAATTTATTTAAGGAGTACTTAACCTTTTCTCCATGTCTCCAAAAACCCTGAATCGGAGAAATCAGCGGAGCGACCAATCACATCGATCGTGAATATAAAAGTGCTCGGCACACAACCGACGATCGACTTCATTCGACCATTTCGACACGGTATCGCCTCGCTATTGTGTACGTTGGTAGGCAGGGAATTGAGTGCTCTGATATAGTCGGGGCTTCGACTAAAATTGATATAAATGTTATAAATTTGATTAAGGTAAAACCCATGTTACAGGAAAACATCACGACTAATACATAAGAATAGATAAGAATAACATACAATAACGTAGATACTTAATACAAGTAGGTACGACAGTTTAAAAAAGTTGTAATACATAATGTATAGGCACCGCCTACGCACCAATGAATGATAGATATCTTAAATAGTAACAGATAATGATATTAGTTTCATTTTGTTTTTCTTCGATACGCTAGCAGATAGTGACTTTGACATTCAAACACAATTTAAATAGGAATTAGTTATAGATTATAATATTTAGCGCAGACGGACGCGTCTGGAAAATACTAGTAATTGAAATGGTTGCACAATCTGTGTACGGGAAGGTATAATAATAAAATACAACATCTCTCGGTCAAAGGTTTATTCGAGCTGACTTAATGAAATCCTTATCTCATCACAGAGTCTCGAATAAAATCAGCGGCAAATAAAGAATGAAACAAGACTACCAAGCCATAGACTTTCGAAAGTAGTATAGAGTAGGGTGTTTTAATAAAAACACACCAAAAGCTTGATCGTATTTTTATTTGTAAAAAAGTTTGATTTAAAATTTTTAAGTTTTTCGTTTATTTATGTAAATGATTTTAAGTTGTTTGAGATTCCAATCGAGCTCCTTAAACGACGTCAATAAAATCCATGTGGAACTACAACGAGAGAATATTCCTTCAAACAAAAAAGAGTTGGTCCTTAAATGATGTAGTTATGAGGTACTTTTAAGAAAAAAACTTTCAACCGAATAAAATTGAGAACCTCCTAATTTTTTGTAAGTCGGTTATTAATTATTTCCAATTAATCGTCGCGGAGTGTAGACTTATTTTGACCTATTTCTTCTTAAGTGTTAACTTCACTATTCTAATTTTATCATTCCGAGTTAGTCAGAAGGCCAGATTATCTATATTAATTATCTTTATTGATGTAACAGCAGTTAGGTAAGATAAGCGTGTTAACGTGTGATGAGTGCGGGAAAGGTACGGCTGTACCAACGTAATGTAAAGCAACTAGAACTCCTAGGAACATTTCATTATTTATCTTCGACATTATTGACAGTAGGTAATCATAACTAAAATAAACTTCTTTTTTAATAAAAGAAAAGACGAATAACGACGAAATTCTTTCTTTTTACATTGTTTAAAAAATCCCTCCTCCTAATGTTAGGTAAATTAATATCTCGACGAACCAATATTTGCAGGAGCGCTTTTCAAAATTTGCTTTAAGGTACGTAATTATTTTACGTAAATCCCGACCCGAATTAAAATGAGGCAGATTAGCCATAACGACGTGTCAGTCGGACCCCAGGTAAACTTCGCTAACCTACAATTAAGACTGCCGATCCCACATCACATAAAACGGCGTGAAATCTATCCTCATGTTATGTTATCTAATTCCGTCCTACCGTAATTTAATATAAGAACATATCTAGCGATTCCTGGATCATAAACATGTAAAAACGGTGTAGAGTTATAGTATCAAAATTAAAAACGCATTTTTGCAATTTTATATTTTTTTTATATTAACATAAAGTAAGTATTACGACGACATCATGTTTGAATATATTTTACAGAATCTATTTTCAGTCTCAAAGCAATTTAAACTTTACACTAGGCAAAATAATAAACGCATTCGTTTGAACATGCCAACAAAAAAAATACGATAAGCTTAGATAACGAGGTGTTTTACAACTATCGGATAGCGATCGATTATCCGAGAGCCGATAATCGATACCAAAGCGATATGTATCTTAATAAATTGCAATTATCGTAAATACATAATAATTGTTTATCTATATTAAACCATATCGGTGTGTAGCCTTGTAAAATGACTTGTCAAATTGACGTTATTAACCTTGCTAGAAAATACTGCACACGTTTGAAGAACTTTCTTCTACTAGCAGGATAACTTCTAATATTTTGAAAACTAATATTAAATGAACACATATTAAATCTATGTCAATGTCACGTTCGTTAATTAGTAACCCACTTCCATTAGATTTCTTGGTTTATTTACACCGTTCAGTCTCAAAGGACCAAAAAATAAACTTTAATAATTTGCATGTCGATAGCGCATTCGATAACTACAAACAAACAAATAAAACACACTGTTCAGTACCTAATGTTCACGATACAGGAAATATTTTTCCTGTAAATTAATAGCTTACTTAACTTGTTCATTTTGATTTAAACCTTATAAGTTCTCGAGATTAACTTATTTGATAAAGGCTTGGTACAGTTGATGGTATTGCTATGACACTCACCGAGAGTATGTAGATGTCAAAAGCTGAGTAAGCGGTCACTTCACTGTACGTAACAGAATGTTCACATCGGAATGTTAGCTAGGAAGGGTGGAGGAGTGGTGTCGTCCAGAGTAGGTGGCGGCTTTTAGAAAGGACCAAAACGTGGATGTACACAAACGAAGTTGAAAACTACATACTATATACTATACTACATACAACTACAGCTGCCAAAAGGCTTTCTGCTATTTCATGTTTAGATATATCTGAACATGTACCTGCCAATGAAAATATCGGCTTTGCGATGCGTCATAATGTACACTCATCTGCAAATTGATTTCTGAGCTGCCCATGTGATTTTGCCCCTGCAGAGCCCTGCTCTGTACCGTCAAAATGGGGTGAATAGGAACGTAAGGGTGAATAGAAACTTTGAATAGGATATTTACCTAAGTTAATAGTTGCATGTTGCTTATGAAGACTCTAATGCTTTTAAATCATTGAGTTAATTAGTTTCGACGCCTTCTTCGTAACAAATAATTCAAAACTAGCGTAGAAAATCTGTTTATAGTTTTGTCCTTATTTACTCTGAACCACCTTCCACAACTTAACTTGTAGACTTTATGTAATAACACCGCAGAGAGCATGGCTATCGCCCACAGACGTATGACAATTCTTAGGACCAATATACTCGCAGCACTACATCGGTCATTTTGCAAGATCTTGGAAGTAAAACTATCTATTTAACGGCTATCACATGGTTTACATGTAGGTATAACAAATGCTTTTATAAAAAATGTGTTATGTGAATCCTTTGAGTTAACATTTTAGTTTAATTTTATGATAATACTCTACAAACTCTTTTAGGGCACTAAGTTAGTTCATTCAGCGAGTAACCATTCATTTTTCAGTAAGGTAATTCACATTTTTCCGTTCTTAGTATTGGTATATCAAATTAAGCATACTAAAGAATATAACAGTTTTTAATATAAAAATAATCAGCCTTACAGCACCCCTCTTTTTATCTCAGGGTTATAAAATCAACAACGCTCTGCTCATACTTCTACGAGTAGTAAATGGATCTGTATTTTCTCCTGGCAGCCCTCCCTGTAGGTAAGTTGTCACGTTCTGTCGATACTCTCAGACGAGACGATTTAATATAAAAGTATGACATTGACAACACAACAATGCCTTCAGAATGTTTTGGTAAAACTAAATACAAATAAACGAAAACGTGATACATTTGGGACGATTCAATTGTAAGATTAAAAATATATTCGGTGTTAACAAATAGACAGATTTTTTGTTAGACGAAATAAAGGTAAGTTTCGATCAAAAAAAATGTTGACGTTTTTCGTCCTAACGACATTAGTGTCAGGCAGAATAGAACTAGATATGATAATAATATAATATGTGGAAGTAGAACAATCTAACTTATTATTATTGGGACTTTCAACATGTTGCCTGTCTTGAAACAAGGGAATTAATTGTAACTCTTGATCTTGTGTCTGTGCGTGTCGTTAGAAGAATATACGGAAAGAAATTACGGACATGCTCGCATTCACTGTTAGAGAACAGTTTCCTAAGGCGACCTATTTACCCTAATACTAAGCGACATCTAAATTAATACCAGTGCATTGTAAATGAAACCGACCATAATGATACACTCGTTGTAAATATGAGAATGAGAATGGCAAAAGATATTCCTCCTTTGAGACGAAGTCGCAACTCTACAGTATTTTCCGGACTCAAATAAAAGTGAGGTAAAAGTAAATAACCGTCTATTGAAGACAACCGGCGCACGACGTCATGTGAGAGCAGAGCTCTCGTGTCAGTGTTCATTCACGCAACACAAGCGCTCGGCCAAGCGGAGCGAGCGACCCTCCAGCTGCCAGACAATACGAATATTGAATTATTTGGGATTTTCAAGTAGCCACTAATATGTGTGGAGGATTTATAACGTACCATCAGTTCTTGTTAGGCAAATAGTTTGCTACAACCGTCTGCAGACCTTGTTAACTATTCTTCTGTCGAGGATCAAATATGGCGAAGGGGGTAATGGCTGATCTTTGCGTTATGCTCGTGAACGGGTGCTGTTTGTGGTAACTGATCGACTTACTTACCAATGGATTTTTTTTTGTTATAATAGTTAACTGCTTATTGGTTTCACTGCAATGGTCCTAGATTATCATTTTAAACTTAGAGTCACAGCCTTACGAATATAAGCCAGCATTGCACATGTAAGCGGGTACGCCTTTTATACCTGGAGGCTGTTATTTTTCAGTTGTGTAAGTCGTTTTGCTTGAGTTTAGATTTCAATGTTAATATGAATATTTTTACGAACTTTTTTTTTTCTTCTTGGTATATTGGAGAGTGCTAGCTAACACATGACAATAATTATGAAATGTAATGATCTGCAAAATTTATAAACTTTAGTGCTATTTACTGAGAATTTCATTGTATAGATTCAAGTTCTTCTAACGAATTAGACAGATGTGTTGCTGGGGAGTTTGTTCCGCCACTTCTTCTTCCCAGCAAAACACTAGGAAGTGGCGAAGGGTGAGGCGTTTTTGGGGGACTGTCTCATGTATTTTTTGACGTTCTAAAACTGCTGATTCCCAGCCTTTTTTCACTCGTAAAAATTAGATCGTAATATTTATGGATTTTTTTAAACAATAAAATCTTCAATTTCTTCCTAGTACTTTAGTGTTTACAATTGATTCATAGGAAAGGAAAAATAAATAAATAAAAGGCATCGCGCTCATTACTGCACATTTTTCCGAGATTTAATAAATAACGTTACTGAGAAAAATTAGTAGCGAGCTCTAAACCTTTCTGGGTCAATCTCCAAAACGGGCGTATTCGTGTGATCGCTCTGGTGCTTTTCAGATATTGATATATAATGGTAATTATGTATCTCATTAAAAAGAATGATATTCAAATAGTACATTTTTATTATTGGCCTTCAATTTACACAAACGGTTATGGAAATATTTAAGTTTAAAAAATTTCGCGCCCAGAGCAATCATAATTGGTGCCAGAGCGATCATAAATGGTGAAATTAGTGTAACAAAAATAAATAATAATGATAAAATAATATTTATTTAGCCATTTTAAGTCATGTTCAGTGTACGTGTAACAAGATTATTACATGTAAGAGAAATGTATTATTTTAGAAAAAGGTCAAGGCATATTATCAGTCATAAGTACTTCCATATTAAAAATAAATAACAAATTAACAAAATTATAAAGATCAACTTTTGGCTTAGATTCATTTATTTGGACTTAATTAAATCACTTCTAGGTAAATGAGACAACATTAAAAACCTTTTGAAATCCACCAATATTACATACAGTCTTTTAAAGTTATGAAATGATTTAGACTCAATCAATATTAGTTTTAAAAAAGTTATGAAAGAAAACTAACGTTTACAAAGAACAAAATAAAATTCTTAAAAATTAACAACAAATTTATAAACGTAACTATTTGTAATCATAATACTTAATAGAAATCATGACTAAATTAACAGTCTTTACAAGATATGTAAGAGATTTGTCATGATCACATTTTCCTTAACTAGGTATATCTTTAGTGGAAAGTGAAGAATTAAAAAGCAGAACACAAAGTTAAATGCAATTCATATGGTCACATCAGATTAAAGTATTGTTTGCAAATTATAATGATACAAAATTTTAACACAAAGTATAAAAATACAAATTTTGTAAGGCTTAGTTGATCAGGAAACTAAAAATTAAGGTTTATTTTAAGCTCAGATAATTGAATAGTACTCGGAGTCGGAGTCGGGTAAATCTTCTGCTGCAGCAAACTTTGTCAAGGTGTTATTGTTTTCCAACGAAGATAAAACTACCTCGGAAATACTTGGAGTACCTAATTAAATTTTCACACTCAATAGATCTGTCACTCATTGGTAGTACTGTGCCCCGAGCTTTTTGCCTTTGGTAACTCTCTCTTGACTTTACAAGCCATTGTGCGTCTTAGATATGGATCATATTTTATCTTGGCCATTCTACGACGCTCAGCCAATTTCTTTCTAAGACGTTTTTCTTCATTACTCGTAGATAATTTATTTCGAGGCATGATTTCAACCTGCAAAAATAGTTACCATTAAATTTTAGAGAAGAAAGGGGTAACCCTTACTTCTCTAATGGCATTTAACTAACCACAACTGTAAAGTTGTGGTTAGTTAAATGCCATTACAAAAATATCATCAAGGTAAAATACGTCAATATCTGTTTATGGGTTTAGGTTACCCAAAGAAACCCCCCAGGAATGGTTGTAAATTAAAGGTCATATGTATAGTTCATCGTTTGTCATTGTTACTACTACTTACAATAGATTTATAACGTACAATTAATGCAAAATATCATTGCTCTGTTCTTTTTGGACAGAGCAATCACAGCCATAGCCATCAGAAAAAGTCACTAAATCATAAATATAGCCGAATTTAAAAGCAGTAGAAAGTTATGATTACGTTTCATAAAAAAACATCACAACGATCTCTTAATTCACATAACAGACACATTCATAAGCTTACTATTTAATTTAAATAACGTGCCATAGCAATCATAAAATTCGAGAACCAAATCCAGAGCAATCATAAACTTACCTTCGTAATGTTGGAGTGCTGGTTTGTGGCACACAGGTTTCCTCCTCGGCGGTTAGACTATTGCCAGGGTTACCCCGCGGGAGGGGAATAGAGTGTCTATAACGCGTAACTAGGGATGAGCGCGATGTTTTACCTCAGCGCAGAGCGATGAGACAAAATGCCCAGTCATGATTTCAAATTCAAATTGTGGGAAAAGTATTGTTAATATAACTTAAAATAATTTATTACGATGAAGATTAACTATTTGTTATGTAATGTAAACAAGTTGTTTCATATGAACCTTCTTAATAAAAAGTTAAATAATATTTTATTCATTCAATCGGGAGTCGGGTCAACCCAGAGCGATCAGAATTTTAGGGTTTAAGATTTTTTTTTAAATATTTAAAATAAACTTATTCATAATATTAGTCTTGTACCATGTAGATTGTACACCAAACTGTATATTAAAAAATATTTTAAAAACGTTTTTCAATTTTAAAGTGGGTTTATCCAGCCCGACACGAAAAAAAATGCCTCTGGAGATCTACCCTTCTGCTTTACCGAGAACGCGTGGGCGTCAGAGCTTTATAACCTACGCTGGGATTTAGCTTTTACTTAGAAATGCTGCAATACAAATGCGGAAAACATTACAAAATAAAGCCAAAAATCTAGGAAAAAAGATCTTGAGGCACAGCTACATTTGAACAGGCGTCACCGTCCGCAGTGCCGGCCCGTGGGTCCTGGCCGCTTACATAAGTCGAGGCCGCCTGGAGTGCTGTCGCCCCTCGTCACACCGAGCATGCTCGCCCAGACGAAAACACACGGATTAGCAAATAGCCGGAGGCTTCACTTTCATCCCGTGACATCGCTGTGCTGCGTGTTTTCGGTACGCGGCCTGTTTGCCCCCGTCTGCGAGGTCAGCGGGATTGTGGAACTATTTAAAGATTCATCTTGTTTCCATTTAATACGGAAAGTTACAAGTGTTGTTATATTTAGGGCTCATGGTTTGAGGAACTGTCTCACAAGTGTCACTGTAAGCTCGGCCGAACTGCCTACCTAGTAGCTTCTCTGATGCTACGGAATACTGACAATTTTAGATATTTTTAGTCTATTAGGTAATGTTCAAAGTTCCAAACAATGTACTTCTTACTCTGACAAAGAAGACCCTCACAATAGAAAAGTAATAAGCCAATCATATTATTTTACATTTTTACTGACGTAAGTTTTCTTCAAGATATCGCGAAGACTAACAAAGAATTCCTTTGAGGATACATTGCCTTTGTATAGTCCTCTAAGTAATGAGCTTACAAAAACTTTAAGAAACATTATGACTGCATTAAAAGATGCATTTGTTTGCACAGCATCCTCCCAAAGAAGATGCTGCCTTTGAGATAGACCATAACTCGTTTACTACAGATACATCTAACGAGACTGCAAAAACTGCATTGAAATTTTCATCCACAATCTTATAATAAAATCCAAGGCTTTCCTCGAAAGAAATACATTATCTTATAAAATATTATGTTTGAAGTCAGCAAGGCAAAGTTTTATTTAAAGTAAATAGCGTACGTTATGTGTTCATTTACTACAAAATAAGTATGTAGGCAACCGAACATGTGCCCACAACATATATTGACAAAGGACTAGTTGCGTTGCGAGCAAAATGAGAAATTAATTGGAAATCGGTAATTTATTAAAACTTACCAATTAAACCTTCCATGTTTCACGTAATAAATTAAGTTTACTTAAGACTGAAATTTAACAAAGTTAGGTTATTATTTGGAGACTTTTATAGTGTGAAATAAAGAGTATTCCATCAAAGGCGATAGATGGGAACAAAATATTTGTATAATGTGAGCTATTTATAATATGTTACATAAATATTATAAATATCTCTCTATTTGAAATATAAGAATATTTATCAGCTGTTTAGTACCCACAACACAAGCTCTGCTTAGATTGGGACTAAATGGCATTGTGTGACAGTCATGGAATATTTATTTACGGAATATTTTATTTAGAATAATCTTTTTATACGTAATAGTTGCTTTCTCCGACTGTGTACCGCTCAAAGAACTGTATGTAGATAAATGAACGTAATCCTTGCAATGAACGAGTGCTTCAGAGTGCAGTGTTGTCGCATTTGCTTTTATTACATTTCCGCTCATGTACATTTTGAGTTAAAATAAAGAGCACACGACGAAGGACGGTGGATTTGCGAATATCAATGTTTTTATTTTACTATTTATTGGAACGGAGGTGCAAATGCATTTTGTATTCAGAGTTTTAAACTGAACTTTTCCAAATAGAATATTCCTATTCTATTCAGTCGTATAAGGTTTACGTGTGCTGAAGAGAATATAGGCACAGATCAAAGATGAAAAAGGTAGCAAAGAAGTTACGAACGAGTGGAAATTGTTCATGCCTCCATTTTATTTGGGAAAAGGTCTTCGACTACGAGGTGCATAACGTATATAGAGTACGTGAAAAGCTGCTTAGAATAGATGGAACGCATCATTTTTGACTGGGCGGAGGTCGTGGGTTCGATTGTCACCCTGGACAAAATAATGTTTGTGTGATGAGCATGATTATTTTTTCTGTGTCTGGGTGTAATTTATTTGAAATATGTATAATTTAAATATATGTAATAAGTATGTTGATCAGTAGTTTAGTACCCATAACACAAGCTGTACTTAGCTTGCAACTAGATGGCGTAGTGTGAAATTTGTGGAATATTATCCTATTATTATTATTTTTTTCGGGGGACAATAAATTGAAAGTGGCGAGTATGTAAACAACGTTTGCAGCAATAGTCTGCAATGCGTCTGCTATCGATTCGCTAGGGTTGCCAACTGCGTGCCAAGGTCGCCTGGCAACCGCAGGCTGCCAGGGGTGCTCCACTAATAGACGTACTGCTACTTCCGCCTATGTTTCTTATGAAAAACACTATATTGTCTGGTGAAGGTAAAAAACAGGGTCAGTCTCATATTTTATATTGGCTTACTAGCAGCCCCAGCCAACTTATTTCCACCTCATAATCAATTAAGTACTCTTCTTTAGTATTTATGTGTTTACATCTAGTTTTAACACCTACAGACTGAATATACACACACAATTTCACGAGAGTCGGTCCACCCGTTTTAGAGGAGTTTTGATACAAACACTGACACGTGACATAAGTTTAATAAGATGACAACAAACAGATCCAAAACAATAATAACTAAGTCTACTACTTTTATTTAGCGAGTCTTTAGTGTGCTATTATTCAAGCATGAGAATGACAACATATACACCACTATTTTTTAATTAGTACAAAAAATAATTGTGCTGTATCCGTACCTGTTACTGATCAAATTTGCGTAATCAAAAGTACAAGTAAACTTAAATAACGAAAACAGCTGTTGGGGCGGGGCATACTTGAGCGGGATCACGCGAACGTGAGCGAGAGATGATGATTAATGATTACTACTATATCATAAATAGCCTGTTCAATATTTCCATAAAATGGGTGAATTTTTGGAATATAAACAAACGCTAATTTTTTTTAACGCTTTGCTGATGAATATTATTTATTGATACTTTACAAAAATGAGAAGACCGTCTAAAATAAGTCCTTAAAGTATTTGTACTAATTAATAATAGTTGTGTATATAACCGAACCTAACTTGTCATACCTATCCTATAGCGAACCTAACTACCTAACCTAACTACTTTACTGAAATGCATTGATTTTGAAAGGTACAACATACATAAGCTAATGACTAACAAACGTCATTTCATTTTTATACATTATATGTTCTCTGGCTTTCTAAGTTAAATTAAGTATTAAGCTAAAAATTGTTTAATTATCTTTCACATCAGAAGTATCACCTCATTTGCAACATGATCAATTAATTACAGGCAACAAATTAATATCCACAGATTATGAATACCTTACATACTTATTAATTTTTAATAAAATAAATACCTACAATCTTTCGTTCGTGAATAACATTTTAAATTATGTTGATACTTCACTATGCACTTATTTACGTCTTTGGGTTATTAAGTAAAACATGTTTGTATAACACTAACTTGTCAGGTTGTTGGAGGCCTGAAGACCTGTAACACAGGTATTCCTAGTACAGGCTCCAGTCTCCACAACATCAATGAATATATTACAATTAGTAAATGTAAATGTAATGTATAAAATAGAAAATTTCATTATGTGGTGGAGAAAATAAATGTTGTTATTATTATTATTGTAGGTTGGCGTAGTGGGTTCGGCTCTATGAGTTACACATTATCAATTCTCGTATTAAACTAATATTCTTGATACTTAATTATACTTTTATCACATCTATTCAAAAAGAGCTAGTTTATTCCTCGTAAACAGGGACCAAAATAGCTCATTAATCCCTAGGGACCAAAATTGATTTGAATAATTTGGAATGTGGATATTGTTAGTAAATGTTTCAATCAGCAAAGAGGTGAATCAAAAACCATGCGGGAACAATGTATTGAATATGTGACTTGCTGAAAAACTGCGAGCGCGCCAAATTTAAAAAAAGTTGATGAAAAATAAACAACTCGCGAAATGAAATGCATTCTGCTTGTTACGATACACTTCCATAATAATTGTTAAATATAAACATTAGCCTCTAATTATTTATATTTTATATCTTATGGTTCTGAATTGTACGTAAATAAATTCTTGTTCATAAGTTGTACTTACTTATTTTCTCATAGAGGGTGATAAAAAGTAGAGTGTCCACCTCGGGAGCAACACTATTTTAAGCTCGAGTGATATACTTTTAATCCCTAGTTGCTGCGCTCAGGATTCTAGTTAAGAATCCCTCGCTCCGCTCTGGGTTAAAAAAACACTCTTGCCTTTAAAATAGTTGTTTGCTCCCTAGTTAAACAATCTACTATTTTATCTTCGATGTGAAGCAGTGATCGCTTATTGGGCATAGATCTTGAGTTCGAAAGTTCGAACCCAAGGCACGCACCTCTGACTTTTAGAATGAATGTGCCTATTGTATTTAACACTTGGCATTAAAAATGGTGAAGGAAAACATCGTGAGAAAACATCTGAGAGATATTTCTCAAAGGCATGTGAAACCAAGACTCTGCTACTAGAAAAGAAGATTTTTTGAATCCCTGTCTACGTATAAGGTTCATGTGTGCTATACGCAAGTGGGGAAAATTGATAAACATGTGCCAAAATATATAGTCGAGCGACAAATAATAAATAAACAACATTCCGGCAGCAATCAGTTGGCGCGGTGGTCGGCGCCTACTTGCTGACGTCACTTATCAAGAGGTAACCTGGCTCAGATGGCGGAGATAGCACGTACCATGCGGTTATCATCGCGTTGTCGACTGTATCTCAAGTAGGCGTTGTGCGCGAGTGCTTCTTGACGCGATAACACTCGCTGATAAACAAATGTTGTAATTAGTTGGCGTAATTTCTTGCTACTGGAGTTTTAATAAAAGTGCTTGATCGGTTTTGATATCATAGAAACCTGTTCATCTAGCAGGTTGTCGCTGAGAAGGTTTGAATTGTTCCCTTTCATTGGCGTTCATTGGTGTGTGTGCCGAGGTCATAAGGCTTGTGTCAGACAGTAACTTGACATGTACTAATTCTCAGTATTCCTTATAGGCAAAGAGATTTAAGATACTATAGAAAAGACTTTTGTGAAGAAACGCCATAGAAAAACCGGCCAAGAGCGTGTCGGGCCACGCTCAGTGTAGGGTTCCGTAGTTTCCCGTCCGTCACAAAAAGTGTTCAAAATGCTTACATATTCGATTATACTACAAACTTAGTCCAGAAATTATTTTTTACAATTTTTTGTCTTTTTTGTACAAAAACTGTTGTTTCCATCCAAGTTCAAAATAATTTTCCTAGAAAGCCCTTAATAAGTTCTACATTTCAGATTTTTTTTCATATTTTCTAAACTTATGGTTCAAAACTAAGAGGGGGGGGGGGGGGGGGGACATTGTTTTTTACTTTTGGAGCGATTATTTCCGAAATTATTGGCATTATCAAAAAATGATTTTCGTAAACCCCTATTCATTTTTAAATACCTTTCCAACAATATATCACACGTTAGATATATAAAATAAATAAAAAAAACAATTCCCACTTTACCTATACCCTTTAAACATTTTAGAGATTAAGCGAGGACGGACGGACGGACAAACAGACATGGCGGTACTAAAAACTGATCTAGTAACGCCATCTAGCTTATTATAGCAATATTGGAGCGACAGCGGAGCGCATTAGACTAGACTAATCGACTTGTGTCCGCTAGGACAGAATTATCAGATGAAAATGTTGTTCTTGGCTGTCCCATCGATAGTAAGTATCCAATGTCTTTGCTTGTAAGTTTATTTACGTCATTAGCAATACTTGGCGATGTAATGACGCAAGCGCCGTTTAAGTAAATCGGTGTCGGTTTCATTTGTTTCCATATTTATTCAAAACAAGAAAACACCTTGAACTTTACACGGTATATTATATCAAACAATCATAAAACATGGAGTTCGGAAATAATAGGAATATTTTAGGTTTGTTTGGAACCTTCCCTGAGGGGCCTTTTGATGTCAGGCCCCGTTGCCATGGTTACGGGTTTTTAAACGAGAGCGACTAGCCTTCGGGCTTATTAACGAGCTTGTATGAATAGGCAATAGTTATGTACAGTGAACTTACAGTACATAGTTTCATGTATTTGTTTAGTAAAGCGATAGTTGTCTTAAACACGATGCTGATTATGCTCAACTCTAGTTCAGTAATAGGTTTGTTTTGCCTTTGGCCAAGGGAGAGATAATTTTTCAGAAGCAAAATATCATCTACAAAGACATTCAATACCTATAGACCGGACATCACGAACAAAATTTTCGTCCGAAAAAGTGTGTCCAGCTGGATACAAGTCTATGAGTTTTTTGTAGTACGCTCCGCTGCCGCTCCAATACTCATATATTATTCTAGATGGCGTTACTGAGACATGGGATCAAAGTTTTTCTATGATATTTCCTTGACATGCCCGCTCTATAGTATTTTAAATCTCTTTGATCATCTAAAAACTCTTACTTTCTGCTACCACCGTGGACACCCGAACAGTAAACAAGAGTTTATTTTTTGAAAATTGTTATTTAAAAATGTAACTCTTGTACCAACAGGCAATAAGCCAGCCGGCGGATTATTAACAAA
This sequence comes from Euplexia lucipara, assembly GCA_921972225.1. NCBI lineage: Eukaryota > Metazoa > Arthropoda > Insecta > Lepidoptera > Noctuidae > Euplexia > Euplexia lucipara. The sequence continues at coordinate 36,445,525 of OV179142.1, read as the reverse complement.
GTTAGTGACGTCGTCAGCGGTTTGTAGGTAATCTGTTTACTTGTGTACCGTCCTGAAACCTCGCCCGGTATCGGACAGTGTCGCCATCCGCGTGATTCGGTTATGAACGAGGCCCCCCAACGGAAACTGTTCGGTTGACTTGATGGAGACTCTACTGGTTGACTGTGCGTGGTCGCAGATAGCTTTGCTGTGGTTTATAATAATAGGTAGGTAGACGGTGTATTTAATATCCAATCAGTTAGATAGTAAATAAAATATAGACCAATATTTTTAATACTTTTCAAATTGATGGAAAACTACTTACTGATTAAGCGCATTAAAATTACATCAGATAATGTATGGACTTTAAAAGAGTTTCCTTCGGTGTTTCTCCACCGAGTATTCGATTTTAAGGTAAACTTGTTTATCTTAAAAATATTTTCTCTTTATTTACACGCAATTTTGAGAACTTGTTAATGTCCAATTAACTTAGGAAACCCTTGACGTTTTATTTCAAAGGCTGCATCGCTACTTGCCCCGGTTTATGTAACCTACATACTTTAAATGTGAGCATCATTTTGCCTATATATAAAGATTTTGTGTAGCAAAAGTAACAGGAAAAAAAGTTTTGTAATATCTTCAGTGATCATAGGTTATCTAATATATGGCATGGTGATCACTTTTCCGAGTAAACGTTTTTAAAATATTTGTATTCTGCCGTTATTATGGTTTTACTTCTTCCTTCTATACGTATAAAAAGATTAATCAAGTTCCGTGTAGTTACCTCATATTAAACTTCTATTAAAACGCAATTAAAAGAATGAATAAGAAACGTGTTTTGCATTTTGCATGTCATTTTCAGTTCTTCATCAAAACAACAATTTTGCATTTGCATAAATATCAAAACTTTTTGTTTTTGAATTGACCTCAAATGTAAAAATTACATGAAATAGTTATTCAAACAGGGAATTCGAACAACTTAGAGCATTCTATTGATTGTTTTATGGGACATGTTATTTAACTTTACATACATTGTCTCGGTTATACTTAATCTGCAAACTCATCCCAGATATGATTTGATGAATTAGTTTTTTTCTGTCAACCTATTTGTATGTCTTTTCATTCTTGTTGTAATTATTTATGACGGTCTGCTCCTATCTCAGTTAAAGGTAGACAGGGCAGGTAGCCTTTGTAATATTATTTTGAGTACTTATTAGTAAGCAATTAGTAACGAGAGCGCATAATTTTTCACTACCAAACAATTAACTACCAAGCAGCACATATTAATACGTAAGAAAATTAAACTTATGTGATTTTTGCCTTATGGAGATATTGTTGTTATCGGTAGATTTCCGAAAAACGTGATAAAACTTTTGTTATTCTTCATTTCTTACTTTTTTAAAGGAAAACGTCACATCCTCATCATTAGCAAAAGGTTTAGGACTAATGACAGGTTATTATAAAATCTTTTATTATAAAAGCGGAAATATTATTATAATTATCATATAATGATGGAAGCCAAAGTTATGCATTTCTTCTGATTTGAAGTATTCTTATAAAACTATCTATTAAGCACAAACTCAACCGAGTGCCAATAACACATTAAAAAGAAGAAGAAGTATAAAGTGCAAAATTACGTAAGCGGCGCTTTCGTAGCCCCGGCGCGTAGTTGCGCTACGCGGGGCCTACGAGCGTAGCGCGCCGCTACGAGTTCAGTCTGCGCGGCCGGTGATCATCCGGGCTATTAAGAGCGTGAACAAGGACTTATTTTCAGGTCTCTATAATTAGACTCTTTACTTCACAACGACTATAAAAAGGTTTGACACCAATAACGTGATGTTATTACTACTGTTTTGAAGGCTCAAGCGAATTTATTAACTATGTTTTTAGATTGGCTTTAAACTGTCCCAGTAATTGCGTATCGTCGTAGTAGACTGTACAGCTACTGGACAACTAATTGCGTTAGCGGACCGAAGGACCTTATACAAAATGGAGGTAGTAAACGATATTACCTGCCAATCTCCTGGTTTGGTTCATAGGGCTGGCTGTATTTTATTTTTTATTTTTTTCTGTGACATAAAAGACTTTTGTAATGCGAGTGTGTCAAAGAGTGTGAAGAGTGTGTGCGAGTGTGTGTGTGTGTGTGTGTGCATCAAAGATTAATTTCAAGAGATTGTTTGTTTGAAATAACTTGTCAAAATTATACTTCTGAAATTTCAATTGGGTGTGTGTATTATGATAAAATGATGATGATGATGATGATGAAAGTTAGTTTTTTTTTCTATTGTAAAGAAATAACTTTAGCTAACAACAGTTTGCGACTAGAGAATACGTCTTCATAAAATAAATATTGCTTAAATCTATTGGAGCGCCATCCTTGGTTTGAGCAAGATATAATAAATAATTATGATAAAATCACAATTAGTAAGATCTTGTGCCCAAGTCGCCATTGTGTCAGCTCGTATTACTTTTTCGAAAATGATCCTCCTTGTGTATTTGCAGGAACATTCAGTGACGATGCTGAGGAGTATACATTTAAAAAAATTATTGTTAAAAGATCCACCATCTTTTAACAATAATTTTTGCTACAAATTACTAAGACCAGTTTGTGAGATTTTTTATCGAATCTTGAAATGAAATTTTATTTATTTGAAATTTATTTTGTTTATATAATATTTTTTAAGTAAGTACTTAGACTTTTCAAATCTGAATTATTCAGTCTTACATGTTTATGAAGTTAGGTAAAACAATTACTCCGAACAATTTGAATTTTGGGTAGAATAATTTGTCAGCTGAAAGCTTGTGAAAGATCACGACCAACTGACACGATTCACCGACGTACCTCACACGTACCCGGTATACTTTGTTCATTGGTTTTTTTAAACTCAGATAATAAAAGTTATTAAAACCTAAGTAAGTAGAAGCAAGAGGCATCCAAACATTTGAAAAGTGAGCATATCTGAACATGTTCCTACAGTTAGTTCGTAAAATGAGTATTGAATTTGAAGCAAATTAGCACAATCAGTGTATGATCTAGTTTAATACTGACTTAGTAATTTAGATGAAGTGTATCCAAACATTTTATTAATTGAATTAGCTGCTGAATACCGAATACCTCGTGAGAAGCAGCCCTTGAAAGTTACACTAACATTACGCTTCTCGAATAGTACTGTGCGCTTCTAGTTCACTTCACACGGGAGGGTTGTTTGTTCAACTTAGATGGCTTGTTGATCGAACAACTTTCAACATCGAGCTGCAAACTGCACGCAAAACTATTATTTTAATAGATCACGGATAGTTGGCGGGTTAGTGCGCTACTGAGATTAATTAGTGGTGCTAATGAATGATGTAAACTTGTGTGCTTTGCATAATTGCTATGTGTTTTAATCATCCTGTTTTAGAGGAGTCTACAACGCTTGGGACAACATTTCTAGTAATATAGAGAGAAAAAATTAAAGAATATTTAAAACTTATTTTAGATTTTTAATAAATCGTGGCACAAGTTTTCGCTTCTCTACAAAATCTTCATCTTTACTAATAGCCTTAAGAGAAATGTCAACAGCCCCTTTAAGTAGGTAGAAATGGAAAATTCTCCAGAATATAAATGGATGAATAATAAGGTTTAACCTTCTTACATTTATTCCCACGCTGTCTGGTTCGTTATGACATTTTTGCTGGATTTGTTTTTATGATTGACCACTAATAGCCACTTAAACTTATTAGTCGTGAGTTGAACTGAAATACGTATTTGTACGTATGCTTTATTTCCTAACTGTCTATAAATATATGTCGTACCATAAACAGGAATGATTTGAAATTTGTTTGTTTTTTATAAGTTAGCATTAAATAGGCTCCGAAACTGCTGGACCGGTTTGAAAAATTCTTTCATTCATTGGGTAGCTACGTTATCCCGGAGTGCCATAAGTTCTTTAGGCGGGTGATATCAAGTGACGTCTGCTAGTTATATTATACACCACTATTATTAAATTAGTACAAAAATAATTGGGCTGTCAGTGAAATTAGATTAAATTACTGATCATATTTGCGTAATCAAAAGTAAAAAAAAACGAAATTCAATTTTTAAATATGCCACTATTTAAACTTAAATAACGAAAACAGCTGTTGGGGGCGGGGCAGGCTTGAGCGAGATCACGCGAACGTGAGCGAGAGATGACGATGAATAAATACTACTATGTTATGAATAGCCTGCACAATATATCCATGAATAGGGTGACTTTTTGGGATATAAACAAATGCTAATAACTTTGCTGTTTATGAATATTATTTATTGATACTTTACAAATTTAATGAAAATACCGTCTAGAATAAGCCCTTTAAATATTTGTACTAATTAAAAATTAGTGGTGTATTTAATGTTCACTAAGAGAAAAGATTCAGTTTTGGTTGTAGTTTTTAATACATTTCTTATTTTATGTTACAGTTTGTTCGTAAAACGACGCATCGAGTAGGAACAGTTCGTCCTCTACCGTACCGAACGTGGCGCAAAAATGTGACCAAACACGTATTATTGGCAAACTGATTGAACTCTCACAAGTTTAAGATTTCTGCTTGACTAGCAATAGAAAAGCTTCTATTTTGCTTTATATTCGATTTTGGGCGAAACAATGATCAAATGTCATGATCCAGTTTTGTGGAGAATGACTAACGCCTAAACTATACGAGACAAATAGGAGTAGAATCATGTTTGAATAATTGGCAACAAATGCTGAGCTAAATTAGATTTATAATACCTTAATTGAATTCTTCTGTTCGATTAACACCATCTCTTATTTAGTTTAGGTGTAAAAAATTGTACCCATATAATTTTTCCTAACGCCAGGATACCAGAACTTAATTCTTGACGCATCCGAGAGGATTTCGGAGCAAAAATACACCCAACAATCCGTAATTTAGTAATTTATTCGTTATTAATATAAATAAGCGGCTTCGGAACCGAACATATTTGTCGAAATAGAAACATGTACACGAATAAGATTCTCATTTCCAAGTTAATACGTGTGTCTTATGTACCTACTCGTGTTATCTATGTACATAATAAAATAAGCCCCGATTTACCCGCGCTAATGTAAAACGTAATGAAAATGGGTTACATGTGGATGTTAACACGGTGTGGCTCTGTACCGAGCCGGGTTAACATTTTGAGTAGGTCTAGTTAAATTCCATTAGTCTTATTAAGGTGCCACTCCACAGTTCTCTACGCTGGGCAACATCGCGGCATCGGTTTATTAAAATACTAGCTGACCGGGCCTGTCTAAGAATCAAAGTATGTTTATTTATTTATTACTTCAAGCGCACACATATGTGCATAGGCTTAATAATTATACTAATACAAATCCATTGAATGCAGGTAACAAAGCCACATAAATAAATACCTAAATGTGAGACATTTATGCCTGCCTTAATGTTTTGTTTCAAACGAAATTTCTGGATAAACTCGGATTGTTCTCTTCATTGAACCATCTTAATATAAATAAATGTAATTTTTAGTATTCTTGTATGGTGCTAGAGCAAAATAAGTCAACGGTTTTGCGGACCCATGCAGTGTAACTAACACACCTTGTGACTTGTGTTTTATATAGATACTAGTTCTACCGGCAAACTACGTTCCACCCTGTATATACTGTCAAACGGGGTGATAGACTGTTTTATATAATGGTGTCGGAATTACAAATTTTAATTAATAAGAAACATTACACTTCTTGTTTATAACTAACAACGCTTTATCTGTATTTGCTCATTTCAGGTTTGTGAGGTGGAGATAGATAAAAAAAAACATAAAAATCAGTCCAGCAGTTCTCGAGTTATAAGTGTTGTACAAAAGACTGATATAGGTGGGATTAACAACTGCGGCCGCAGCCAGGAATTGGTGGCTAGCAAAAACTGGAGGACGCAGCTAAAATGGCTGCCACCTTCGTCCATATCAAAAAACATAACGTCAGTATACTATGCAGCGCAATATGCTACACATGAGCACGACAAACACTAATCAAATGACTTTGAACAGAGTGGAAACATTTTAATTGTAACTTAATTAACTTGACGCGAGTGTAGGATGCAATTCTATTAGATAATACAATAAGGTCTGCAGTGACGTCGGACTACACGTGTTTCAACGTCATTTTATGGAGTTAAAGAATATGGAAATACTTTGGTGTGTTAATTTGGCGTTATGGAAAAGATACATTACATTACACAATGTAAAAATGATTTTATTTTAACAATAAACATAATAGTACTTTTTATTCTGGGTGCATCATCCTCATATATAATCTGATTACTGTATACAAAGCATTGCAAACCTATTTTAAAAAAGTAAATGTGTAGTTTCTTGCCCATTCTTCTCAATACAAAACTACCTTTTGGGAGAGGCAACTAGAATCAATTTTATATTTAAGTTAACGTAAGTTTGACGTTCAACAGTGCCTTATAACGGCCTTATCGAAATAAATCTTTAATCTTTAAAAGTCTTTATCTTTTCCTTCACTATCAAGTCCATCCAAAGGTTGTCTGTAAAAGATCGCTTTTCGCGATCGCCCATAAAGTTTTAATTTGTAAGTTTTATGGTGTACAATAAAGAGTATTCTATTCTATTCTAAATTGCCAACTCGCCTAGCAAAGGATGATTATCAAGGTTCGGTCCTTCTCTGAATGAGAAGAGGCATTTACCCTGCACTGGGATAGTAAAAAGCTAGTATGGTTGTAACACAAGATAATTACACAACATAGCGCCATGACAGCATCGAGAAGGTATACTCTCTCGCTCAGCACTACGGCCTGTTGTCTTGAAAACCATCCGTTTTAATGACTCAGGGGGATTTTTCCCACGAGCACTCGTCTACCGCGTTCGAGAGCTGTCAATGAGTAAGCAAATCCAGATATGATGACGAAAACTGAAGAGGGAGCGAAACAGTTGGTTAGGTATATTGTTATGTTTGTTCTAAAAAGCGCAAAGTAGTGTTTTTCAACGTTATTCGTGGGAAGAAAAGATTTAAAACAATCCCATATCTTGCGAACCTGTTGCAATTGTTTGACATGAAGGTACAAAAACTTCTATAAAAAACAACCGACTTTATCTATACTAATATTATAAAGAGGTAAAATTTGTTTGTTTATTTATTTGTAAGTTGGTTTGTAGAGGGTAATCTTCGGAGCTACTGATCCAATTATAAAAATTATTGCACTCGCGGAAAGCTACACTATTCCCGTATGACATAGGCTACTTTTTATCCTTGTAATCCCACGGGAACAGGAACTACGCGGGTGAAACCGCAGGACGTCTGCTATTTTTTACATTTATTTAGATATAAAAACTAAAACCGATTTTGGTAAAATTCACATGAGGATATAGGAAGTATTAACTAATAATACAGCCAAGTTGGGAATATCCTCCTTTTTTTAGAGCCTGTCAAAAACCAAGCAAAAGTACCTAAATGTAAAACTAAACATAAGAACACGGATTTATCATCGAGTTTCGCAATACTTACAAATGATGTTATTCAAATACATAGTTTATCCGTAGTTTATTTTATTTTTCAAATAAACTGTAAGTACTATTCAATCTGTATCCATGCAGTTATTTTATCAATGAGTTTTTCGATATGCTCAATATAAACGTACCTCGAGTTTTTACAAACATTTTCGTTGTATTTCAATACGTTGATCGCGATAGATTAAAATATTCGCGTCCGTGGCTCCCGCGCCGGCCACAGAGTGCACGCGTGTTTAAATAATTTATTAATTTATTCATGGTAAGAATCCGTACGTTATTGGGTTCGTCAATATTGAATCCAGCCGCAATTACACGGTTAATGAGTACAATCAGTATATATTATCAAGTGCAAGTAAGTAGGTACTGAAGTTTGCCCAAGGGAGGCACGGCTATTCTCCTCAGCCCCTAGAATAAACTAATAAAGAAATCTAAATAAACACAGTTTGAGATAATAATAAAATTCCACTACTATTCACAAAACGGTATATAGTCCCAAGCTGAGCAGAGTTTGTGTTGTGGGTACTAAACGACTGATAAACTTACTTATATGTTTCTAAACATACATACATACATATTATAGATAAATTACACCCAGACAGAACAAATGATCGTGCCCATCACAAAAAACTTTGTTCTGGGTGGGAGTCGAACCCACGATCTCCGGCATTGCAGTCAGAGCCACTGACTACTAGACCAACAGGCCAAAGTTTGGTCTGAGCTTTGACAAAACCCAGCACGAGGAGTTCCTTCAATAAACGATAAATGATATTTATTTCTGTAAATAGGTTTTCACAAACACTTTTACACGTCATTTTTTTTAACGAGTAGATAAGATCGGAGTTTCACTACCAGACTGCTCTGAGAAGAAACACCGAAAGAAACTCAGAGGTCACAGTCTCTTTTAAAGTCCAGACATTATCTTGGTCAAATCATGTAAGATCCATGCAGATTAGTGTCTGAGATGGTCTTTTGAGGAAAGAACTACACAGATATCAGGGGACCAGATCAGTCAGTGCAAGCATTTGTCAGTGATCGTGAGCTCAACTCGGAACTTGAAGAGCTCCACGTGCTGACGAACAATACCAAAGAAAGAACATTTGGGTTGGTCCCGCATTTAACGGGTTTTATCTACAGAAGTATCGACACAGCTACAGATTGATAGAAGAAATGTGTGTTGATTCTTCAGTCGATAATAGTAAAAAAAAAGCTTTTTTACAAAAAATACACCGACTTCATAAAAACACTAGCCGGTGTAAAATAACTCTAGATTCGGAAGTCTGTGGCTTTGGTGGTTTTGTCTCATTCATTATTGTTTTTTTTTTGTTTTATTTATATGATTCTTTATTTTTCCATAATAATATGTTTGAATATTAAGTTCAAAATATTAACAAAAAAGTTCATAAAATGAAAACAGCGGGGTCAAACTATGTTAAATTTTTAAATGACCAAATGGCAACTATTCCGCATCAAACTAACATAAAAAAAATGAAAAGTAAATTAAATTTTCATAATATTTTTCATATTAAAATGAAAACTATCGGGCTAAACCAACTAAATTCACGTAATTTCATAAATTCCGGAGTTATCAGTGTACATACATATAAAAAAATACCGATCGAATTGAGAACCTCTTCCTGAAGTCGGTTAAATAATAATAATAATTTGACTTTTATTTCAGACAAAGTCCATAGTGATAGTATCAATTCACTTAATATTTAATGTTAGCATTTACATAAACAAATAAAAAAATGGAATTAAAATTGAATTTAATTGAATAAAATTGAAATTGATTTGAATAGAATTAAATTAAATTGAAATTGAAATTGAATTGGTTAAAACCGAGCATTATTTCTTCAATTATATAATCAGAAGAAAAGTTTCAGTCGACGTACGCGTTTCCGCGGTGATTGATACCCGTGCCACTCAGTCTAGGAGTTTAGTTTTTTATTATGTTTTATTAACATTAATCTGTTCAATGTTTGACTTGAACTAGATCCGTAACAATGGCCAAGTTCTGCTGCTCCCAACCGCAGCAGTTAGGATTTATAAGACTAACTTCATATTGACTGAGCTGGCACCACGGTGGTAGTGTCTGCAAGTTTTACTTGATACGCGATAATTACGTAATAGTTAGTAGATCAATCCGCTCCGTGTATGTTTACGTTCAAGCTTGACTAAATTAAACTTTGATTTTAAAATATATAGTATTATCTAAAAATATATAGTATTATTTATAAATATATAGTATTATTTATAAATATATAGTATTATTAGTATTATTACTTTTTATTTTTGTTAAAGCTCTGTGGATCAATAAAAAATATTGTAAGTGCTATTTCTCATGTATGTGAATTCGTATTTTTATGGTAAGTAAAAAAATCTCAAACTTTAAGTGGAATACTAGAGAGCAAAGTAAATAATTTAGTACTAAGACTTATTAATAGTACGTGTAACAGCTACACAACTTAATTTCTGTCTTCGAGTCCCAGTGATCCCCTCGCCAAGGTTAAACTGGTTGTCAGACTTTCGGGCTTCCGACTTCATTAACGACTGCCAAGATCTACTAATGACAACCGGGACCAACGGCTTAACGTGCTTTCTTAGGCACGGAGTAGTCTTGGTATGTAATAAACGGTTACCCATCTACCGACCTCGTCAACCGAAGCTTAACCTTCAACCGACCCATTCGGCTGTTATAATTTAGCCACCTTAATTTAAGCTCCTCCATAAAAAACACTAACACTAAAGTTTAAAACTTTTAATTAAGTACACAATAATTATGATCTATGAAAGTCGGGATTTATTTGTTGTCTGCAGGTTTCATCCATCAAATAAGTTCGGTAAGTATTATTTAGAGCTTATTAAGCCGAAATAACGAGTAAATATTTGAACTGCATCAACGCCTGATTTTGAATATTTATTTAAATTGGCAATTTTCGCTTCACGTCAGTGATATTTTAATGTTTGTATTAAAATAACAGTGAACTTAAACGGAATTGATATAATACCGGTCGACCATTGTAATAACAGATAATTATTCAAACTATATAAAGCGGTGAGTTTCTGTCACAAAAGTTAATGAGTAATTATGTACATCAGGAATGAATGAAAACTGTTCGCTAGTGAGCGTCACCTGAAAACGATTTAACTATATTTTGTTTTAGTATTTGTTGCAGTTAGACTGGCCTGTTGGTCCAGTGGTTAGTGGCGCTGACTGTTATGCCGGAGGTCGTGGGTTCGATTCCCACCCTAGGCAAATGTTTGCGCAATTAGCACAACAATCTATTCTGTGTGTAATTTTTCTATAATATGTATGTATTTAGAAATACATAAGTATGTTTATCAATTGTCCAGTACTCATAGCACAAGCTCTGCTTAGTTTGGGAATAGAGGGCGTTGTGTGAAAGCTGTAGAACATTTATTGTATTTATGATTTATTAGTTTCAATAAGGTTCTCTGAGATATTGAAGCTACTTACAACAGTTGCCTAGATAACATCATTTGGAAAAAAATCCAGATGAAAGCGATGGGGAGGAGTACTTTGACGCCTGAGTTTCTTACTATTCTAGTTTTAGTTATGTAGTTTAAGTGTACATACTATACAATCAAACTAAATTAAATATCTGCACTTTCTAAAAAATAAAATTAGCCTTCCTAAAAATTTCACTAAAATTTTATTTTTAGGATGGCCAAAAAGAAGGATGAACTAATGACATGTAGAACACTAGAACAAAATCCAGATAAACCTACCTTGATTCCAGAAAAAAAACTGGACCACATTAAAGTGCCGTTCTATGGAAATTTACATGAATCATCATGTAGACAAGACGACGTCTGTCGAGTCATGTAGTGTAAAGTTATGTAGAAAGATAATTTTAATCTATGGTATAAAACAATCTGTTCAAATACAATGTCGAAAGCGTTATAGGCGCTGTTAATCTGACCTGCAATAATTATCGCATTTCAATTGAGTATTCATGATAATATTAAACGAACATTCAAAAGTTAATTATTCAATAAAGTGTAGAGGAAACAATGTAAAACGAATACAATATAAAAGCAGCTATTATATACCTACAGGTATCACAATATATAAGTTTACTATTTTACCATTTAGTATCTTGTTGGGCGGGTAACATATTATAAGTTCAGTTGAAAACGCAAATGGTCTGCTGGAGATAGAATGATGTATTTTCATTAGGAACGAAGTAAAATGAAAAATTTAGGTTTACATTATTTTTACATGGCAACATAATTATGTTTAGACCGTCACATGTCGGCACAACCGCAAAAAAGTACCAATAAAAGGTATGACACGCGTTGACCCCTAACGCACCCCTATTCACTTGCAAATATTGTGCCGCCCGTCCCTCAGCGAATTTGAATTATTTACAGACCAAAATATTGAAGACCTTAAGGTCTATGAAATTTCAAGAGACGCTTTTGTCAAAAAAGGGATCCCGAATCGACAAAAAGATATTCCTTGCGAAAGGGTGACATTTCATTGAGGTGTTACGAAATTTTTGAATTTTTTTTCCCTTTTATAACGTTATTCTCAACAGAGAGAATGCTTGAGATAAAATGGCCGTCGCGCAAATGATGAAACTCAATTATTTATTAAAAATTTCAAGAGCGAAAAAAATGTATCGCTGCTAATGAAGAAAGAAAATTGGAAAGACAGAAAAGTAGATTTGATTTAGCGCGAACATTTCATCATTGTTCATTCAACTTATATATTTTGTGTGTCTTTGCGAAAACGTAAACGCCTGTGAAATTTGAACAACACTAACATCGTACGTGAAATCGCCTAAAGTGTTTGGAATTGCTGGGGATTGGACCAGAGGATAACATACAATCGCTTTTTGTGTACGGCGAAACTAAAAAGAGTGACTTGTTTTGTTAGGTTCGGATTTTTTTATCTATTTCGTGTACACAGGTAGCAGTATACTAGTTACTACAGTTCTGAAGTTGACACTACATGTTGACGCAGCGAACAGTCTGTTGCACTCAGTGGAGCGCGAGTTTCATTTAATGTACTGCAAAAATCCGAGCGAACTGCAAACATGATGTGTACTCAACACTAAAGATTGTAACACCGGTTGGTATAAAAAGATCGTTATAAATTTTTAGCAAAGAGGCACAGTTCGGTAACTTTTCACCCCATTTGAAACCATCCTTTCATTACCATGAGTTTCGAGATTCTTATTCGTGACTGATTAACTCATTAGTTCTCTGTTAGAAATGAAATTTAAATAATTTTACTCCTCATTACTGTAATTGAGTATCTTTTTTATTACTTAGCAGTCACACTTTTTTCAAGCAAGGTGCTAAGCAATTCCATCTGGTTTTTTAAAGTTAAGATATCGATATAAATGCACACACAAGTTGATTGAACGAAGTGTGTAAGCTCCACCCGTACTCATATTGAAAAGCAAATATGAATATGAAAATGATGGCGTGTGACGATCGGGGCATTCAGGTTTATACTGGGAATAGCGATATGTTCCCAGATAGTTAGCATTTGATATTGATTTATAAGTTTGAAAGTTTAAAAAAATAGCAGCTCTCCTTAGCGTATGATGCCATAAATTAATTCATCTTCAGAAACTCGTATTTTCAGTTTTGTATAACTTTGATGGTAATATTACTTTCTCATAAGTAGTTTTTTGTTGCGAATCTGGTATTTCATTTCAACAAGATTGCATAATACCTCTTAGGAACTAAATTCCGGAGCGGAATCTTATTAAACGCGGAAAAAGAGAGCTAGATAATGCAAGGAAGTGAACGGTCGTGATTTCTTCGCGAGTAACAAAAGTAGGCTTCACTTTCAAATTAATGATTTCCTAATAAACGTTTTACAGAAAACCGCTCGGACTTGTGTAATAGAATTAATCAAATTATTCGCATCCGGTTGTCGAGTGCTCCTTCAAAAGTCTTTAAGGAAATTTTTCAAGTGAAAATTATACCGTTTATTAAATGATCAACGTTTTCGTAATGAAAAAAAATGTTAAGTGTTGTTATTTAGTAAATCTTTTGATTTTTCTTAGACCTTTTCCTTTAACAAATATTTTAAATATTCTACAAAATGATAATATAGCTTTTCTTTTGAAGATAGATTTATCACATTTTTAGATAAAGGTACTTTAAACACCGAATTGGTAACACTGACATGCCGCATTTTATTAACTAGTTGCAACTCACTAGGTAGTCAAAATTAATCTGCTGTTTACGCTTTACCTGTATTTAAACTAAGCCAATCGTCACAAACCTCGTATGCTTCAAAAAATATTCGAAGTTTTCGCTTCAACTATAAACTTATATAACACAGGGTTCATTCTTTGTTGGCCAAACTCTGTCAACTCTATTAAATACGAATAGTGTTTATCTAACATACTTTAAAATGATAATTATATCCATGCAATTTTAAAGGCTAATCAGCAAGCACCAAAACTATATGAAAAGCTGTGCTTCGTAAAGAACAAGAGGTAAGACCGCCACGCGCCGCCCCGAACGCTTTACCTGTATTTAAACTAAGCCAATCGTCACAAACCTCGTATGCTTCAAAAAATATTCGAAGTTTTCGCTTCAACTATAAACTTATATAACACAGGGTTCATTCTTTGTTGGCCAAACTCTGTCAACTCTATTAAATACGAATAGTGTTTATCTAACATACTTTAAAATGATAATTATATCCATGCAATTTTAAAGGCTAATCAGCAAGCACCAAAACTATATGAAAAGCTGTGCTTCGTAAAGAACAAGAGGTAAGACCGCCACGCGCCGCCCCGAACGCGAACGAACAACAGAGCGCTATTAGCCATAACTTATCGAGTGTCACACCCAAATTAGCTTTTGTATGAAGAAGTACCTACAAAAGAAAAATAAAGAAAGATTTACTTCCCTTCATAGGTTTTACTAAAAAAACATAAGTGGAAGTCCAGTCAAGAAACTCTCATTTACACTACACACATTAAAACCACTCACTTCACTAACACACGCACACAATTGAAAGAAAAAGAATTACTTACAACTTTCCTTTTTATTTAACCCCAACTTGTTAAATAATAAAAAAGTCTAATCCGACTGAAGCTACGAGCCCGTGTTTAGGTCACTGAAAATACTAACCCGCCCGTCTCTAAACATATTGAAAGTGTACATTTTCGTTAGAACAAATTTAGATTTATTCCCGACACTAACTGACGTTAGAACACGTTCGGGTCCTATGAGACTACAACAAGAAACTTATTACATTAGGTAAAACATTGCTACAGCAGCACTATTAAGCAAAAATCAATTTAAAATGTCGATGGGGCCTACAATATAAAAAGTTAACTGAAGCTTGCTTACTTACCTGCAACTACCAAAGTACGGAAAACCTTCTAAAACAATAACACCTGTCTCTATAAATTTCCCATTTCACTATATATTTTTTTTACCGTTTAAACTTTCCTTAGACTCACAAATATTTCAAGACCTAAACTAGCCAAATCGGTCCAGCCACTTTTGAATTTTATCGAGAGTAACAAACGTCATTTAATTTTCTTTCACCCGCGTAAGTCCCGTTCCGTAATACAGGGATAAAAAGTAGCCTATGTGTTAATCCAGGGTCTCGGCTAACTCCATACCAAATTTTATTAAAATCCATTAAATAGTTTTTACGTGAAAGAGTAACAAACATCCTCACAAACTTTCGCGTTTATAATATTAGTAGGATTACATGGAATACATAAGTACTGTAAGCAATAACTGACTTCTTAAGGATTTATATGTATTGTCAGTAATGACTTGTTAGTATTTAGTTAACGGTACGGTGTGGTTCCGTAGGAAGCGTAGGTAAGGTGAAATGTGGCAAAAATATCTAATTCTGTACGTACATTGTTAGCAGATAAATATTTATAATTCTGACTCTTGACTTTAGGTAACATTGTAACACTCCTTGAAAGATGTGTTAGGATAAATGAATATAGTGACTGCATCAGTAGCAGGTCAGGAGTTAGCATTTATTAAATTTCCTACAAAAAATATAACACCATCATTATCATTATAACATCACGCATGTAACCTCGAACGGTTAAGCAGAGTTGTAGTACACCCACATTTCACCAGTTATGGTTAATTCCCATGTAATAGGGGCGAGCCTTTTAGCCGAGCCATCAATCGGGCACAAATTCAGATTTCGGGCTTCTTCTGATAAATTCCAGATGGAAAAACTCAATAACACTTTGCGCTACCCAGGGATTGAACCCGGGACCTCATGGACCACCAGACCAACTAGGCAGTCTAAAATATAAGAATAGAATAGAATACTCTTGATTGTATTGTACACCATAAAAACTTACAAATTATAACTTTATACGGTGATACAATGGGCGGCCTTTATAAGTTAGAAATATTACGACCTGCCAAGATACCTACGGTTTAATTGTCCCCATATCGGCCAAAGGTTTGATACCGTCAACTGAACCCTACCACGCCGACTGTGTGTACAATCCTTAAAGTACAGTTGACCCACTTACTTGTCACTTACGTCGCTCACCGATACGAGAGGCTTTTAAGGTTATATCAGAGGTTCCCCTTCGCCCAATTGACACTACTTAGCGGCTGTCGGCCCCGAGGGAATCTATTGTCTTAAGATAACACCGTGATAAGGAGCCGGAACCTTTTGGGTTTAGTTTCGTTTTTAATCAATTAAAGTAATCACACGAACGCGTTGCACACAGACCTGAAAATTATTGGTTTTGAGACTAACAAACAGTTCAGACAGTTGAATATTGTATCAAAAAAAAAATTCTAACTTATTAGACAGACGTGTAATGCTGGGGAGTTTTTTGCGCCACTTCTTCTTCCCGTGAAAAAACACTGGGAAGTGGCGAAGAGCGGGCTTTTTAGGGGACTGTCTTATGTAGTTTTGACGTTTTTAAAAGTACTGTTTCAGCCGAATTTCAATGAAAGACTTTTGAGTTTGAAATACTTTTTGACCGATTTTAGAAAATTAACAAAAAGTTCGTTTATTTAACTTTTAAGAACCTGAAAAAACACACAATCTCAGTTTACCGAAACCAAGACAATGTAGGTAATACCTACAAAACAGGTTGGAATAATGGTGGGAGAAAAAGCGCACAAGGCCAGGCAACAATATCCAAGCTCCTCATATCTGTGTGGTTCTTTCCTCAAAATACCATTTCTGACACTTATCTGCATGGTACTTACATGATTTGACCAAGAATGCCTGAACTTTAAATCGACTGAGAGGACTACTTCACTCATAAGTATTAATCCACACAACTAACTGTACCTTCAATAAAACAGCCCTCTCACAAATAATGTTCAAAAACTGTCGAGTCTCTCCACGCGGAAATGTTTCCAAAATAACATTTCACCTGATTCGTGAACGAACGGGGGATAAAAGTGTCGCAGTAATTTGCACGCGCCAACATGTAGGCGCAGTCTTGCAGACAATTACGTGTTGTTCCCCTCACGCTGTTGTCCCTGACACGGCGCAACGACGCGGCGACGCGGACGTGGAAACCCTTGCATATGGCAACCCGAACACTAATAAAAAGTATGTAAAAAATGACAAGAATTTACAAGTCATCTTTCAAGCAAAAGAAGTAGGTATGTAAGAATAGTAGTTTAGGGCGCTCTGTAGTTTCTGCCTAACTATATTCCATTAGCATTAGATAGAAGTTAAAAAAGGTTTTTTTAATGCACACTGTGTACCGAAAGTACCCAAATGTTCTTTCTTTGATATTGTTCATCAGCTCGTGGAGCTCTTTAAGTTCCGAGTTGAGCTCACGATTACTGAAAATTGTCTGCACTGACTTTTCTGGTCCCCTCATATTTGTGTGGTTCTTCCCTTAAAAGCTATATTTATATTTATAAATGGAAATAGACCGATACAGCAAAAACTACTTCGTTAAAAGTTCTTAGTAAGATTACACCCTACAAAGGAATGAAATGAAATTAGTTTTAATTGGTTTCGAAATGCTAAAATGGGGATTACGGTTCTGGATATGAATAAACTCCGCGACTACCCCATAATCAAGGTAGAACAATTGTTAATTCATACGAGCTATATTTTAATGTTCACATTACAAATTAACATTCTCATAACGTTGAAACTCTCCCCACTAATAATAGCGTAATAATATCCTTCCTACAAGTCATATTGTTAACCTAAACACACATGATATTGCTGACTACATTCCCACATTGTTACCCGTCTCAATTGGTCTAGGGATAGCGAGCCGGACAAGACTGTTAATCTCTAGAGACCAAGTATAATCACGACTTTTATATTATGGTTATTCTTTGAAAACAAAGAAGGATCTTCCGTGTTCACGATCATCATCACCACAGGGGTAATGATGATCGTCGAATCCGTTCGCATTACTTAGGTTTATCAATTTCTTATCTCATTTAAATGTTTTTAACTTCAACGCAAAATAATTATTTTAAAGTCTCATTCAATAATTTATTACGAATAAAGGCGACAGTCAATTTGTTTCATACATAAGTCGCCAAAATTCAGACCTACGAAACAGATTTAACAAAGAAATATAAATTATCAAGTTATTTCAAGCTTGAAGCGCTGAAAATATACAAACGAAACGAGCCGCGAGTGGCTGGTAGGCTGAGAGGCTGTGCTAATATCAGCAATAAAGCCGTAATTAGAGTATTACAAGTTTTACCGCCATCTTCAAGCATCTCCGTTGTGGCAGCGAGTTTTACGAGCGGCGCTATTAGTCGACTGTCTATCGAGTATCGGCATTTTATTTATGGATCGTAACATCGAGACGGAGGTGTGTTCGTCTCACAGTTATTAATGATTGACTGAAATATAAAGAGTTCATGGCCCGTAAAAGTCCACTAATGACCGTTTTTACTAACACCAAGTGACATCTAAATGTACTCCCAAATAAAAGCGAACTGTTTGATCTGTAACTCAATTTAACTGGATTTTAGATTTCTAACCGTGTGTCGAAAAATTCCGTGATGTTATCTAGCAAGAACATCTTGAAAAATAGATATACTATTACTATTAATAATAGCAATACTATTATTTCTAACAAGAACAACAACGCGGACACAAAGACCTATGTACGAAACATCTTTACTCGAATTGCTATTCGTTTTTCACGACTTTGCGATATTGAGTAACCGAATTTCCTCAATACTAAATGTAATAAGTCGATAAAAAGGGTCCCCTTCTATGTAATATTTTTTCTGCCCTCACCAAGTACCAGAGGAAACTAAAAGTTAGGACGTCGTCTTAAGAAAGTGCTTATTCTATTCCTAACGTAAGACCGTAATGGTTACTGTTTCAGAGAACAGTATTACAAACCTAATCGACATTTTCCAAAGCTTATGAAGCAAAAATTTTCATTAAAGAAAACCTTACAAACATATCGTTCTACCTCTATTACTCAGACCGACTAATTCGATAACACGAATTTGATTTGGCCGCACTGGAAGCCGCAATCCCTATATTTTATCCGTCGAATTGATAAATCACAAATTTCAACCCTTTTAATGAACATTAACTAATCAAAATGGTTTGTCAAACTAAAACAAATGAAAATCAATCAGTTTTGTTGAGTGTAATTGTTGTTGAGTCAATAGGTTCTCGCGTTGAGCTTAGGAGCAAACTGCCAGCTTGTTAAGTGGTCTGTAACTAGTAACTGTCTGCTATTCATTAGCTAAGTTTGGTCTATTTGAGTGATAAGGCCTCTGATTGCTGATTAACAGCCATTGATTGCTCCGCGGTTGTGATTTTCATTTTGTTTGCCCATTTCTTATTTACTCAAACACTTTTGCGATGGTCAGGGTTTTTCTGCGGCATTATCCATTTTTTTATATGATAAAGCCAGTCTTAGCAGCATTTTCCTATCATTAACACCCAAAATGAGTTTTCTTTTTATTTAGGTGTTATGCGAGCAACCCATTTGAAAATTAAGATTTATCTGTTGAAACATTTTTTTTTAGTTATTTACTGTAATTTGTAGACCACATAATGTGTTTTAACTTATACATATAAAAGTACGTAGGTATGTGCTTAAATGAGGTTCTTAACGTTTTTTTTTTCAGTTTTTCAGAGTTTAGTATTTTATTATTACATTTTCAGACTTGAAATATTATTTTACTTGTACATAGGAATATTTTAGAGAAGTATTCCCTTAGAGGTATAAACTTCATTTTTCAACAATAAAATAATCTTAAACGAGTTAAAGTAAAAGGAAAAAAAGATAGAATAAAATGTTGTACAACTTATACTTACCTAATTAACGTGTCAATTCAACAAGCCGACTTAAACTAAAGCAACTAAAATACATTTAAAGAATAACACTCTGGCTCTGGATTGATTAATACGCCTGTTTCCATTTCAAAGGATCGGTGCACGAAGTAGGTAGCTGTGAACTTTGCCTCAAACTAAACCGCAGAATCTTAAATTCAAATTGACGTCCCCTACGCCTAAAACATTAAAGTCACCCGAACCCGTCGGTACCCCACCGTTACTCCAACCCGTCGGCGAAAATAAAAAATCCTAAAAAAAAAATTAACGGTGGAAAAAATATAACGGGATACATACCTTATATTACGAAGAGAAAACTACGAACTAGAGTGATCGCGCGGAGTAGAGAGTTGGCAAGTCGCGTCGGAACGGAGAGAACACGTCTGTCCGGCGCGGCGGCGAGCGCGCGATGACGGGCCTGGCGGGGCGCGGCGACGTTTATCTGTTGCTTCGCGCGTGCGCCGCCGCTGCACACCTGTACACACACAAGGCGCGCTGTGTGAGTGTGGAGCCGCGGAGCTGCCGACCCCGCCCATTTGGTAGACGTGAAACAGCAAGATGGCAGGCCGCCGAGCGAGGCGAGACAACCAAGGCCCGACTGATGCGCCTACTCCACGCGCCGCAGCCAATGCTGATGCAGCTGCACTTTGTTTGTGTGCAAGCTGCTACTTTATAATAATTACGGCCAAAGGCAACATAAACTGCTATAATATAAATGTGTCGATACATATCAAACGCACCTAAGTCACGCATAAACAACTTCTGGGAAAACGCGTTTGTTTCTGTTTGCTTTATCCATGACACTTGAATAAAAGGCAATACTACCAACACTCTCATAATAATGTCTACTGGCAACATTGTCAAAAAAACGGGTGAAACAACCGTCAGATTTTAAATTAAACCGGTTTTTATTTTGGACTTAAGCACTTTTGATGGAAACGATGTGGATTTAAGCTTGTTTGAAAGCAACTGTTATTGGACTTAAGCGAATTTAAAAAAATACAACGTGACTTAGGCCGGTTTGATGTAATTGAGTAGTAACAACTGCGGCCATGACACTATGCAGGGCTGTCTGTCATTGGTCGAATCGGACTTAGGTGAGTTTGATTTAAAATGACGTTGTGACTTAGGTTTGTATGAAAACAAAACGAATATTTTGAGCCTTATTTATACCAGTTACAGAGGACTTAAGCTGGTTTAATCCAAAATAATATATAATTTTTTGTACAAAGAATCCGGCCAATTAAAAACATTAATTCGTTACTATAGTGGACTTAGGCACGTTTGATATGTATCGACACAAATATTTTTTATATTTTAATTTGAGCTAGAATACAACTTCACGCTCCCTTCACCTTTAGTCGGAAAATTTGGGTACCGGAAGTTGTCAGCACTCGGCTGGGCACGTCAAACCTGTCTTATTTTTTTTGATAAAACCATACTTGTTCCATCATCAGATGATGTTAAAATATAAAGAAATAAAAAAGTTACAGTATTGTAACCCACACAATTATTTAAAAACGTCGAAAAGCCATTCAAAACTTTTTCAAAAGTGGTTTTCTTTTTAAAATGAAAAATTTGTTAAAATCACATAGTAGTTGAGTAACTAGGTACCTAGCATATGATTTTATTGTTAAGGTCACATCTGTGCATGATATCTGCTTAATCGTTTTCCACCTCGGGAACACGCGCGGGTCGCATTTCCCCGCCGGATAGTGTCGAGCCGTCGGCAGCGCGCCGCTCTCCGATACACAACTTTATTATGAGACAGGAGATCCCTCCTGTCTCATAATAAAGTTGTGTATCGGAGAGCATTCATTCACTTTACTAAAACAATACCTGCACTACATTCACATCCTTAACCAGATAACTGAGTAATCAAACCAAGGGAACAGGACATTTGTAGACTAAGTGGTGACTTTAAAACATCATCAACATAAGAATAAGTCCAAAAACAAGTCTTCACTAGTCAGACCGCTAATCCGCTGTAGTTAATACAAATGAATTGAATGATCTACAGTCTACGGGTCTTTGTCAAACGAATTTGGTTTTTATAGTGTTTTAATGGGTACTTGTAGAGTGTGAAATAACAATGGTTTACTCATAAGGTCACCAATTATTTTATTATAGCCTTCCGCCTAATGATCTTAACGCTCAAAATAGAATGACAGGACAGGACATTAATAATTGTGATTTGATGATTGATTGATGAATTAACTACAGCTAGGAGGGAACTGACGAACCGCTGAACATTGTATTAGATTGCAGTTTATTGCAATATTACATCATTTTGTCTGCATTGCCCAAAGGGTTATGCAGAGGTCAACTTTAAGTACACTCTCACTTTGACCTGTTGCTCTAGTAGTCAGCGGGCCCGTTTGCTATGCTGGAGGTCGTGGGTTTTATTCCCACCCAAAACAATTGTTTGAGTGATGAACATGATCATTTGTTTTGTATCTGGGTGTAATTTATCTAAAATAATAATTATGTATATGTTATTTAGAAATATGTATGTATGTTTATCAGTTGTTTATTACCCATAACACAAGCTCTGCTTAGGTTGGGACTAGATAGCGTTGTGTGAAAGTTGTGGAATATTGCCATTAGGTGCTCATATTTTGCCAGGTACTTATGTTTAAATCCCGCCGTAGAAGGGACGAGCCTATTACCATCAACTGAGCACAATTCCTGACTCTAAGCTATTACAGAGAATTTTGAAGATGGAAAAACCTAATAACACTTTACCCGACCCAGGAATCGCTCCCCTGGTCCCCGATCTTTGAACCTATTATTCTCCACCGTCACCTACAGTCGCGGGCGTTTTTACGGTTATTGTTTTGTGTGGTAGTTACCTATTGTAATGTATCCAGTGTGTGTTAGTGTATAATTTGTGCAATATACAGAAATAGTTCTGTATATTAATGCGTTTTTGTTACTTGAAGAAATAAATGAATTATTATTAATATTCTATCCCCGGTTTGAACTATGCTTTACCCTTAGTACATTGTGAAAGATTAAGTAAATTACAACCACTTCTTTAGTTGTATCATTAAAGTTACAAATTTGAATACTGGCAAAACCGTGCTTGAAACTTGGTTTGGCAAAAAAGCTTCGTGAAATTGCGGTACGCAGTGGCATGTTGCCAACAGCCAACTACTTAGGTCCATGCTACCCTCTCAGAGGGAGGGAGGAGGTATAGGAATTAACAAGATTCATCTGCTTGTTACACACAGATTCATTCGAAATTTAGTTTATTAAATGGGAAAAGAGTGATAAATCGTAAAGAATTAATTTATGAACTTTTGAAACTTTTTATGATTTTGTTAGACAATTCTGCCGTAAGTACCTGACATAGCATGTAATCTCTTATTCATAAAATTCTAGTGTCACAGTGTTTGTTATCAAACACCTCTCAAACGGCTTGACCGAGTCTTATGACACTTTGTGTGTCTATTTAGGGGGTGTAAGAAAATATACTATCACACAAATTTCACTCATCGCCGTCTAGACCCTAACTAAGCAGACCTTACACTAAACAAGGTTAATAGGTCGTACACTATTTATTGAGCAGCTAGTATCTACATATATAATAATGCATATATAAGTACTATGAAACCTTTTCTGTCTAATAAATATATCTGTGGTCGAAATATTATACGTATCCATCAATCCTAAAGTTTCAAGTGAAATACCTTGTTGTAATTTTATATGATTTCATTACGTTCGCGTGAATAAATGTATTCTCTTGTATCGCATTATTCACTCGTCTTTTTATCATTACAAAGGAATTACTTCAAAGTAAAATGAAATATGAAGTTTTTTTTTCGTTTTACTTTTAAATTGGGACACATAATTTATGCATGGGTGTGCGTAGGTACCTCGTACGTAGGTGACAATAAACTATCGCTGTTTTTGTTCTGTACACAATGGTTGATAGCGGCCATACGATGGCACCTAATGACCGGTCACCAGCAGCTGTATAGATTCATGTTTAACAAATAGTTCAATGAACGCCCTTTTTCTAATGTCAATACTTTCTCGATTCATTCGTTTATTGAATTTCTTCACGAAGTGAATATTTGTTTAAGCTGAAAGTGTCGCTTGAGCAGTAATAACGTTTTTGTGACGAATTTAATTCTGCGATTTAACATTATAAGTTGTCGAAACTGGAGCTAATCTCCAAGTAATTTAAACTTTGCGTTAGACTTTAATAAACCTGCGAGAGAGTTTGGGTAGCGTAGTGCAGTTTTTTTAGTATTTAATTTAATATAAAAATAAACTTGAATACGTAAATATGTAACCATCACGAGGTGCTATTGTATCCCTACTAATTTGCATCAGGCATGAACTGGTTACAGTTTGAACTTAGGATAACATTACACCGTCCTGTTTTAACCAAAGGTTTAGGTAGGAGTGTACCTATTGTGTGTATTCACAGCTCTGGCGAACTAAACTATGAATGGACACGGTCATAGCAAAAACACTGGAATATGGCGAAGAGCTGTCTTTTTAGGGACTGTCTTATGTAATTTTGATGTCCAAGAAGTGCCGATCGTCAGCCTAATTTGAATAAATATGTACTTAACTACTGAACTTAACTTTTGATTTTGATATGCTAGCATTTGATTTTGGTGCCACCAACAAATTGAAGACGGAAAAGTCTAATAACATTTGTCCTGACCTGGGAACCGCCTAAGACCTTTTCAGTCATGCTCAGTAGTAGTTGCAAAAGTCAGTTGATACTTTTAGTTCTTTCCCAAATTTGTGTAGAGTACCTACTTACGTAATTACGTGTCACCCTCTTTATAAAATTCTAAAACTAATTAAGAAACTTGCTGTTTAGCTAGGGACATGATCAAAACGCTGTGTACCTGCTTACTCGGAGCACACTGTCGGATCCCAAGAGATTATAAGTTGTTAGTTTTAATACATACAATATTAACAGGCGGGGGCGGGAGGGGGCAGGGGGGAAGGATGGGGCAATCAGGCGATCAGTCGGATTCCACTTAATACTCCCCTACCACTACGACGCATTTCAGCTTATAATAATGATTTAGACATCAGACGAGCGAGATGCGTTCGTCAATAGCGACGCTAAATTGTTGCTCATTAGAGATTAAATGACATGTGTGCGCGCAAATTCAAGTATAACGTATTTTCATTTCTCAATTTCCATTGTTATAAAAGAATAAGTAGTAGAAATGTGGGAAATTTCCAAAAATACGTTTATAGGATTTACGCCTCATAAATAGTGGGCACGTACTTACTTAATGATTTTGCCCTTGGTAATAATTATGTTTTTATCACATCTAGTCAAAAACAGCTAGATTATTCCTCGTAAACAGGGACCAAAATAGCTCATTAATCTTTAGGGACCAAAATTGATTTGAATTTGGAATGTGGATATTGTTAGTAAATGTTTCAATCAGCAAAGAGGTGAATCCCAAACCATGCGGGAACAATGTATTGAATATGTGACTGGCTGAAAAACTGCGAGCGCGCCAAATTTAAAAAAAGTAGATGAAAAATAAACAACGCGCGAAATTAAATGCATTCTGCTTGTTACGATAGATTTCCATAATTGTTCAAATATAAACATCAGCCTCTAATTATTTATATTTTATGTCTTATGGTTCTGAATTGTACGTAAATAAATTCTTGTTCATAAGTTGCACTTACTTATTTTCTCATAGAGGGTGATAAAAAGTAGAGTAGTACACTCTCGCCTTTAAAATAGTTGTTTGCTCCCTCGATAAACAGTCTACTATTTAAGTCCTAATCGAAATATTTTTAACTGAGTGCGTCAATTATGGTAAGGTTATGTATATACACACATCAAAAGTGTCTAGGGATCAACATATATTTTTGCAATAACTTTTCTCCTGATTGATATTAATTAAAATTTTCTTTAAGGATTCATCAAATAAAGTGTTTTCGTTTGTCACAGTAACGATAAACCAAGTCACCTTTGCATTAATAAAGAAATTTGCCATTTTCCTAATAAAGGGATTTTTGACATTTGAACCACTAACATTAAAGTTCGAAAAAAAGACTGAAATAACAGTTTTCTTTAAAATTTTATTGGGTAACTTAAACAATTAATAATCCGTGTTTCTACCGCGAACACTAACAACACAAGAACATCGGTTTGGCATACTCAAAATGAGTTCATCCAAATCACGCTGTGGAATGGCCGCCCATGTTCGTTGTAACAACAAAAAAAGGTCTTCTTGCGACTGGATACCCTCCATATTCGGCAGAGCTCTTCTCTGTAGCATATCCCATGCATGCTCAATCGGGTTCAAGTCTGGCGACTGAGCAGGCCAGGGCAGGACATTGATGTTAGCTGCGGCGAGAGTCTGTCTTACAACTCTTGCGGTGTGCGGTCGTGCATTAACTGAAATAAGGGACCGATTTGCACTTGTAGAGGAACGATGACGTCTGATACAATCGTCTCAGCATAAATTTGAGCGTTGAGGTTGCCTCTGATCCAAATCAACTCAGTTCTTCCGCCGATCCAAATACCCGCCCATACCATGATGGTTCCACCACTATAAGGATGGACTTCCTGGCAGGTTTTTAATCGCTGTTGGCGTCCAGGGGTTCTCCAGTGTCGTATACGTCTTGTATCCGGTCTCATACCAAAACGAGACTCATCAGAAAAGCACACGAAACGCCATTGTTCTTCTGCCCAATTTCTGTGTTCAAGAGCCCATTGATATCGAATCCTACGATTGTGCATTGCTATAGGTGGTACCCGTAGCGGTCTTCGGGAATGAAGGTTCACTTCATGCAAGCGGTTTTGACTGTTTGGTCGCTAATTAAGTTCCCTGAAGAGTGATGAAGCCTCACGGCTAACATCATGGCGGTTATTGTTGGAGCTCTTCGAGTTAAGATTTGAATGTATCGGTCTTGTCTCCGTGTGGTGCAGCGATACCGTCCTCCATGGCGCTCAGCCACGGTACCAGTGCTTCGGTAACGTGTCCAAAGTCGACTGATAACACTCTGACTTGTATTCAGAGCTAAAGCCACAGTACGTTGCCGGGAACCAGCTTCTATCATTCCCACGGCTCTGAGCATTTCTTCCCTGCTTAAATGACGTCGCCGCTCCATAATAACGTTGGTTTTAATCAGTAGTAGGGAAACAGTAGCACTACTAATGTCTTCAATGCGTTGTATGTTTTTAGATGTCTGAAGCATGCATGCCGTCTGTCGGGACAGGTCGGCTCAAAGCTGAATTGATTCTTTCTTCAATTGGCTATTTCAGACTTTGCCCTGCATCGTGAGACTCGCATAGTAAATGAATATAATCTTATGTCTGGACTTTAAAAGAGACCATAACCCCTGAGTTTCTTTCGGCATTTCTTCTCAGGGATCAGTCACTTTGGAAATGCCATTTAGTTTTAAAAAAAATGACATGTAAAAGTATCTGAGAAGATCTACTTACAGAAATAAATATCATCATCATTTCATTTCATTTCATTTCATAGGGAAAATATTGGCAGCTGATTTTCATCTTTTACTCGAATTTGATTCACAGTTCCTGATTCAAATTATGAAATGCACCAAAAAGGATCCATAAAAATTTATAAAATCATAAATTTATTACAAAGCCACATCTCAATCTCAAGAAATCCGCATAAAAATGCTTGATCCCTAGACACTTTTGATGTGTGTAATACGAGTGTATGTTTGATATGTATACATGTGTATTTCTTTCGCGCAGTGTATTGCCTAAACACCTTCATGAATGTTACCTTTGTAACTGTCGTTAGATTGTTTTTGAATTGTATTAAAAGTGACAATAATTTAACGAATAAAATTAAAACGTATGATATCATTTTCCCATTTTCTGTAGTAACAATGCAAAGAATAAAACACTGTTATGTATAAAAGAAAATGGGAAAACTATATTTTCTCACATTTTTAATGTTTCAAGAGGAATACTGTGAGCGATATTAACTTTAGTTTTTTGCTCTTTTGCACCGCCTCGTGTTCACATTCTGCACGAGGCCACTTTTTGTATCCTCTTTCAAAGAACATTCTTGGTGCAAAACGTCAGTTGAAACTGTAGCGCAAGTAAAAGTATTCAAAGCACTTTATTTAAAAATATTCCGCTGAAGAATGTACGTTATCATCGCCAAGAGCAGATAGTGGAGATGCCTTCTACATAGCAACGTGTTAATTTATCTTTACTAACTTAATTAAAAATCACTTGCAATAAAACGAACGATGCACCATTTATAAAAAGCATTATAGGTGCCTACTTATATACAAGTAATATAATTGCCTGCCTCATTGGTCTAGTGGTCGCAAGCGCTACTGCTGAGTATGAGGTTCCAGGTTCTATCCCCGGGTCGGGTAAAGTTTTATTGAGTATTTCCATCTGGAGTTAAGCCCGGAATCTGGATTTGTGCCCGATTGTTGGCAATAGGCTCGCTTCCAATTACATGGGACTTTAACATAACTGGCGAAAAGTGGGCCTACTACGGGAACCTATACAGAGGTGTACCTGTGGTACACCAGACGGGTTAGGCAGAGGCCTAACCCTTCTACATAACATAACTTAACACCTGTAATCCCTTACAGGCGTTAAGTTATCTTATGTTATATATGTAGGGGTATGGACCACCGTAATAAAATGAAAATATCTTGGTAACTTCTTTATTAAAATATTTTGTAACTTCTTCTTTGTAAAAAAACGTCTTTACTACCTATATTCAAACCCTTCCTCTTTCTCCTTCCCACATTCATACTCTCTCATTCATCCATCACTGCGTCCATATTACTACATTCCATTTAATAATCATGCATTCTAAATTAACATCCCACATATAATTGTTGCAAATTTTCGATTTCTCTAACTTATTTCTTATTTTTATCAACGTCCAAGCTACTCCAAACTGTGAAATTTTCCCAATTGAACACTCACCTTATTCTTTTTTTAAATAAAGTTAAAAAAAGAATAAGGTATCTTAATGTGCTGGCCTCTGTACATCATCTCTTCTTAGTTTCGTTTTTGAATATAACAAAATCAACGCCAATAACTGCTGTCAAACGTTTTGGTGCATCAAAATACTGCACTTGGCTCATTCAATTTGGGAATACGGAGAGGTGAGTTGATGTACCTACATAAAAATCGAGGTTTAATTAATACCTCTGTTTTGTGAGCGATGCAGATTAATTAAGCAAATTATTACCACATGCACAGTACGTAGGTACTTATTGATAAAGTATAGGTAATGTTATGACCGATAATCTAAGTTGAATGCGATTGTATCAAAAGATACATAGAAATGAATACATTCAGGAAACCAAAGGTCTCCCTTTTACAAGATAACGATGCAGTAGTGCGACGACGTGCCGGCGGGTCGTTGGCCACGCGCTCACGCGTGCGGGGGCCTCTCTAGAGACAAGACGTAACGTGGGATGACATCCTGTCATTTCTATTTTCTTCTTAAGGAATTACAAGAATTAAATTGACAAAGAAAACACAATAAGTGATATGTACCTTTGTTATTAGTTCGGATTTTTATTATGGTGCAAATTAAGAACTAAGTACAGCTTTCTTAAATAAAAACCTTTTTCATTTCTCATACTCGGAAAGTAGTGTTTGTTTTATCCGAGTAGCGGGTGGAAGATGTTACTTCCCTCTCTAGGGTGGGAATTAATTTAAAAAATACAACTAAATTTGGTTTGGCAGTCGGCTGCAAAAAATGTAGCATAATAAAAAAAAATGCTGCGGTCGTGTGAGTGTATAAACAGCCAGTGTAAATTAAAAAAAAAAACTAAGCGGGTCTGCCCTCGGCAGTGATGCGGTGTGATCCATTACCACTAACTCTGTAAGCTGTATTAGGTTTTTTAAACTAATATCTTATTAAAAATGAGTTCAAGTGATTCTGAAAATATGTTGACCCCAGATTCTGTTAAAGACGAAGCAAATATAGTTATCGAAAATCTTTTTCCAGAAATTGCAAAGGAAAGATACCTAATAACATACAATGACTTTAAGAAGTGGCGAGCAGATGAGAATAAATGTTTTCGAAAAACTACTATTTTTACTTTCCTTAAATTCGAAATGAAAAGTAGAGTGCTAAACACAGGTGAAAGACATCAATTCCCTTTCGGACTATAGCCGTCTAAATACCTCGAATGGGAATTGATTCCTTTCGACCCTCGTGTAACAATCTACTATTCATAATTAATCTTCTTCTTAGTGTGTCGATTGACGCTAGATTTTGTATATGTTGAAGTCAAAACTCTTAACCAGTCAAAAGTACTATTGACTAGCAAAATCAGTCAAAAGTACTTTTGAGCGTATGCTTTAGTCAATAATACTTTTGACTAAAATAACAGTTTAAAGTACTTTTGCCTAATGGAGCTGGTTAAAAGTACTTTTAACTAAGTGATTCCGTCAAAAGTGGTTTTAACTGGTTTTATCAGTCAGGTAAAACCGTCTATGGTTGGTGAATCATGTGGGTTAGGTTAAGTTAGAACCATGACCATTAGCGCCAGATCCCTTAGTGCTTTTGACTGATGCTTTAATGCAATTAAAACTACTTTTGACGACGAGCGTCAGTCAAAAGTACTTTTAACTGCAAATTTGCAGTCAAAAGTATTAATAACCAATAATTTTCTGTCAAAACCACTTTTGACCAACCTGTTTGGTCAAAAGTAGTTTTGAATGATTTTTGTAGTCAATAGTACTTTTGACTGGTTAAGAGTTTTGATTGCAACATATACATGCAAGGCTGTTCAATTTTGTGTTTGACCCAGAATTCAGCTACGGCAACACCATCCACTGACGCAGACGTTAGGTCTTTACACGTGCAGGTGACAGGACACGCGGCGCAAACTAGAAGCTGGGCCATGGTCTGTGGAGAGGAGCCGCATAGGCACTGAATTCATAATTTTTATATTGTACGTAGTAGGTGCTTTGATTAGCCTAAGCAGACACAATATATGCATCGGTCTCTTCCAAAACAGATTTTAAAAGCGTACCCGTAAATATGTCTACGCAGATTCACGCAAAGATTGCGCTTCGTTTTATTACTTCATACCACATTGGTTATTAAAAATACAGTTGAACTCGACAGGATATTAATAACATGTTACGTAAACGCTCTATGTAATTACATTAAGAGCAAACCTAACAGAAAAGTTAGTTAAAAAGTGAGTACAAATCGCCGACGACGAACTTTGTTAGAACTTAGTTAAGAAACAATCGTACTTTACACTCAAAGTGAACGTTCTTTAAAGGTGGTAGGTTTGTTAACTCAATACTGGCACGTGCAAAAAAATAATGATTACAATATTACATGATTTACGAGTAGAATGATAATAAACGGCTCTATATCACCGTGCATTTGCAAGAGGGCAACGGAGAGTGTATACGGGAACTGTGCGTTTAAGAAAGAGCACCGGAGTGTGTATAGAAGAACTGTGCATTTGCAAGAGAGCAACTAGAACTACGAGTATATAAAGACATTGCGCATTTGCAAGAGAGCAGCGGGCAGTGTGTATTGGCACTATGCATTTGTTTCAGAAGTGAGCATTAATTGTGTACCCTATTTAAACAGCAGTAACACTTTGCAGTAGGAGTTGCCGAAGCTAATTGTTTTAATCAATTGTTTGGCAGCCACTTCCGCTTCCTGAGTGCTTTCTAGTTATTCAACAGACAACGTTTACTGTAATTTAGGAGTTTTAGCATCTACGTGGAAATTTGTTATTTGAATATACATTTATGTTATATAACAACTGCAGTTCTATTACATAGCCTGAGGGAAATTTACGTTGTTTAAGGAATAACGCAGTTCAGATATAAAGTACTTGAGTTATTTTTCTGTAGGTGTGTGTAATTTGTGATCATTTATTATACACAGAGATTATGTATTAAGTTTTGTTAAATATTAATATAAAACGACTCAGGTCGTTCAGTGAATAATTCAAACGAGACAAGAATAAATTAAAACAACTACTTAATATGTGCGTCAATGATGTCTAAGTTTAATTTAGACATCATTAACGTCGGTGAAAAAAGACGTCGTGAGGAAACCTGGACTCATAGCTGTTATACAAGGTGTTTTTTTTATATACTCTAGGGTTATATTCTCTAGGTAAAAATAATACTAAAACTCCTAGAATAGATGGTCCAAAAATGCATAGTTTCGGAGATATCATCAATCATAATTAAATTATCAGTTGTTTAGTACCCGTAACACAAGCTCTGCTTAGCTTGGGACTAGATGGCGTTGTGTGAATAGTCGTGAAATATTATTATTAAGTATTTTTATTTTCATTTTTATTACCTAATTAGTTAAAAAATTGTCACCAGTACGACGAATCTTCTTTCTAACGTCACTTTTCTTTCACGTAAGGGTGTTTTACATTAATCATCGTGACTATGTCGAATTATATTGTATGAATGTAAAAAAAAAACAAAAAAAAAAGGATTTTTTAAACTTAATTCATATGCCAGTTGATTCTTTGATATGGTCTCAATCATACCCTAGAGTTATGGGATATAAAAAAAACACGTTGTATAAGTCTTAAATCGCTAATCCGCCTTGAGCAAGCGTGGTGATCAATGCTCGTACATTTTCTATATGAGAAGAAGCCTTTATTAATAATTATTTTAATTAATATTTAGTTGTTCATTTTGGCAACCGTCATTTTCTTTGCAGTTACCTGACCATACAATGTATTTTTAAACACCCATTACATTTGGGTGTTTTTTTTTAATCTGCATTTATTTATTTCAAAGATCATTATTATTTAGTGATAAAACAGGAAACAATCAACCACTTAAAACTAGAAAATAGGAATTCTCATATATATGTGTTTATTCTTATAACTTTGTTCCCATCAACTATGGTTAAAAATAAAGGTAATTGAAAAACACAACATACTACGCTACAAACCTCAATTTGTATTACATGCTACTCATGCTCATGCTTTACAAATAAATGATATTTTATCAATGTACAAGAATATCGAGAAACAGCCATCAATGCAACGAAATAAGAAGTTACTTAAAAGTTTTAATTATATTCTTTCGCACTACTTATCGGAAAGCCGACTCATCCGCAAGAAACCTATTACAGCTTATAGAGGGAGTGCAGCCAACATCGAGCTGAAGTAAAATGGCCGTCTTCATCTAGACGATTAAATTCTAATATTAAACCAGACTGCGACGACTGGGCGTAATCAGACTCGGTCGGATGCGTAAGAATTTTTTTATATTTTTGCCCAGTATCCTGACACCAGACCTTTTCAAACCATTTTCATGGTTTTAAGATTTTAAACCAATCTTGGCAGATGCAGTAAGTTGAGCTGCAAATAAATTACACTCAAGACTCCTTTCAGTTTCACAAATGATCTTCTATTATGACGCGAACGTGCAGTCGTCCATAGAGAATATTTTGAATAATGTTCCCATAATGGAAGCAAAGCGCGCGTAATTCTAAATTCAAAATTTGGAGCGGCGCACGTCGCGATGCGCGGGTTGTGCCAGCCAGCATTCGCTTCTTAACATGCCGGCCGCTTTGGAAGAACCATTCCAACACGAAGCACACGATCACGGCATCATGTACACTAGCAAAATCTTTGGATCCCTTTTTATTCTGTCCAGTGTAGTTTCAGATTTATTAATATATAAAGCGGAGTAGGTACGGCTTTCTTTCAAAAGTCCTTATATTCAGAACTGCACGTTCGTCTCACGGAGCCTGTGTAGATGTATGTTACCTTTGGGAGCCAAGTTTAGGTTTTACTTGCAAAGAAACTAAAGAAAACTGGTAATTTGCAGGAGTTTAATATTACACTGAACTGGGAATATGTAAGAAAATGGATCAGGTGCTTGCAGAATTTTGAGATTTAAAAGGTAATATTCCTACAGGCGTAAGCTTTGGATAAGAAATAGTAGTTATAGTAATGACTTTATTACATAACGAAACACATTTCGTATCATTCTAAGAAGTTTCCAATATTGGTTACTAGTAAGGAGTTCTCTGATCACTAGTATTAATTACGTCCTTTTGTCAATTAATTATTAATTACTATATTGTGGCTTACGCCGTCTGGCTGGGCCTACTGCTCCTGTATTTTGTAACTTGGATCACTTTTAAATAGCGGTTGTGTAACCGTTAATTGAAACTAGAACTTTATTCAATATTGATGCTCCAAAATGTTCTATAATAGGCTGTTGACTAAATTTTATTTTTTTTCCCTAATCTATATACTAGAATATATTTTTCCTTTTTTCACGTAATCAAAAAATGACGACGGTACCTACATCGAGTCAAAATGTCGCATGACAACACGATTTTTAACCGACTTCAGGAGGAGGTTCTCTATTCGATTAGTATTTTTTTTTTATTAAGTACACCGATTACTCCGAGATTAATGATCCGATTTACGTGATTCTTTTTGCGGAATAGCTGCCATTTGGTCCCATAAAAATATAACATAGTTTAGTTTTCATTTTATGAACAATTTTATGAAAATTTAATTTATTTTTGAACACTTTTTTGTATGTAAGTTCACTGATTACGCTGAGATTTATGTACCGATTTACGTGATTCATTTTTTTAGTTTGATGCGGACTTGTTCCTTTTTGATCTCATAAAAAATTACATAGTTTGGTCTGGTAGTTCTCATTTTATGAACATTTTTGTTCATGAATTTTACTTTTTGATTTCATCGCGAACAGTTGTTGTTTATTTGTTTGATTGTAATATGTAAATATGTGTTGTAGAAATGGATAATAATTTATCATCCAGGTATATAAAAATAAAAAACTAAAAATTGTTAAATAAAACTTTTTTACAAAAAATACAACCGACTTCAAAAAACACTAACCGGTGTAAAATAACTCTAAATTCGGAAGTCGGTGGCCAATGATGAATGAGACAAAACCACCAATGCCACAGACTTCCTAATTTAGAGTTATTTTACACCGGTTAGTGTTTTTGTAAAAAAGTTTTGTACCTACAGTTTATACTGAGTTATGACGACACCCTACCCACGACGAGTCCCTATATACAAATACTTGTGTACCTTTTTTTTATCTTACTGATGGACTAAAAAAATATAGTTTTGATATTCATACACAGTTAACTGTCAACATGCCTCAAACTTCATCTGCGTATGTATATGTACCTACAAAATATGCCTATGTAATTTTTATAATTATTGAACTTTGAAATTTATTTTAATATTTGACATTATGCTTTCATGACACGTTGACATTAGATTTTGTAACTCATATTGACATTAATTTGTATTCAAATGTTTTATGCCACCTTTAAATTAAACGTCTTGTTGCATGCCTAATTTAAGATAGTTCTAGGATCTCTGTAAATAAATTCCGAACTTCTTTATTATTTACCTACTATCTGTGCAAATAAAACTGACTATTGTATTATTTTAAAGTTTAAACTATAATACTGTGGAGTTTCACTAAAATGCGTTCAGTAGGTAGATACTGTGTGAAAGAGTAACATACATCCATACATCATCACGAACTTTCGCATTTATAAAATTAGTAGGATTTCAGACGCTCCCAGCTTTCATCAGGGCACACTGTGACGCCAATGGTCGCTTTCATGCATTTCGCAATACAAACATTCCGGTATACCTAGGAAGGTAATTAGTGCAGTAGGTACCGGCGTATCTTTAGAATCGATACAAGGAGCAGTAAGTAAATGCCAAAACAAATATCGAATTATAACCGTATTTCTTAACCTAATTCTTATTCCGTAATTTTCCTATTCAAACATTGTTTGTATTATTTTAATCAATGCTATGTACAACCAATAGATACTTATTTAACCACAATTTGTATTATATAACATATACATACATACATATATATATATATATATATATATATATATATATATATATATATATATATATATATATATATATTTAACCTATTGTCAATATCGAGCACAAATTCAGATTACGCGCTGCTACTGAGAAATTCCAGAAGTAAAAACTCAATAACACTGCCCCACCCGGGGATTGACTCGTGACCTCACGCTCAGCAGTAGCGTTTGCGACCATTAAACCAACGAGGCAGTCAATAGGTTTTGTATTAACTTAAAGGATATCAGTTCAGTCAAGCAATCACTAGTTTTCACAAATTCAATGCGCTCATAATAACATCCAAAGGCACTACTCAATCATAATCTTATTAATATGAAGCCACAGACTTACAAATCCTTAGGATTAATCTATTTATTTGATCCAGTGCGACCACTACTACATTATCCATTCGACTTTATTACAATATTCGTGAACAGAATGTTTATAACCGTTTTGTTTGATACGGAAGTGACGTAATGTGCCATAAATATAATATCGTACGGCTATAAATATCTATTATGAGTGCAAAAGCCTGTCTTTCTGTTGGCTTCAATTTCATAACTGTACTTGTAAAAAGCACTTGATACTTAAATAGATTTTGTTTTTGCTGAAACATTTTAATTCAAGTCACGACTATGGTAAGAAGTTGCCTTTTAGAGAGCTTTATATCGAAGCAGTTCGGGCTATTTTCGTTGTTCTGCTGACGTAGTGTTGACTAATACTCTCCTATCTGATCCCTTCCGCGCTGGCGCGTTTCAGCACACATTGATAAATTTCTACAGCATCCGATGGCTTTTTATTCAAAGAGAACAATAGACATCAAAATCGTCAGCAGCTAGTTAGGAGCCGAAGGTTTTAGCGTCCATTGTTCGTCCATGTCACATGCACTTGCATGTCACATGCTTGCAATTTTAGTTTCTAACAATTCTGTAATTTGTCTATCAAGACTGAAGGTCTAAAATTATTTCCATGATGTTCATAATGTCACTCGGAGTGACAGCTGGACATTCTGTGTGTGCTGTGTGTGTCGTGAGAAGCGTCGGCTGACATACTCAATACTCAATACTCAATACTTTTATTGCAATCCACATGTATTCTTAGGTGGTAAAACTTAAAACTAGATCATGACATGGACCCTGTCGGGCACAGCAAAATAAGTGAGTTTAGGAAAGAGGAAGCTTATTCTAGACAATATTTTATTAAATACAAAATAAATTTTAAATATGACTTATCAAACTACTATTAGATATATAAAACAACTAGCTGTACCCTGCCACGCTTCGCTGTGGCCCATTGTGATTGAATGGTTAAAAAAAAGAGAAAATGACGTGTGGCACTCGGAGACTGCCGCGGTTTTCCCCTCCCTCCCTCTCCCCCTCCCTCCCTCTCCCCCACACCTCCCACGGCCCTCCCTCACCCCTCCCTTCCCCTCCTCTCACACCTCCCTCACTATCCCCTCCCTTCCCCTCCCCCTCTCCCACTCCCCTCCCCTCCTTTTCCGCCCCCTCCCTTTGTCCTACCCTCCCTCCTCTCCCACTCCCCATCCCTCGCCTCCCCTGCCCCTACTCCTCCCCTCCCTCCCCTGCCCCTCCCACCCTCTTACGATCTCCCCCCTCCCCTCTAACAATCTCCTCTCCCCCTCTCACAATCTCCCCACACCGACTTCCCCCTTCCCCTCCCACTCCCCTCCCCCTTCCCTCTCCTCGACATATTTCAAAAAGTCATTAAAAGTTCTATGACTATTAAAACGCAAGGGTTGGTGATAAAAAAGTGCAAATTTAGAGTTGTATGTATTTTTTAATAACACATAATAAAAAAATAAAAAATAAAAATTTTATCAAAAAAATAAAAAAATAAATTTTGGGATGAACACCCCTTACCACTTAGAGGTTAGAAAAATAGATAGCAGCCGATTCTCAGGCTTACTGAATATGCATAAAAAATTTCATGAGAATCGGTCAAGCCGTTTCGGAGGAGTATGGGAACGAACATTGTGACACGAGAATTTTATATATAAGAAGATATAAATATGAAACGAACACAATACACAATGAAACGTACTTGACAACGAGCACGTCAGGCTCTCCCGTGGGGGGTTCCGAACCTCGGTAGGTGAATATTTATCCATTTGCATTTTATTGCTAAGTAGGCTACCACAAAACTAAGTTCATTTGGTTTTGGCTAACAAGGTATGACAAAACTGCGCAAATTAAGGACATTGGTTTACTTTTCGTGTAAAACCTATGTACTGGCTGCCTCGTTGGTCGGATCGCTTCTGCTCAGCATGAGGTCCTGAGATTGGTCCCGGGTCGGGAGGAGGGTAATGGCTGATCTTTGCGTTATGCTCGTGAACGGGTGCTGCTTGTGGTGACTGGTCGACTTGCTTACCAATGGTTTTTTTTTTTTTTTTTATTATTGTTATAACAGTTAACTGCTTATTGGTTTCACTTCGATGGTCCTAGATTATCATTTTAAATTAAGAGTCACAGCCTTATGAATATAAGCCAGCATTGCACATGTAAGCGCGTACGCCTTTTATACCTGGAGGCTGTTATCTTTCAGTTTTGTAGTTGTTTTGCTTGAGTTTAGATTTCAATGTTAATATGAATTTCTTTTTTTTTCTTAATCTCGGTATATTGGAGTGTGCTAGCTAACACGTGACAATCATTCTGAAATGTAATGTTTTACAATGTGTATAAACATTAGTGCTATTTATTGAGCATTTCATTGTATAGATTCTTTGTATACCTCGTTCTTCAAACGAATCAGACAGATGTGTTGCTGGGGTGTTTGTTCCGCCACTTCTTCTTCCCAACAAAAACACTAGGAAGTGGCGAAGTGTGGGGCGTTTTTGGGGGACTGTCTTTATGTATTTTTTTGACGTTCAAAAAGTGCTGATTCTCAGCCTAGTTTGAATAAAGACTTTTGATTTTGATTTTTGATTTTGATCTTTGATTTTGGTAAGCGTTATTGATTTTTTTCATCTGGCATTCTTCAATAGCAGCCCAGAGTGTACGGATCTGTGTCTGACTTAACATAACTTTCGAAATGTGGGTGTACACTACAGGTATACATCTGCCTAACCTTTTGGGGGTTACAGTCTATATGTTTAAAACCTATATACCTGACTAGAGCTGGAAAACTTTGGG
Source organism: Euplexia lucipara (assembly GCA_921972225.1). Taxonomy (NCBI): domain Eukaryota; kingdom Metazoa; phylum Arthropoda; class Insecta; order Lepidoptera; family Noctuidae; genus Euplexia; species Euplexia lucipara. The sequence goes on along the minus strand of OV179142.1, from coordinate 36,406,725 downwards.
GAAATGGTGGAAAGAGGGGAGGTTACTCAAAGTTATCGTTATCAAAATTAAAACCCCCGTGCTGGCTTACACAGTAGTAAAAGTCAAGTCGACAGCATCATCAGTTGCGGTAATGAGCAGCTGGAACCAGCATACGAAGTTGCATCGTTAGGGTTCCTTTTTACCATTTTACTGCAGAACTCTAATACTGCCACATCATTCCCGTATTATATGGCACACGACGTGCCCGGCGTGGTGTATATGTGTGCTACACTGCCACATGCCCCTAATAACGATTTCGTTCTTTGTTATCGTGAGTAAAGTGGTCGGAATCAACAGGTTTAGTCAGACTGAGCCACTATACCTTGACTGGCCTGTTGGTCTAGTAGTTAGTGACCCTGACTGCTATGCTGGAGGTCGTGGATTCGATTCCCACCCAGGACAAATGTTTGTGTGATGAGCACGATCATTTGTTCTGTGTGTGGGTGTAATTTATCCATAACTAGCTGCCCGGGCAAACTTCGTTTAGTTTTAGAATCAATTTATTAGTCTAACTTAGTTTTTATTAGTTTACATCCTATTTGCAGACCTACTGAATATACACACAATTTAATATATTAGATATGCAAGTTTAATAATATGACAACACGTAGATTCAACCAATAATAACTTCTACCACTTTTTATTAAGCGAGTCTCTACTGTGATCTCATCTCACATTTTGTGTTCGATAGAATTAAATTTACAACATGTATATTTATAACCTAACCTAACTTACCATACCTACCCTATAGCTAACCTAACTACCTAACCTAACTACCTAACCTAACTACCTAACCTAACTACCTAACCTAACTACCTTACTGAAAAGCATTGATTAAAAAAGTACAAAATTCATCATTTTAAACTGAACCACCTCGCTGCGTGCCTCTATGTTACATACATTTTTTTTTTGTTTTCCCGGTCTACTTTAAAGTACAAACAGTATAACAATTATCTTTTTGCAAAGAATTATTGAATTTCGTCTCTGTCGTCATTATTAATTACGTAAAATTGATTTCTGAAATATAAGACTTTTTTATGCTACATATCACCCCATTCTAAGTTTAGTACCAAAATAAATTTCAGAACGTACCTACGTATTAATTGACAACCAAAAAAAAATAATGTTGATCCATTGTCATGGTGATGATATTTAACTTTTCGTATTTTTTAAATCTATGCAATAATCCCAATATTTTACATAATTATAATATATGTTGTCGATTCTAAATACTTATTTAAATACGTTCTATAATTTGAGTGCACTATACCGTACCGACGACGATAGGATAAATACATAAATAAATATTCCACAACTTTTCACACAACGCCATTTAGTCCCAAGTTAAGCTTGAGAGCTTGTGTTATGGGTACTAAATAGCTGATAAACATACTTATATATATTCCTAAATCATCATCATCATCTGCCTAGCCTTTTCCCAACTATGTTGGGGTCGGCTTCCAGTTTAACCGGATGCAGCTGAATACCAGTGTTTTACATGGAGCGACTGCCTGTCTGACCTCCACAACCCAGTAACTGGGTAACATGATACCCCTTGGTTAAACTGGTTGTCAGACTTTCGGGCTTCTGACTACAAGTAACGACTGTCAAAGATCTACAAATGACAGCCGGGACCAACGGCTTAACGTGCTTTCCGAGGCACGGAGGAGTCTTGGTATGTAATAAATGGTCACCCATCCACGGACCGACCTCGTCAAGCGTAGCTTAACCTTCGATCGACCCATGCGGTCGAAGGTTAAGCTAAATATATATTCCTAAATACATACATATTATAGATAAATTACACCCAGACACAGAACAAATGATCGTGCTCGTCACACAAACATTTGTCCTGGGTGGGAATCGAACCCACGACCTCCGGCATAGCAGTCAGGGTCACTAACTACTAGACCAACAGGCCAGTAAAAATGAATAATATAATGAACATTAATGTTATGTTACGTTCTTAGTTTTAGCCTAAGACTTGTCAATTTTCAAATTGTCACCTGATAACAAAGACATTCAATACCTATAGACCGGACATCACGAACAAAATTTTCGTCCGAAAAAGTGTGTCCTGCTGGATACAAGTCTATGAGTTTTTTGTAGTACGCTCCGCTGCCGCTCCAATATTCATATATTATTCTAGATTGCGTTACTGAGACATGGGATCAAAGTTTTTCTATAACATTTCCTTGAAATCTCTTTGCCTGATAATGAACTGGGAAGTTTGTCTCCTGTCATGTCATTCAAGATGGCGCTGCGTTTGAAAAATGTTTAATAAAACGAAAATTCTTGATAATTAGGAATTTTTTCGCGGATTTTCTATGTTTCATTTAATTATTATCCTATTCCGGACAACGACAAATCCAAAATCACAAAAATTATGAAAATTGGTCCAGCTGTTCTTGAGTTATAAATGGTGTAACTAACACGACTTTGTATGTATTTAGAAAATTAAATATATAAGAATGTTTATTAGCTGTTTCGCAGCCATAACACTAGCTCTGCTTAGCTTGGGCTTTGTGTGAAAGTTGTAGAATATTTCGTTATCATTTATCTATTTTTTCCGACTAACTATTTTAAGGAGACTGTAAAGAGTGCAAATTAGATTTAGAAACTCGACTGTAGAAGCAATCTGTAAGGTAATACTTAGTAATAATCCGCTTCCCGAGGATTAAGTAGATAGCAAGCGACGACAGAGCACTCAGTACAAGACATGCAATTGTTCGGTAAATAATATATTGAGCTACGGACAAAATCCTCTTACTGTAAAGATGGTCCACTAGGAACAACAACGTTTTAACTACTGTAAACAGATGGTTTCGACAACTCACACCCTTTACGTTATGGGACTTGATATCATGTAATCTAGCCTGTTGCTCTAGTTAGTAGCCCTGACTGCTATGCCGGAGGTCGAAAAATCGATTCCCACCCAGGACAAATGTTTTTGTGATGAGCACGATCACTTGTTTTGTGTCTAGGTGTAAATTATCTATACTAATATTATAAAGAGGTAAAATTTGTTTGTAAGTTTGTGTGTAGGGGGTCATCTTTGGAACTAATGATACAATTTTAAAAATTAATGTACTGGTAGAAAGCTGCACTATTACACATATCCGTATTCCCACGGGAATGGGAACTATGCGGGTAAAACTGCGTGACGTCTGCTTGTCTATAATATGTTTGCATTTAGAAATATATAAGTATGTTTATCAGTTGTTTAGTAACCATAAAATTAGGACTAGGTATAGATGTCATTGTGAGAAAGTTATGGAATAGTATATAATTATGAATAATATAAGTTGCCGCCCTATCGAGTACGTTGGTCAGAGATGCATGTATATGGCTGTCCTTGGGGCTAGGCCCCGTGGTCGCCCTCGCAAACGCTGGCTGGACGTCGTCAAGTCCGACATGAGAGCCAATGGCCTGACCGAAAAGGATGTTGAAGATCGGGCAAAGTGGAAGAAGCTCAGTCGGAAGGCGGACCCTGGCAATAGCCGGGATTAACGCCAGGTGGAAGAGGAATATAAGTTGCCTAGTCTAATCCCAAACTAAGCTGAACTATGAGTGCTAGACAGCTAAAAACATACGTACCTATATATTTTTGCAAACAAAAATTGTTTTTGGTGGGAATCAAACCCACGACCTCCGGTATAGCAGTGAGGGCCACTAATCACTAGACCAACAGGCCACCTAAATGTAATAATAACAATAATATTTATTCAGAAATTAAAAGGTATATAAATTTAATACAATTTTGCTTAAATCTATACATATAATAAAATTGTAGAAAAGTGGTGTCTGTACAATGGAAATATATAAAAAAAAAGTAGCAGGGGTTGTTACCATATCAATGCCGAACCCAAAATTGTAATTAAATTTTTTTTTGTCTGTTTGTCTGTTTGTCGGTTTGTCTATTTGTCTGTTTGTCTGTGTGTTTGTGCACGCTAATATCAGAAACGGCTTATCTGATTTAGATGGGGTTCTCACTAATATATTGTAGTAAGCTTCACTTAACATTTAGTGTTTATTTCATGTTAATCGGTTCATAAATAAAAAAGTTATGTCAATTTAAAGAATCGCGGCGAACATTTTGTTAAGGTATTCTATCAGAGTACGTACACGCCTCGCGCTTGACTGTGGCACCATAGCGCCCAAACGGGTGAACCGATTTAGATGCGATTTTTTTTATTTGAAAGCAGGGTTTCTTGCGATGGTTCTTAGACATAATTCATCAAAATCGGTTAAGCCGTTTCAAGGTTATCAGCTCTTTTGTGTTAGCTACCTTTGCTATTTTTGACGTCTATGGGTATTAACTTTACATTCAAACATATGTGTGGGTTAAAATTTCAAACACCCATGAGTGTTATATAAATAAGCAAGTTTATGGTATATTTGGTCTGATGCAGCCAGGATATCTAGCACACTAATACACTCTTGGGAAAATAATAGCAGATATGTCGTGTTTGGATTCATTTTAACCAGCATTTGATTCTGCACACAATGCACTGATGGCAACAAGATGAGCTGACGCTGCAGCCAGGCTATTCAGCTCACCAGTAGGTAGACGCTTGACAAAATAATAGCAGATATGTCGTGTTTGGATTCATTTTAACCAACATTTGATTCTGCACACAATGCACTGATGGCAACATGCAGGATGAGCTGATGCTGCACCCAGGCTATCCAGCACACCAGTAGGTAGACTCTTGACAAAATAATAGCAGATATGTTGTGTTTGGATTCATTTTAACCAGCATTTTATTCTGCACTTAATGCCCTGATGGCAACAGGATGAGCTGATGCTGCAGCCAGGCTATCCAGCACACCAGTAGGTTGACTCTTAAAAAAATAATAGCCGATATGTCGTGTTTGGATTTATTTTAACCAGCATTTGACTCTACATACACTGCACTGAAAAAAATCTCATAACTGTAAACTCCATAAAACAAAAGGAATAACTTTAAAAAAATTGAAATAAAAATTAAATTAAAAATATAAAAATCTTCCACCGCAAAAAAGTAAAACATTTAAAAGTTAAAAATAATACTTTCCTATCGTTGAGCCATGAAATTTTACGTGACGTCGGGGTACCGCTAAAATAAGTAAGTACCTACATACCATCGAGCACTAGAAACATTCCTTACTTAAGCGGTACCCCGACGTGAAGTAAAATTTCATGGCTCAACGATAGGAAAGTATTACTTTTAACTTTTTAAATGTTTTACTTTTTTGCGGTAGGGGTTTTTTAATTTTTTAATTTAATTTTAATTGTTTACGATAGTACGTGTTTACTTAATAACTGTGTGTTAAGTAGTAAGTACCTACTATTTTATAGTAAGAATGCCTCGAAGAAGATCCAACCTCTCCCAATGTAACAGAAATGCTGAAAGGATGAGGTTAGTTCGATCACAGGAATCTGAGGAAGGTCGAGAGACAAGGCTCACTGCAACTCGGGAACATCAGGCTAGGGTTCGTGCTGCAGAAACTTCGACTCAGCGAGAGTCTCGACTGAGTTCAAATCGTTCTCGAATGATGTCAACTCAAAATAGGGAAAACGGGGAACAACGATAGGGATTGTTTTTCTGTCTGTTCTGTCTGTTTGTTGACCCGCTATCGCGTGAGTCTCAGACTTTTGCTGACAGGGAAACCCGCCTGAGCTTCTAGAGAAAATGGACAACAAATGCTCGATCCCAGGAGACACAGGACGAACGGGAAATAGGTACGTCTCACTGCCGATCGTGAAGCTCATGTACTATCGCGTGAGTCTGAGACTTTCACTGATAGGGTAATTCGTCTGAGTTCTCAGAGGGTTCGGACAGCAAATGGAAGAAGGAGAATCTACCAGCTACCCAGTAGAATTTTTAGAATTCCTCAATGCTCCTGGACTACCAGCACATAAAATAAAATTAAAAGTAGGCGTACCCATAATGTTTCTTAGAAATGTAAGCCCCCCAAAACTTTGCAATGGCACCAGGTTAAAAGTGACCAATTTACAACGAAATCTGATAGAAGCAGAGATTTTAACAGGGTGTGGAAAAGGTGAAAGTGTTTTCATTCCTCGGATTCGTCTCATTCCAAACAATTTTCCAATTAGTTCTAAACGAGTCCAGTTTCCAGTCAGCCTATGTTTTGCGATGACAATTAATAAAGCTCAGGCCAGTTGTAAGTGGCTCTGTCACGGGTTAGCAGTCCTAGGAGCCTGTATGATTTCATCCCCGATGGCCATACGTCAAATTAATATTGTATACAGAGAAGCATTACTGTAAAGTAAATTTTTAGCTACCCAAACGACGGTATATGTAATTCAAAATATGCTGCCCGAAAAGTCACTATTCCACGCGGACGAAGTCGCGGGCACAGCTAGTCTAAAATATATTTCTAAAATGTACGTGCTTGAACTAGGTAATCCTGTGTTTCAGGCAAGAAGAACTTAAATGGTCTTATAAAGTTATTTAATAAATAAAAAGTTAACAATAATATACTAATTATTTTAAGTTAGTAACTCTTATTAGTTCTAGTTCTATTGTCCCTCACAATTTTTAAATTATTATTAAAAATTTAAAAATTGTCCCTCGGCTCTGTAAACAGTTAAACGAATACAGCGACCTTATTGACGTTCATTTTGACTCGTTTAGCAAGTTCCGCAGAATATCATTTAATAGTGTGTAACATTACTACTCTTTTCGAGATTCATGTATTTGATCCGATTTTGATATTTTTATTTTTGTTTTGAATCTTTGAATTTATTATTATGAATTTTCTGTTATGACATTTTATTGGGTATATGTATTTTGATTGTGCTTGATATTAATTTAATTTCATTTTTATTTTTGTTTTTTAATTTTGCTTTTGTTTTAATTTTTGGTTTCTATTATTCTATTTTTTTTTAAATTCTAAGCATATTGTTTTAACTTTAAATCTATTTTTTTAATTCTGTCATATTACTTATCTAATTTTATTTTAATTTGATTTTGTTTTTTCTTAATTTTTGTACTTAATTTGACTGAGACGTTTATTTGGATTTTAAACTTAGATTTGAATTTTACTGAAATTTACTGACTAACATTTATGGGGCATGCGGTGCTAACCTATAAGAAATTGTAGTACTAATCTTTAATCTAAAAAATCAATTTATACATGTAATCAGTATGTACAGTTGTTGGTTGGCCAAAATAAATAAATAAATAAATAAATTAGTTCTAGATTTCATAAATAATCATGAATCGAAATTCCATATTCGTATTTAGTTTAACACTGTTTAGCAAAGCACTGCAAGCTGGGTGTTCTATAAGTACACTCTCACCCTTTGTGGATCAAAACCGTAACGTTGTCTTTGACAAGCTTATGACACGAGAACACTTGGAGAATATCTCACGCGCTTTTAAATTTTCAGTATTTCTGCGTGCAACCTTTCATTTTACAATTCCTTTTGACGAAGATGTCGCCAATACTTTTACAATGCACCCATGAACCACAAAGAAGATCCAGATTAAGTTGGTCAAACAATAGCTTAAGCTCTTCAAGCGTCTGTCTCTCTGGTTGCTGGTAAGTAGGTACAATGGGCTCAGTACTTGGATTTAAAAAACTAGGTACAGACGCCAGCACATCAGGTTACTCCAATGTGTCAAATTTCTTTAATCGTTTTTCAACTTTATGTTAAACAGAATAAGGTTCATATTCAATTGGGAAAATTTGACACATTGGGGTAACTTGATGGGCTGGCGTCTGTACAACAATACAACAAAGACTATTTGCAATCCTTTTTACAAAGACCATAAATACATCGCAGATGTGGAAATAAACTTTTATTCGAAATGTTATGAGACAACAAATTCTTGCATTGAAATGTAATTGTACAAAGGACTAATTTATTATTTGTTTATAATAAATATATAAAACTAGCGTCCAGCATCGGCTTTGCGTGCAAATATATTTTATTTATTTTTTCGTACCGAGTTCTCCGTTCATTGTAAAAGAAACCTATATATTCCAATTTTCAGCTTTTTAGACCTAGTAGACCTAGCTCAGCCATGCATGAATGATATTCAGTCAGGATACAAGATTTTATAAGTATTTTGTATTCAGATTATTATTGTTGTTATTTATTTAGTACCTTGGTTCTATGCATCAAAAATATACAAAACATCTAAGTTATTGTTTGTAAGTTTTAATGGTGTACGATAAAGAGTACCCTCTATTCAATACTATTCTAAATTGCATGATTTTATATACTAGTCTTCTTTAAATCCATATTACTAGTAAAACAACAACTCATATGAAAATATAAAAGCTGTTTAACCGGAGCAGTAAGACTTTTATATGTGAAACTGACTGATGCGACGCAACGTTGCGTTCAAAAGCGACCCTTTCTGTATTTCATATTTTCTCCGAATATAATATCTTCAGTGCAGCCATCAGCTACAGTACAATAAGAGACGTAACTTGAACCTGCATTCAATAAATCGTAAAGAAGCGAGCTCGGAGCCATTGAACAGAGGGAATGCAATTCCGATTCCGCCCTGTGACAATACAAGTTGCGTTTTGCATAGAAATCGGAACACTGTGTCGGCGAACGTACTGCATTTTGTTACAGCATATGGGAAACTATTTTGCCAAGCTTGGAATGCCTCGTGGAACACGCAGCTATATTATGAGTTACCATCTTATTCACACACACGGACACGCACAGTCATTTATGAGTTACCATCTTATTTACTATAGCTATTGGCTATAATTATGTTTACTGCCTGAACTTTGATGACAACTGAGAATTTGCAAATAATTGGTATTGCACTTTAAGTGGTCTTCAAGTTACGGTGACTATCAGACGGGGTACTGTGCGCTTCGTCACAACTCTGCGAGTGCACATGCCGTCATCCGTGATACACACTGATGATAGACAATACGAAACTAGGTATTTGACAGTTAATCATTGAGCATTTTGCCCAGTGGTCATCATTACGAACAGTTAACGCAGTTACGCCATAGCGCTGCTGAATATAATTATGGGCAGATTCGATTGTCCAATTATACATGTGTTGTCGTGTTTACACGTTTACTAAAATAGTAATTCAAGTTTCAATGGTTACTAAAATGTTTAGTTCAGAATACCGAAATTAAATGATTATTATTATACCCACAACAAACAATCTTCCATGTTGTTAACAAAGGCTTAGTTTTTACGCAGAGTGTTATTAGGTAAACTCGTATGCGTTAAATCGAACATCTCCACGAACACCGTCCGATATTGGTTACGAACAATAGGTACTCGTAACATCGGTATCCTAACTCCTATGTAATAAAGTTTACGTGGTACGACTCGGTCTAACCGTCTCACCGCTTTGGGAAATCAAACTTTCAAAGGACCAACAAAATTGTAACACCAATATCAATGTTTTCCACAAGATTGTTTCCGTATTTTATCTTGACGAGCAGATCACAACGAATTAATTAATCAGTCAGTATAACAGTCTAACATAGAGAAACTTTCTTCTCCATAAAAATCTACTTTTTGGAAGGGGCAACTAGAATCATTTTTTAAAGTTAATTTTTGTTCGACGTTCAAAAGTGCCATAAAGGGGCCTAATTGAAATAAATGGCTTGACTTTGACTTTTGACTTTGAAACAACACCGGGTGAAAGTATCATTTACTAAACGCAAGTAACAAATACAACATTATTTTGACCTCCTACGAACACTCTCAATTCACTTCAGGCGATTTTCTTCTGCTGATGTCGAGTGCTCTGTGGAGTTTGTATAGTACAGGATAATCCTAGATATGAGTGTCAGTGTAGTCCCTTGACTTAATAAGTAGATGTTAACTAATAAATTATGAGCGCCCAGAGACAAACATCTGAAATATTACTAATGGCAAAATAATGTAAGACGACTACTTTTATTTACAAAAAGTATTATTATGTTAACTTCTTTGACACCTGAGTGTAAAGCTTCACAATCTGAAGATAATATTTTATTTACAGCATCAAGAATGGCCACCAGCGCTCCTCAAAAATATCTTTTTACTCACAAAATATTGCTCTGAACATAATTTATTCAGCGGATCTCTAATTAAGACCTGCAAAGCTTTGCAAGTCTGTTTAATATTTCACTGCCAGAGGTATGATATTTTTATTTGTTTTAGGTAAATAGTGCAGGGTAAAGGTAATTAATTTCTTTAAAGTAATATTAACTCAAGTTGCTTTACAGACTAAAAAGGTCAGAAGTTAATTAATATCAATTATTTTAATTGTGATTTTAATGTAGACATTGAATAAATAATGTTATTTGGAAATAATTTAATTATTTTCAGTTGACGGTAACAAAGGAACAGTTCAGTGTTCCAACATTTCGTATTCCTGATGATAGGTAGATAGATACTAAAGTGTGTATAGATCACAATCGCTATCGCAGAACAGATGTGTTTCACGTATGCTTTTGATGCTAAGCACAATAGAGCTACCTATAACAACTGAATGGTCTGCAATCTGAACTGTATTCAATCTTCGAGCAGCAACAGATAATATCCAGCGACTCGTTGAATGCTTATTCTGTAGTAGTTAGCAGATTTTCAGAACGGTTCATATCAAATGTCTTTCACAGAGTAGCTGAATTGAAATTCTGCAAATTTCTTGCTAGAAATACCGAGGTAATAAGTTTTCAAATAATAATATTATATTCTCACTCATTCAATAACTTTGTTTGAAACCTTTTCATCGCAAACTCGAGAAGAAATTCCTGCAGATGCTATAATTTATTATACACTGTGAAATTATAATGGTTGTTTTCCTACGGCAGCACGGGAATACTGATCATTAAAACAACTTTTACCTACTTTAAAACTAAAACATCAAAAAAAATATCAACCGTTTGGCAATTATGTTTTTTTCTTTATTTTTAAAAAGCTTCCTAGCAATGAGGTATGCACTACTCTTGACCTATTAGTCTTGTTAACCCCTCCAACTTAACCAGCGTTTTCGAGTGGGTTCACGTCAATAGTGCAATGGGTAGGAATCGAAATCGCAACCTTGCGATCGCCAGTCCAACGCCTTAGATTAAGGGAAATAATTATGACGCTTAATATTGAAGTTTGTATGAAACAGCTGATATCTTTATTGATATTCCAGGATCAGTGTCATAGTAAAAGTTATTTATGATGATCAATAATTGAAAACAACCATTATTTGTCATTCTTTAATGTAGATACTGTTTTCAATATTCAACAATATTAAACTCTTTTGTTTTATTATGAGTGTAATGTACTTAAAAGATAAAGTGAAAATGGTCGTCAATGAGACGTTGATAGTATATCACAAAGATAATTAGATACAACTAAGTAATGTACTTACCAAATTGTTAATGGTTGTGATTGTAACACATTTTGATTTTAAGACAAGTTAAGAATCAAAATCAATGTTTTGGCGATTTACAAAAGATAAAGTTGATAACATAAAGCATAGCTAGTGAGTTACAATTGTTACTTTAACTGTTATTAAATAAGGGTTCCGACGTGTGGTATGCGTAACGCCAAATACCAGAATAGGTTCTGCTGCATGATTAGTCGAGTGGTATCAAGTGCACTTCGTCTCGGGTTATATTCCCGGGAAAGCGTTTATCGGATTTTCCGTCAGAATGTTTTTCAGTAACCACACTGAGGCTGGATTTGTGCCGGGTTCCTACCTACACGTCTGCGTAATCCTTCAGGGAATAGGCGCGATCATGGACGATTATTATTTCTGTGTTTATGATAGACTAGCACTTTGCCCGCGACTTCGATTTCGAACTATAACATCCCTCCACCCCTTCTTAGTTTAAAAATAAAATATAGTCTATGACACTCGCAAATTGACTTACTATGGGCTTTCTATTAGTTAAAGCATTTTCAAAATCGGTTCTGAAGATCCAGAGATTACCCTGTACAACGTCACAAACTCTAACTAGTTAATTAGTTACTTTATTTTTTTATGAATAATCAAAGTCAAATAATTGATTTCAATTAGACCTATAAAAAGCACTTTTGAACTTAATGATTCTAGTTGCATATTCCAAAGGGCAGTTTCGTATGGAGAAGAATGTGCAAGAAACTCCACACTTACTTTTTAAATAGGTAGATTACAGGTTTACAATATTTTGTATATATAATCAGATTTTATATGACATCGATAGACGACTCATCTTTAAATTATAGCCAGTTTTGACAAAGATCTTGAACCCAACAGGAAAAAAGGAATTGCTGCAAGAGCCCGTAAAGTTACAAAATTATATTCGTAAATAATTTAAAGTCCTGCTTCACTCTAAACATAACAAAACTCGTTTCTTTAGCAAACAAACTCATGCTCGTGAACTTTAGTGAAATAATATGTACGGAGCGAGAATAACACGAGTAGCTTGTTGCGGGTCACCCTTTCACAAACAAAGCCCTGCTGAAATATTCAGATATAGTTCTCATAATGCTCAATTTTCTTTGGAAGACGAAAATACTCTACGCGTATGAAACCCTTCTACTACTACTTTCTTGTGATACATAATTTATTCAAACAATATTGTCGTGGACATAAACTTGGCGGAATAACGATGCAGGCTTACTACTGGCTTTTTTAATAAAACTTTGTCTTATAGGATGCGATAACAAATATTTATATTCAATTAGGCTATTCTATTCATTTGTTCAAATAACAATTTTCATTGGGTTTGAATTTTGTACATTACATGATTTTTACACCAAAATAACATCAAAACTTATAATAAAAATGGTCAATAGATATTTTATTTTTTAAAGTAATTATTACTCGTATGGTAAATGGTTATTATATAAATTACCTATTGTAAATATCATCACGTCAAATAATTATACCAAAAAAAATACATAATAATGTATTACATACATACATACATATCGTCACGCCTGTAATCCCCGAAGAGCTAGGCAGAGGTGTACCTAGTAGTACACCCACATTTCGCCATTATGTTTAAGTCCCATGTAATAGGGGGCGAGCCTATTGCCATCCATCGGGCACAAATCCAGACTCCGGGCTTCTCTGAGAAATCCCAGATTGAAAAACTCAGTAACACTTTGCCAGACCCGGGGATCGAACCCGGGACCTCATGATCAGCAGTAGCGCTTGCGACCACTAGACCAACGATGCCTCGTTATGCCAATAATGTAATAATATTAGTAAATAATAATAACAGTTACATAATGTACAGTTGCTGATCGCTAAGCCAGCATTTCACATCTTGATACATTTCGTTGCTAATTGATTTGCCTACCAAGTTACGACTACTTATATAAACCTTCGTACCTATAATAATAGTGATCGATGTTCGTTGTTCTACAGGTTGTTAGGTATTAGGAAAGCTATCTATTTTTTATATTGTTGCGTTAGTTATCATAACTTATAAGTTTAAAGTGTAACATAATATAACGCCAGTATTAGAAGGGTAAGCTGAAGTGTACCTCTACAAACTCTTTCTTCGTCTTTCGTACTTTAACATCACCACCCTCCCTATTAGTTTTGGAAATAATTTATTTAAATTCGAAATAATTTGAATTGTATGTCACTCACAAATAATGTAGCTTTCTATTAATGGTAAAAGGTTTATTTAAATCGGTTCTCAGTATCTATTACCTCTACAACCTCACAAACTTATAAACATTACCTACCTCATACTTATACTTGTTAAGTATTATAAATATTAATATTAATGTCCTTTTATTTTTTATGCATATAATGAGCAAAAAGACAAAAATTTTGTTATTAGTCATCTAGATTACAAGAGAATATTCGACAAATATTTTTTTCTCTTTTTTCACGTACTTTATCAAAAAATAACGGCGATACATCGAGTCAAAATGTGGCATGACGTCATTAGTTTATACTAGATAATGACGTTACTAGCCCCCTCTCCTCAACTTTAATGCGTTTAATCTAAGCAGTTTTCCTTGAATTTGAAAAATAAAAAAATATGAGTAGAATGTTTTCTTGTTATCTAAAAACTAAAATTATGTCTATTGGCCCATTGAAACAGAGTATATCACAACAGTTTTTTTCTTTTAAATATATCCTTAAATCAAAGTAAGTAGGTAACTCTAATTTATATAAGTTTCTAATTTAATTATAAATTTTTAGTAATTTGATCGCTGTATGTACAGACGCCAGCACATCAAGTTACCCCAATGTGTCAAATTTTCCCAATTGAATATAAACCTTATTCTGTTTGACATGAAGTTGAAAAACGATCTAAGAAATTTGACACATTGGGGTAACTTGATGTGCTGGCGTCTGTACTATTTGAAAAAAAAACAAACATCACTTGTCAAAAAATTGTGTAAATTACTTCAAAGGTTTAAATATGAAAGACTTTCTTAAAAACACTGCCTATATTTATAAGCAAGGGTTTATGTGGTACAAACTTATTTATAACACAAACATTTGGTCAAAAAATAAGAAAATCTAGACTGAAGCTGATGCTGTCCAGACAGTCAAAAATATATCTTTATTTAATGCACCCAGGTCCTCAGAGAACTCCACTATTTTCTCTGGTTAGACTAACTAAACTAATTACTGGATAACGCAATTACCCGAGCGCCGCGTTTTGAACTAATAAGACAGGCATTGTGTCCGCTAACACGATTTCTCATTCATAGTTAGCTTGATTGGTATTATGACATGTTAAGCTTTAAAGACCTGCTGTGTCCGGCCGACAACGGAAATTCAGAAAATAACTGCTGCACAGAAGTCTGCCCTGGGTCGCCACAATGAACAGTCAAACGGAATAATGAATTGTCATGATCATTACGTTTGTAAGAGGTAATTCTGATCACAAGTTTAGTAGTTGTTGTTAACAGCCAGGAGGATGCTGTCTGTCCATCCCTTTGAGGTAATTATGACAGCCATGCATCCGCTCATTTGGTAAGAAGGACATGACAGCCAATTTTTTATACTAATTTGCATCATACGTAGTTAATCTAACGCACTAACGTTATATTGTTCGTAGAATCAATCGGCTTTGTCACGAGCACGGGAGATGCGTGGGAACCTACTTCCCATTGTTAGTGTGAGCAACCAATACATACGTTGGTAGTCAAAGAAATCGTGCCACGTGCAGCTCTGAAGTTCAGACGTATTTTCAATGGTTTAAATCTTTGTTTGTAGCAAACATAGTTCTGTAAGGTAAGCCGTTCTTTGTGATAACAACGAGCCTTAGCATCGTCAAACGTCACAATCTCTACAGTAACGAATCAAAATGAAATAAGTTAAAAAACAACGGGTTACATATCGCAAACGTGAAATGTCTATTCTAAACGTAAATCTTTAATGTTGTGCAATTTTTAAGTTTCATTTTTACCAGCTTTTACGTTCCCTAAAACTAATTGACTTTGAAGAATCGACTGCACTAACAAAAAACATACATGAAAGCCTAATGGACTGACATGCATCGAAAAATGTTATTGGAATTCCCGCAAAGTCATCTGTAAAAAATGGCATCTCGTCAAATATTGGGGTTGTGCTATTTTATTTTGGTGTTGTGAAAGCGGCGTGGGGACAGCAGAATGCTCTTTTAGCTACACAGTAACACACCACGTTCGTAAGGATCATAAGAGGTCCTACACTCCTACCTCGCATGACTATCATGGATCAATCTGTGCACCTGGGGGTCCATCCCGTATTTCAGTTCCCAGCAGTAGTTCACTAACGTTGTCGGACCGAAATCAACGGATTATGTAAGTACGTACTGATTGCATTGCGAGTACGAACTCAAACATGACGTATTAAAACTAGCTTAGCGTCACTTGACGTCGTGGTTCTGACAAACTTATGAAATCATATTTTTAGCGAAATTTTTGTTCTTTGCAGTTTATTTACTTTAATTTACGCTCTAAGTATATGAAATTTTGGAATGGTTTATTTTTAATTGCGCCGTTTTTTCATATTACCATGTCAGCTAGCGTGCACGCTTCCCTATTTAAAGCTACTTATATCCCGGAGTAAGCCGCAAGGTTCCGTCAAAGCAACCTCGCATCATATCATCGATATGTTTCGGATGCCATTTTCCAATCGTCAAAGACTAGATACCCAGTATTCAAAGTCGGATTAGTTGTTTGACTTGCGCTCGTTCCTATTAGTGATGTGTTTGCTTTGACAACGATTCTACGAAGTTTGTTACTTTGAGCCGTTTAGATTAAACTACATTGCATACGGTAAGCTGCTGAAGTTTATTGATTACGGCGGATCATTTAAGTTCAGCAGTAAATACCTACTATGATTGCGAATGAAATATGAGCTACCATCATCTACCTAGCCTTGTCACAACTATGTTGGGGTCGGCTTCCCGTTTAACCGGATAAATAAATAAAATAAATAAATAAGTAAATATTCCACAACTTTTTCCAACAACGCCATTTAGTCCCAAGTTAAGCCGGATGCAGCTGAATACCAATGTTCTACATGGAGCGGCTGCCTGTTGACCTCCACAACCCAGTGACTTGGTAACTCGATACCCCTTGGTTAAACTGGTTGTCAGACTTTTTCTCGGCAACCGGGACCAACGGTTTTACGTGCTTTCTGAGGCACTACAGAAAGTAGTATTGAAATGTAATGAATAGTTACGCATCCCGCGACCAACCTCGTCCAGCGCAGCTTCACCTTCGATCGACCTGTGAGGCTGTTATTACTTAGCCACGAGCTCCTTCATAATATGAGCAACCATTCGCTTTTAATTTAACAGTTCAAAACATATTTAAACTAATCTATCTACAAGAGAAGTTGCTTTTACCTCCTAAAATATTGTTGTCTCACCTTATTATGTTGCAGAGAGTCTAAGTAGGTGCCTTTCTATTGACCACCAGCTGAGGATTTAAGACCTGTTTTAAAAACATTAAAAAATAAAAATAACCCGACTGAGGCGTCTGCAAAAAGTAACAATATATCTCTCTTTGTAATACCTACAACCGGAGTCTTCCGTTAACCGCTTCATTAATCCCTTACGACCATCTTACGACCCTAAACCTACCTTCTGATACTAAGCGTCTAATGCAGAAGGCAGTAAATTTTAACAAATGGAGGCTAGTTTAGATTCTTCAGTGTGAGACCATCAACGAGCGTCAATAATCTCGCTAAAATATAATCCTATTTACACACACACAATTACCTCAGCGGGTGACTACTTGGCTTAGACTCTAGCAAAAAAAATACTAAGATTATCTTAGAAAAATTACCATAGATGGCCGGAGATAAAATAGAATAACACTAATAATAACTGTATGAACTTTATTCCAAGTAAAAAACTCATAGATGTGGTATCACGCGGTTTTCCTTCTATATATTTTAAATTATTCAATAATACTTGGTAGGTAGCTATTTGTATCATACTCGTAGTTGGTATTAATGGGAAGTAGCACCTTCCTGTTGGCTGAATTCGTCCGAACTCGGCCCAGCAGTCCAGTAAGGTTGCTTCACAATTAGGTCGTTACAAGATCGCGTGGCAGGCCGCCATTGTGTGCATGTCTGCAACTAATTCTACCGCTGCCATCAACTCGGAAGCCATGGTGACCTCCACGGCTCAACCATGACCTACAGCCTGCAACCATAACACCACAACAACGTCACACTCAACGTAAAACCCAACTCTATCACTAAGACATAAAGTTAAATTTGACTTGTTTTACAATTAGGAGTTAGAACGTAAAGTTTGATGGTTGTAGTACGTCCGTCCCGCTCTGACACGCAGATTTGTTTAAGTGTTTGTGATAAATGAGATACGAAACGATCAGATAAGTTTGTTTCCTCTTGTTGTTAAATATTAAAATGGTTTCATAAAATGTTACGGTTCGTCATTTGTGTTGTTGGTCAGGAGAAAGGGAAGATAATGTATTAGATAAGGAAAATCATTTAGTTTTCTTGAAAGAAGCAATTTTCCGACGTAATTACAGTTAATCGGAGTTTGTTCCTTGATCGAAGAAAAATGTCCGCCGGAGACTTAGGTTCTGTGTTTAATCATTTGAGGGGAAAATTGTTTTCCTATATTGTAGTATTAGTCACCACAGCACGGACTTACACTGAATAAGTGTAAGTAATGGGATGTGAGGGGAAACGTTTCCGATGCTCTTGTGTACAGAATCACTCATCTGTACCTTTGTTCGTTTACAAATATTATGAAAAGGAAAGATTGAATTGTTTGCATTGAATAAGTTCCGAAACTACCGCACCGATTTGAAAAATTATTTCACTGCGTTAGGAAGTTACACTAACCCCGGGAGACATTCACATAGGCAGGCTACTTTTATTATGCCTGTATTTCCACGGGAACGGGAAATACGCGGGTGAAACCGCGTGATGTCTGCTAGTTTACTATAATATTAAGTATAGAATATACTTAATAGTGAATAGTAAACGTGGAAATACAGGCATAATAAAAGTATCAGTAGTCACTTAAAATTTACCTCTGATTTAGTGGACAAATATATCATCAGGTAAGTTACAGGTTATTTTTAGACTTCTGTGATATCGGTGAACTTCTTTTAATCGATGTCAAAGATATCTTTAAAATATATTATCTGGGTTTTCTCACGATGTGAAAACATCGTGTAATTATTATGAGCCCGAAATCGCTTGAGGAGGCAGTTTGCCCTACAGTGGGATAGTAAGAGGCTGGTATTTTTGTTTATGTATTATATAATTTTAAATTGAAATTGGCTTAAAACTACTGGACCGAGTTCCAAACGACGCACAAACAGTCGTCAATATTGGAAATCGCGTTGAGAAACTCAAATGAGGTTGGGCAGGACACCTAGCTATGCGCGGTGATGGCCAGTGGAATAAAGCTGTGACCGAGTGGGGTCCAAGAAACGGCAAGAAAAGCGTTGGTCGTCCGGGGGCGGTGGCGAGATGGGCAGACAACATTGTTACCATTGCGGGAGTATCATGGATGAGGCCGGCACAGGGACGTGGAGCTTGGCACCAGCAAAGAGACCTTCTCCCAGCAGTGGGTGAAGTCGGGCTGTGGATGATGATGATGACTACTAAATGCACATCTTAATGCGAAACTAAAATTATTTATTACCAGATCAAATACGTCATAAGATGAATAAGACGAAGTAGGTAGGTAAATTAACGTATCTTAGTAACATAAGTTAAGTGAACGGTTAGCATTAAAGCCTATTAAACATAAACTTTCAGTAAAATGATAAAATCCATAGGACGTTAAATATAACGAATGATAAAGTAAAACGTGCCAAAATAGATGCCTTTATTTACCATCAGCTCAACAAAAACTTAAGTGTATATGTAAACCGGAATAATTCAGTGACCTTTTTTACGTCAAGCGAACGAGAAAAAATATGGCCGTCTTGTAACTAATACCTATTAATTTCAAACATGGTTGGAAATATAATTATTAAGATCTGAGACGTTGTTTAATAACTTGCAGGGTAGTTGAAGAGCAGAGCAGATCATTCGCGGTTATTATCTATTGTTTTATTTATTAAAACTGTATGCACAAGTAAAAGAAGCTGAACAAAGGCGGCCTTAATGTCTTAGGCATTTTATAACAGTCTACCTGATGGTGGTGCAGAAATGGAACAAGATGTGCAACAATGAACATGAATTTATTGAGGTATATTGTTTTAGGTACCTATGTAGAACTAAGTACTTTGTATTTAGTAAGATAGTATTGCTGTTGGTATTACATCCATGTGAGGAACGTTGTTCCCAAAGAGATTTTAGATAAGTACTACACATAGAAAGGACATGCGAACAAATGTCTCATTTATACAAGGTGTTTTTTTTTGATATCCCATAACTCTAGGGTTATATTCTGTAGGTAAAAATAATACTAAAACTCCTAGAATAGATGGTCCAAAAATGCATAGTTTCGGAGATATCATCAATCATAAAATAATTAAATTATCAGTTGTTTAGTACCCGTAACACAAGCTCTGCTTAGCTTGGGACTAGATGGCGTTGTGTGAATAGTCGTGGAATATTATTAATAAGTATTTTTAATAGGTATTATTTTTATTAATTAATTCTAAAATGGTCACCAGTACGACGAATCTTCTTTCTAACGTCACTTTTCTTTCACGTAAGGGTGTTTTACATTAACCATCGTGACTTTGTCGAATTATTTTGTATGATGGTAAAAAAAAAGGATGATTAAAACATAATTCATATGCCAGTTGATTCTTTGATATGTTCTAAATCATACCCTAGAGTTATGGGATAAAAAAAAACACGTATACTTACCACCTAAGAATACATAAGGAAAGGAATAAAGATATTGAGTATTGAGAAAAATTGTGATCTCATATCTCAGTGTGCGTTACCCCAGCAAGAAAGTATCTCCTAGAGTTATATGAGTTGAACGTATAGTATGTGCCCTATCTGCTGTAAATGTGGCCCCAAATAAAAAATGTGTGCCCCCCGTCGTTTAGGAAAAAAACGGAAAAAACGATTCCTGCTGGGGTAACGTTTTTCTAGCAGGAAAATTCTAAACGAATGATCGGAGAGAGAAGAATTATGCATGGTCAGAGAGCTTATATGTGTGCCAAAATGTGCCCCCAAAAAAAAATCTGTGCCCCTTCAGCGGCGGGTCGGCGGGTCGGCGGCTTTGGTGTGTAGTGCGCTTTATAAGTACAGCCTAAACTAGACTAATCGACTTGTGGCCACTAGGACACAAATAACGTATGTATTTTTTTTCGTGATGTGCCGTCTATAAGTAGTATTGAATGTCTTTTTTTAGTTTACATTTTCCTATGAACGAGTAAGGAAGAACAAAATTTGTATGTAACGTTAATATACAAATCGTGTTGTCGGCTAGAAAAGGAGTCTGCGAACTTAAAATTGAATCAGAATCAGAATCAGAACTTTATTTGCTAAGAATGTAGGTACAGGCATAAGATGTTTTAGGTATGTTAAAGAGACTTGTTGACTTTAGGGATTGACAGAATTACTTAATAATACGATTAAAGTACTGTTGCAGTTGGTCGAATTATCACAAACGCTGCTGCGGAGTATGTAGTCCTGCGGAAAATTGTTAATGGACTTTTTCATCTGGGATTTTCCAAAAGCAGAGGTAGTTCTAGTTTTTGGCAATAGACTTACTTCCTATTAACTACATACCACATATAATATGTGTGGGTGTAGGCAGGTAAACCTCTGCATAACTGGTCGGTAAGTATATGTTTCCTACTGAAAATATATTAAGTTGGCATTCGCGTTGTCTCCAGAAATAGTTTGCGATAACGATCGAACAAGGCGGGCGCGGTTGGGGTAGGCCTCTTTCTAATGGTAATGTCGGGATGTCCTGCCCCATTGTGTGCACGCATGTCGCCACTACTCAACAATATTAATACGACAGTTGTAACTCCATTGTACACTCTCGTCGGTTATCGGTGTACGATCACTATGCTAGTTAAATTGTTCAGAAATTTAAAGAATTTATACCTTACGTTATAACTTGAAGGATTGTTAACGCTCTTAATAGTTTATTACGGCTTATGTTTAACTTACCACCAGATATAGTAACAAATAGCAGACAAAAATAGTAAATGATCACCAAAATGAAACTCACATTTTAATGTAAAATTATAACCAAAGTTTTAACACTTTGCTATCCTATTTAAGTAAAATGACTCCAAGTAAATCATGAGTAACCCAAAAATAGTAAATGATCACCAAAATTAAACCAGCATAGTAACGTAAAATTATAACCAAAGTTTTTACATCTGGCTATCCTATTTAAGCAAATTTAACAACGCAGAAATTTAAAAAGCGTAGACGACGGAGCCCCGCTACGCACCGCCGCTCCGTCCGCTCCGTCGTCTACGCTTTCCTATTTCTGTCTGCAGGGTTTAAAGGAACCTAACTAACCTAACGTCGGGATGCCCCAAGTCCTGATTATGGGAGCAAACTCTTTGGGGTTTAAGCAATCCCGTACAAAAGAATTATTCATTTTGAACCAGTAGTTCCAGATATTACCTCCTCCATACATTTCATTTGTTTTACACGATCATCCTATCCCCGTGATCCAACCAGTTGGACATAATTCCACCGTTGTACCACGGAAATAGTGCATTAATTTGCTCGCTAAGATTTGGTGATCATTTACTACATTTGGTGTGAATGAGTAAATGTAGTAAATGATCACCAAGATCATTTACTACATTTGGTGTTCGAATACAATTTAAAGTGCAGTCGTGACTAAAATAGCTAGTACTATTGTTATTTTAGACTTTATTTTTCTGGTGTCAAGTTTATATTTTTGGTAAAAGAACTAAGGGTATCAAAGCATTTTATGGTGGTCATTATATTTAATCCCGTTTATTACTAAAGTATCGTTCTCAATATTAGATTTCAGCAGTCTAAGCCCAGTCATAAGCATGGAGTTTCTTGCCCATTCTCCTCCATACGAAACTACCTTTTGGAAGGGGCAACTAGCTAGAATTATTATATTTTATTCAACTTCCGTTCGACGTTCAAAAGTGCGTTTGAAATGGCCTAATAATTGAAATAAATGGTTTGACTTTGACTAAGTTAGTCCATATTTCATTCATCAGACCTCTTTACTCAATTTACTTTGTTCTTGTACCTATACATCTGTAGATTACAATAAGTGTGTAAAAGAAGCCAAGACAGACAGTAAGTAAGGTGATTAGTAAGTAACAAAATATCAGCGCAAAAGCCGGATGAAGGTTAGTCTAGTATTGCGATTCATCTAAGTACCTACAACACTAACAAACGACACAAAACTCACAGAAACAAAACCATTGCGTTGTCTCTATAAGAGATGCATATACAAAGTGCTGGATACCGCACAATGTATTACAAACATTGAGTAAGAGACGTTACTTACTTTGAAAACGGTCAACGCCCTCATGTCGCGTGACTACAGATTTGAGCACAGCTCAACTTAATACAATGGCGACAGAAGGTTCGCTTGAAGTCGCTTTCCGGATAACCCATAGACATTACAGGACTTGCATGCCGCACAATTCCACGTATAGTACCTACTTAGTCGAAATGGCCTATTGATCTGTGAGTAGATCCGGATGAATCGTGACTGGTGACTGAAAAGTGCACTAAAATGTGCTAGTAGCAAATGGTTTACAAGATATTATCTACCTAAGTAATCTGTTCCTTTTCGCGAAGATTACGCAGATTGAAAATGCAGTAATTAATCATTTGAATGATGACTACTATATCGAAATGTAACAACTTCTTGCTTCGATCAAACATAACCAAACTAGGTATCTAATCTAAAGTAGTAAAATGTGGAAACGTAGTGAATTCTACATTTACTTATAGCATAGAGTGTATCTCAAAATAATATAAGTACAAAGTACCTACGGTTGTTTTTTTTTTTTCAAAAAATAAAAATAAATAAATTATAGCCAGAATAATATTTTTAATGCTAAGTAAATGGTGACCGAAACTGTTAGGGAAACTGACCTTCTGTGAATTTCTGCTGCATGACACAATTAAGGAGCGAAGCGTATGAATTCGTCACTTGCTAATTTTATAACTGAATGTAACTAAGTGTAGATAGTGCACACGGTGTGAATTGAAATGGTTTATTTGTAGACGCAGTTCCGTTTGCATATCTGATGATATCTGATGATGGTGAGAACTAACGACCGTACAGTGCTTTACGAGATTCTTCTTCGCCCGTATTGTCAGCTTCATCACACACAATATATTATGCGATAAAGACTTACTGGAAATTTCTAAAACGAAACTACTGTAATCCGCGAAGGGTTAGCAGAGGTGTGTTTAAGTCCTAGCCTAGTATATTCTTAGCCATGTTTAAGCCTAGCGAACCTATTCCTATCAATTGGGCACAAATTCAGACTCCGGAAATCTCCTGAGAAATTCCAGATGGAAAAACTCAATAACTCTTTGCCCGACTCGGGGATCGAGCCCGGGACCACACGCTCAGCAGAATAGCTTGCGACCACTAGACCAACGAAGCAGCCCATGTCCAGAACACAAATCAAATACATTAAAAATAAACAAACCCAAGATTATGGGTGAATTTCATGAGTCTCAATGTGATCGCCAGCATCACACTGACCTAGTGATCTGTAGGTACTCTAATTTATGCATATGCACGAAACAACGGCTATCAAACTTCAAATAAGCAATGCATTGTGTCTGTGCGGCCGAGTAAACTTCACGACCACGAGTGAGACGAAAATAACTAGCCGTTATAAGTTATACTTAAATGAAGCTGGCTATAAATAAATTATAATTCGATAACATCTAACTCAGATGCATTTTAACAATCCCGCCAAAACCATAAACCATTTGCATCTCAACAAACCACTGATTGGTTAATGACCAATCGCGTCACAGTTCACCACTTAGCAAGTCACGGTTACTACACACAAATCTGTTTGTTATTTTTAGGGTTCCCTACCAGCATGGTAAACAAAAGGAACCCTTATGGTGTGACTACGTTTATCTGTCGCGGCTGCTTTTTAACCGATTTTGCTTTAACTTTTGGGATAGTGCTAAATAATGCTTGTCAATCTTTATACAAACAAAACAATTAAAACAATGCTTTTACTTTTAGTATAGACGAGAGCTGATAGAATAATTGAAATGGAGTAAACATCATAATAATTTTATGCCGATTTCCAATATTGTCAAAGAAAAGTCTAATTCAAATTTATGTAAATATTACAGAGATAATAAATGTGAAGTTTCTAACTAGCACAGTGTGTTTTAGACATTAGCAAAAACCAAAGAAAGTAAGGTATAAGATCGCAAAAAAAAAAAGAAAAGTATTTTCCTAGTATTGTACGGAACGTCCGAAGCGCGCGTCCGAAGTTTCCTCTATCGATTTGTCTCAGAAGAGTGCGATTAAACTCATCTAATAACGTTATATACATACACTTGTAAATGAAACTGCAGTCAAAGATGGCGGCCTAATATACTGGTTTAATAAATGTGACACGCAGAACAGGTGATATGTTGTTGATTTAATTGCCTAATGGATACTTGTGTCGAGAACAGTCGTGCTCATCTTAGCTATAAACATATGTTGTTAGGAGTTTCCTGTGCCGACTGTGTCAGGTAATGGTGTTATGTAAGACTCACGCACGGGAGTTAATAAATAGTTTCTCTCGTGGTTGGTGGAGCGGGTTTCTATAGTTAATTACTTTGGATTTGTACTTAATTATAATTTACGATGTAGCCTTACAATATCTTGCAGCTACACAAAGATTATCTATTTAACTTTTTGAGTAAGTATAAGTAATTTAAAGAGTATGCTTAGGTGGTTTGGTCACATTGATAGGATGAATAAAAGGATTTTATAAGGCAGATGTAAGCGAAACGCCCGGAGGGGGTGCCTTAGAAGGACATCCGACCCTTAATGGCCCTTGACTGGCCTGCTGGTCTAGTAGTAAGTGATCCTGACTGCTATTCCGGAGGTCGTGGGTTCGATTCCTACCCAGGACAAATGTATGTCTGATGAGCACGATCATTTGTTCTGTGTCTGGGTGTAATTTATCTATAATATGTATGTATTTAGAAGTATTTAAGTATGTTTATCAGCTGTTTAGTACCCATAACACAAGCTCTTAGCTTAGCTTGGGACTAGGCGTTGTGTGAAAAGTTGTGGAATATTTATATTTATTTATTTTTATTGGTGAGGTTCATCAGAAAGGTCAGGTGCGTAGTGTGCGTACTTGCAACCGGCGTGAGTAAGAACATAAACGAAGTTAAAGAATTATGTCGTAGTGGTGGCAGATGTCGCTCTGTAGTTTCTGCCTACCCCCATTGGATAAAGGCGTGAGTTTATGTATGTATGTAGAATATAATACGTAGGTAGGAAGTTTTAAAAGCGCACGGATAGGTCTTCTTAGATTTAAACAGTAAGTAGTACAGATATTTTAATACCTACTTAATGTTTTAACGGCTAAAATTGTCAACTGACAAAAAGATGACGGCATAATTATTTGGGTAACCTAGTAAGAAATGTGGGTTTAGTTAACAGGAAAAAAATAATGGCTAATTAATTATGTAACTGCAAACATGTACCTAAGGAAAATGTACCAGATTGTTGTTCTGCACGAAATCTTATAATTTTAACAGATAATATCACGCTTGTGTTTCCCGAAGGGTAAGGCAGAGTTGTAAAAACGTATAGCACACCCACATTTTTGTTTAGCTTTGTTTTGTTTAAGTAAGTCTCATGCTTGTAACGAGGTGATTACCGTCTTCGGGCCCCGTTGACGCAACGGCTGTGTGATTGGCTAGTGCGCTTAGTGTCTCGGGTTTGATTCCCGTACGGAACAAATACTTGTGTGGTGGCCGACAGGTAGTTGTTCCGGTTCAGGTTGTTTGCACGATAGGTACAGGAGAAATCTTTAGAGTGAGGCAGCGTTTTTTTTAGCAAAACAAACATCACCAGAAATCAAATTCAGGGCTTTGAACTTCGAACTTGCGCAAGGACGCAGTTATAATATTCCTTTACAGGCAGTAAAGGGCAAAAGCGTGTGTAGCGTGTATACCGTGCGAGCATCCGCCACAGCTTAATTATCCAAAACAAACATAGAAGCAGGAACACTATTTTTAGTAGATAAGTAAGAAATTGATCAGTGACCGTCACGACCGCGTTACGAAAGAGGCGGCGGACTGCTAAGCCTATTACCGGTCGCGTGACATTGGAACTGAATCGATAATAATACGGATTTGGGTATCGCAACTGTTTATTACAGCTTAGTATAGTTTTGGGAACGTTCCCCAAAATGAACAAAGAAAAAAATTGTTACAGTTGCGTTTGGTGAGTTTACTTAACTTTGAGACATAGGTACTTCAAAAAGAGGACGGTAAAACTTTCACGAAAATCAGTATATTAGCACACTTACAAATTATAGATATAATTGAATGGCCTTTACACCTACTCTCATTCTCTCGGCGGTAGGTAGTGCACACGGCTATACATCAAGCAACACCGTTCCAGTATTAACTGACCTCTCCTTTGTAGTCCAATTCTATTAAACGCGAGATCAGCTTATACTGGAAATGTATACTTAGCTTGATATGTACCCGGGTGTACAGACTCGTCTATAGCCGTCTGGTAACATAATATTGTGGTAAACCATCTCCGGGGACTGAGGTAACCTAATCAAGGCAAAAACCTCTAAATCTCGAAATTGATAAAATGCCATACAACGAGTTGCGTGAGGAGTCCCTCCAGGGAGTAGCATAGGTACGTTTAATTTAGTATTATGCTAACATGACAACAGATGTAATTGATCTTACTTGAAGGTGATTTAAATAATTATATAGTATCGTACATTAGTAGAATCATATTGTAAGATGATAAGGAGAAGCTAGTGGCTAAATTATAACAGCCGCATGGGTTGATCAAAGGTTAAGCTACGCTTGACGAGGTCGGTCCGTGTATGGGTGACCATACATATCAAGCCTCCTTCCTCCGAGCCTCGGGAACCACGTAAAGCAGTTAAGACCGACTGTCATTTGAAGATCTATGACAGTCGTTACAGATAGTCAGAAACCCCAAAATCTGACAACCAGTTTAACCAAGTGGTATCATGTTACCCAGTAACTGGGTTCCAAAAGTCCGACAGGCAGTCGGTATTAATATTCTATTGGTAAACTGGATGCCGACCCCAATACAGTTGGGAAAAGGCTAGGCAGATGATAATGACGACTCGTCGGCCGCAAGCACTAATGCTAGGCACCGGGTATTGGGTCCAGTTTCTATCTAGAGTATCTTGTCCCAGTAGCAGTCCGGACTCCGGATTCGTACACAGCTAACGACAGTAAGCTCGCCCTCAACAGAAGACCTAAACATACCTGTCGGAATGTGGATTTAGGGAGGTACCTACTATAAGAACTATTATTAATCCTTTGGGAAAAACAGGCGTGAAGACTGGTCTAGAACCTCGAAAGGACCAAATTGAGCGGAGCTTTGAAGAAAAGCTAGCGAAAATTTCATATATTAGAAGGCGCGTCTATTGATACCAACCTGACTCACATCAACACCCCAGAATGTTATGCTGCTGCGAGTTTTATGCAGACTTATTTGAGTAAATTAAAAGAGTACCTAAGTATGCGAAGCTAGAAAAGAAACTTGGTACTTGTTAAAAACATATTTAGCTATGGATACGATCGCCGGATACAGATAAGTACCATCTAAATCATGATAGCATGAGATAAATCCTAACACTTGTAACTAAAACCGATTTTAGTGACATTACACTGAGTACCAGATGATAGACTATCTCCGCCACTGAGATGAACAAAGATAAGTCGTTCGTAGTAAAAAATAAAACAGATGGAAGTCACGTGGTAACATTGGTGGTATATTTGCAGTACTTGACGATGTTTGTAACGATATTATATCGAATCATTGACTGTCAATTTTAAGTAAGGTATCGAATTTAAATCAACAGAATTATAAAGGGGTTGACTACTAAGATAAAAGCGATTAGAGATGAAGTATGATCGAATGCTTTTTTAGGCTCCAGAAAATTGGTAATTCATTTAAGTGCCAAAGTATACGTGTCTACAACAAACTCCCAAGCCATGTTAAAGAATTAAGCATCAATAAATTTAAACCATTTATAAAGCAGAAACTCTCAAAAAGATCTGTCAAAAAGATTTCTATTAAGTTAAAGACAAAAAATCTTGGGACTACTTAAACTGCTCCAATGTAACCCCAAAGAATTGTAATAATTGAAGTTGAACTAAATTGATATTAAGTTATGACATTATGTAAATAACATTTATAATAGAAATATTCCTGTGAATGTAATTACCATGCAGGCTAGATAAAATACATGAGTCCGTAACTGTCTGACTTTTGAGTACCTACCTACTTTTACGTGGCCCACGCAAATGCGAAATGGTGGGTTGTCGAGCTCCCTGAAATAGGTTTGAGCTACACGATGACTGAAGCATGCATGCCGTCTGTCGGGACAGGTCAACTCAAAGCTGAATTGATTCTTTCTTCAAAAGGCTTTTCCAGACTTTGCCCTACATCGTGAGACTTGCATAATAAATGAATTCCATCTTATGTCTGGACTTTAAAAGAGACCATGATCCCTGAGTTTCTTTCGGCATTTCTTCACAGGGATCAGTCACTTTGGAAATGCCATTTAGTGCCAATTAATTTAAAAAAAATGACATGTAAAAGTATCTGGGAAGATCTATTTACAGAAATAAATCATATCAAATATCATTTCATTTCAACATCAATGGGCATCGTTATACAAAATCAAAATGATATGAGCGTTAAAGGACGAAGGTGATGAAATAATAATTAGTGTCTTAAGAACTGAGAGCCGGGATCCAAGATGCGTTCTTTGCGCTACATGAGCTACATCAAATGCTTATCAGATAGTAAGAAGATGCTTGTCCATCAGTGATCCATTATCGCGACAACTACCGCCCATTATCGGTTCGTCAACTAATCCTGATAAAAGTTGAAGCTGATTAGACGCACAACAGACTTGTAATTTACAAACATACATAATATAATGTTAGATATAAAGTTAGTTAAATCACAACATCTGTTATTCTTACTCTCATCTCCTTGCTTCTTTATCATTCCCATCATTTTACCTTTCTTTATCCTAGCTCATAAAAATAGTCAAAGCTGCATTATTTCTTGTCTTTTTTTATGCAAATTACAACTTTTATTTTACCACTGCCTAGAATATATGCTGAAAAGGTTCTTAATGAACATTCAGTGTCCGTTAATTGCCTATCTTCCTAACATAAAAAAAACCATATTCTTCATCTACAAGAGCGCAGGAAAATTGCGGATCTTGCTTTCTTATTTTTTTATGAGCGGATCTTCAGACTACACCGAGCTGGTAAGCAGGATTGGGTGTGTTTTCGAAAATTTAAACTTTTTCTTGTAGGTTACCTAGTGTAAGAAGTACCTACAGGCTTAACTCATATATGTATTATAAGAGCTTGTCGTTTGTATATTATAGTGCATCAGGATGTCAAGCTGGATGAGTTTACCACTAACATCCATAAGTAAACAAAAGATATGGATAGCTGATTCTTTGGCACGCACCTAAGCATTTTATTTGTTAACACCAGCTATATGGGTTTCATTTTTTCCTTAAAAACAGAACTCACCTGAAAAAGTTGACAGAATAAAATAAGATAAAATAAGGGCATTCGCATACCTACGTGAAGTTTCTCTCAGCGGGTCACTGGCGACCAAATGCATTTTACGTTGTCATCAACTCCAAAATAAAATAATTTTAGGTAAAAGAAACTGTTGTATTGTATATAAAAGACTAGGAATAAACGTGGAATGTATTTCAATAAAAGATCGTAAATTTATTATAAATTGTTGCAAATAATATTTCAATTCGTTAGTGTTACAGTTTGAGCATTTGTATAAAACATTATCGGGTTGTAAAATTTAAAATAGAAGAATGAATCGGTTCATTATTGATCATAACCTTTTAATTGTTAAACAAAAACAGCTGTTCTAGTGAACGAATCGTAAAAGAATGGACCTTGCCCCCCTGCCCCCCCCCCCCCCCCCTGCGGTTTCGCCTCCATCGTCGCCGTCATACAGTTACATATTGTAGGATTGGTTATAATATTATATGTTTGTTTGTTTGTTTACATTCGTATGTAAACAAGGTTCTTTAGTGGAAGGGCTATAAATTTTATTTGAAATTACTATTGATTCAATATTCATTGCTGCAGAAGTATTTCTTTATATACCTAACTACATCAGTAATAGTTTCTTGAAGACTAGCATTTATCAAATTCTTCTTTAATAAATACGATTTTCATTCCTTTGCATCAAAAATAGCGAACCTGTGTGCTAAGCAACTCATGCGCAGCCGAGCCCCGTATTCATAAAAGTGTTTCAACTAGGTATGTAGTGACATTCACGACACTACAAACTAATGAACAGCCAACACAATAGACTATTATTATTACTAATAGGACAATAACAACCGCCAATAGCATCCGAGTCACTCCGAGCAACAGAACACAGAACACGCTGTTACCTCCAAGACTTCTCACGAAAATCGAGACAAATGTGATTTTAAACGACATAATATTAACCTAGCATTACTTGGTTAAAAGTGTAAAGACAACAGTTATGTAAAACAAATATAATAAGATTTCCGTAAGCGTGAGAATCGTCTCAGTGTCGGATAGCAACTACCTACCTAGGCAACTAGCGAACACTTAGCACTGTGTTTACAAAGGCTTGCCGTATCGCAGTCTGACATTTATCTCCCTGACGAAAATTCTTGTCGCTGGAAACCAATCCCAAGACGTCCACTCCACCACACTACAGGGTTGCCCGCGGCGCCCGTGACGTCATCGATAATAGACAGTTCTATGATAGTTTCAGTGAACACTTTCAGTTTCACAAGGCGCCCGTATGATTGTACCGCTCCATGGTTCTGTCACAACCAATGTTTGTCATTTACTAAATTGTGACGAAAAACTACGGATTGCTCGACAAACTATAGCACGCTCGGCCACCAGAGGCAGAGGCATCTTACGCGATAACAATATCCGAGCTGATACACTAAGACCGACAAATTTGCTTTAGGATGATGCGGCCTTGGTGCGTTTCCAGTGACTCACGTGTAAACTTAAGAAAAAAAAAAATATTTTCCCCAAAAAATGTGAAGTAACAGTGCGATCACGACGAGTAATAGTCTACAAACAATAAAGTAATCAGAGAACTGAACACCATTGGTTTAGTCTACTTTTAATTAGGAGTTGTGTCGTCGGAGTGGCTTGGGGCTACGAGCGAAGTGAAGTGGGGTTTGACACTTACAGGTGTTGTGTGGTTACGGGAGCGAGCGGAGCAGAGCGGAACTGCGCGGTGCGCGAAGCGACGTGCGCTTGAGACAAGCGTGGACGCGCGACTGGACGCAGCACGAGGTGCGAGGCTCGCGGGGTGATAACCGCTGATAAGCGTCGCGTCATCGCTTACGCAGCGTTCCGTTAAAGTGACGCTCTACGGCGCGCCGAGACAGGTGAGGAGGATGTATCGCCGGCACCAAATACTATACATTAGGAAAGGTAGCTTTGCCTTCGCGCGTATAATTAAAGTTTAGTATTTCCTAAAATCACTAATCTACATTTAAATAATCTTATTAGGGCGAAAGTACAAAAAGAAATATTAATAGGTAACCACGGAACTAGTAACGCACCCACTGCTTGGCACAGAACCTACTATTTGTACCAACCTCCACACTCCAGTGCCAGCCGCTTCAGGTTCTACCCACATTGGCAAAAATTTCCTAAAAACATATTATATAGGGATATAAGGACCAGGCTGGAGCTCTGACTCCAGAAACACTATGTTCTCAAAGGTTGCCGAATAGAGTAGCCCTCCTTCTCAATCAGTCCCTTTATTCAGCCGCCTGAAGAAAGAGTCAAGATAAGATGATGGTCGAGGCTTGCGCCTCAGGCCAGCAGCCGTTACATCAATCGGTGGAAAGATAACAGATTTATATTTCCACAAGGCGGCCTTCAGCTGTTCCACGGTTATGATATTTATTTTGTGTTTCCTTTTCACAGGTTTTACAGCAGTGCAATTCTGTTAAAATCACCACTTGAAAATGTAGATAAAGTGAAGGCGAATTGCTGTCATTCCATACTACATGTACTTTACAGTTAACTGCAATAGAGTTTTCATGGACAGGTGATCATGAAACGAGATGGTGTTGGCAACTTATTGACTTTAACAGTCGGGTCACGGCAGATCGACCCCAGCGTAATGCGAACATTTTCAAGAACTGGGTGGGGCTCATACTTTACTTGTGGTTATTTCAAGTATCTAGCTTCGATCTTATACATCGTTATAACTAACTGTCCCAGTCCCATTCTGAATTCAAAACTGCCTTAAAATGGATTTATGATATGTACGTCTTTGAGTTGCAATCCTGGTCCCTCGGTTATACCTGTGTAATTTTCCTACGTAATCAGAAAACGTTTCTGGTTAACTTACCTGGATCTCTCATGGGAAGTACTTGTAACTTCCCATGATTGAGACGGACACTCACGGGGCCCTCTTTTAAAGTTCATTCCATAAGATGAAAGTACACTCACTTAGCTCGCAGTAAGTAGATGTCTAGTGTCATTACTTCTCCTCTCGTTCTCCTAGTGCTTTATTACCAGAAGCTTCCTTACACAGGGTGGAAGGGACATCGACGCACATACTGATACTGTACATGATTCTGGACGGTGACTTGCTTTGGATTTAGTGCAAGTTAAGTGCAATAATACTCCGGGGGTAGCCCGTGCTCTCTCGGACGCTTACAATATATCGTAACAAAAGGGAAGTATTACGCCAGACGCTGGGCCATCTCTGTAGATACCTTTAGTGTTCCAATAAATAGGTAGGGTGGAAGGGTCCTCAAACCACATCCGGACATCATGAGATATCAACATTAACCAGGACTCTCTCGGATTGAAAATTTTCGTCGGTTTCTCCTAAATAACCCTAAAAATAACCGTAAATAACAATGAAAATATCATCATTTCATGTCAATTCATATGAGATTTTTACTTAAAAAATAAAAATAGGTAGTCTAGTATTATTATAATATAGTATAGTATTAGTCACTTCTTTCAGTTAAAATCTCTTTGGTTTTTAAAAAAAAAAAAAAAACCGACTTCAAAAAAAACACTAAACGGTGTAAAATAACTCTAAATTCGGAATTCTGTGACTTTGGTGGGTTTGTCTTACTCATGATGGGCCACCGACTTCCGAATTTAGAGTTATTTTACACCGTTTAGTGTTTTTTTTGAAGTCGGTTTTATTTTTTGCAAAAAAGTTTTTTATTTTTCCATTTTTAGTTGTTGCCATAAAAATATTTGCCATGAATTTATTTTATATTCTTAATTGTTAACAATACATGTCATGATAATAGTGTTTTCCACTAATCCCTAATAAATTAAAATTAACATACCTAACTGACAAAATCTAGGTATATTGTACCCACCTGCGTACCCCTCAGAGCATACAGGCGTGATGATACGTGATGATGTTGTATAAACAATAAACATCCAAGCGATTCCAGCAATCACGACAGATTTGCCGTCTATTTTTGAAGAGTTCCGTTGTATATCTCCGAAGATCAGCACCAGATCTTCACCAAATTAAAATGGGACCACCTTAGGAGTATACTCTTTCAAACAAAAAAAGAATTTTGAGAATCGGTCCACAAATGGCGGAGAAATCAGGTAACATACATAAAAAAAAAAAAATACATACACACGAACATAGAACCTCCTCCTTTTTTGAAAGTCGGTTAATAAAATAATATTTCATTTATTTTCATAAACATTTGTAGATACCTAATAGTCATGGCCCGGTGCTTATTATAGGTATTACAGGACATACTTTGGCACAACATGTTTGAACATAGCTGGTATACAAATTACGTCGGAAGTCCATAAGATTTCAAATAAATAAAAAAAAGATTGGTATATAGTTAAATAATCTAAAAAATAATAATAAAAAAATAATATGAAAACAATAAAACAGTATTTAATAAACAACAGAAATCATGATTATATACAGTTTAAAATTTAAGTAAAACATCAGGTAAAACTTGGAACTAAGGGGAACTCGGCATAAAATTTAAATGCTGTAAAGTCCAGGATAATGTTGATATCTCACGATGTCCGGATGTTGTTCGATGTCCCCACCGCACTGTGTATTGGATCACTAAAGGTATCTAAAGAGGTAGCCCAGCGTCTGGCATGATACTTAATTTTAGTACGATATTGTAAGCATCCGAGAGAGCCGGATTGTTCATTGCCAGATTGTCAGCCCCTCGGACTGTTATCGCACTTAACTTGCACTACATCCAAAGCAAGTCATAGTACAGCAGTTCTCAACTCGGTGCCTGTCAATTAGCATACATACGGCGAAACTGGAAAAAATGTCTCGTGACTGTCGCATGTCGCTTGCACAACCGAGATGGTGACGGAGACCTTTGCTGCTATGTGTGTGTACCTGTATGTCGTGTTACTGTAGAGGCTTTACTTGTATTGGCACATCACGAAAAAAACATTGTTTTGTAATTTTAAGAAGAAAATTTGTAATCATAAAATTCATTTATTCAAATTAAACTGAGGATCAGCACATTTTGAGCGCTAAAATTATAAAAACCCACCATTCACCACTTGTTTGATTTACCTGAGAAGAAGTGGTGAAACAAACTCCAAAGCAACGTGTGATAATTTGAAAGTACTGCAAAGTAATTAACATAATAAACTACATTATTTGTTACGTCGATAGATAACACACTGCAAATAATATTATTTATTGATTCACAACACGGATATCCGAAATACCAATGCAATTATAACAATTATACCAGAAGGGCGGGCATTTTGGTAGACTTTTTAACCACCCATGCACATTTTAAATAGCAGACATCTGGCCTGCAGACCAGGTTTACGAAGATCGATCACCTTAACCCAAATTAGGATGGAGAAAGAAAAACCCATGCGTCAGTTGTAGGCGTCAAAAAATAACTAGAAACGCCTGTTAAAAATCTAAAAGCGACAAGATGATACTGAACGTATTGCTCCTTAGAAACATGTGTAAGGTATTAACTGATCAGGGCGCGGCTCTCGGCTGCAAAGGAATGGATTTGAATCGTGATCCGCAGTCGGAGGGTAAAACTTTGATGTTTATACATCTAGTTAAACCTTGAAAATCTTCCCATTAATAAAGCGGGCTTTGGAATTCATAATACACCTAACATAGTAAGGTATTTACCATGAGTTATATTGTATTGATACGCGTGTTCCTTTTTTGATAATGAATGTACAGACGCCAGTACATCAAGTTACCACAATGTGTCAAATTTCTTTGATCCTTTTTCAACTTTATGAC
Organism: Euplexia lucipara; assembly: GCA_921972225.1. Lineage (NCBI taxonomy): Eukaryota > Metazoa > Arthropoda > Insecta > Lepidoptera > Noctuidae > Euplexia > Euplexia lucipara. Next base: position 36,370,809 of record OV179142.1, on the reverse strand, counting down.
AAACAGAATAAGGTTCATATTCAATTGGGAAAATTTGACACATTGGGGTAACTTGATGTGCTGGCGTCTGTACAAATACAGATCTCGAGTCAATATTAATATCTTAATTGACTACAAGCAGTTGCAATAAGATGAAGTTCAACATACATTGTTCCCAAATCTCCGAGGTGAGCTTTTAAGAGGACACGGTGCTGTCAGTGCCTTCTAGGCAAAGACATTCAATACCATAGACACGAACAAAATGTCCAATGTCCATCCAATACCTACTTGTGTCCTGGACAGAAGTCGATTAGTCTGTAAGTACGCTCCGCTGCCGCTTCAATATTGCTAGAAGGCGTGACTGATCACAGTTTTTCTTCAAATTCAAATTCAAATTCATTTAATCATTTTGTTGTTGTTCTTTGATATGTCTTCTTATGTCCTCTTTAAGTACCTATCTTAAAGCTCGTTGCTTCTAGGTATTGCATGATGATAGTAACCAAAAACACCCACAATCCCCGTTCATCCCCAGTGCCACATAGTCACACCTTTGACACCGTAAGAAAGTCACTCAAACGTAATGCATTTTGATCAATGAGACAACATCTCACATAACACTTGGCCTTCAGTCGCCGTACAAAGTTCACTACCTGAATACCAATATTGATAAAATGAATCTTTGATTTAATGTTGCTTTATATTAATTTCTTTTGTTTCGTTTGATTCACGAGATAACCGACACCTGCCACGTACCTACATTTAAAATGTCTACAGCAATAACAGTTATGAGGTAATGATATCTGTATACTGAAAACAAAATTCGCCTTTTCTTCAAATGGAGTTTTCTTTGAACTAAGTTTCATTATTTCATTCATTAGTTTGTTCACAAGACAGCTGACTAATATGTTAAATTTGGAATATAATACCTACATTGAAGTTAGCTAAAAGAAGCACTCAAGAAAAAATAAAACTAAAACTTTTAAAAAGCAATTAAGTGACCAAAATCTGAGCAATTTATAACCGACATAAAAACAAAGAAGAAACGCACAGATTTTAACGATCGATAATAATCGTCTGAAGTTTACGGCGTTCGTTACGAGATCCCGCACTAGGTGGCGCTGGGGAGCACTCATTCGAAAATAGAACGATAGACTCGATAGTGTTTCACGCACATGTAATTTTAGCTACGTTTCGCGCGCATCGGTACACTGCGCGCGCGCCGCTTGCTCGCTATATCTAGTAAACAAACTAAGGTAGGTAATAATATAATGATTATTTATTTATATTTTTTAGAATATTCAATGCAGTGATTTTAAGTATTTATAGAAGCGAATTTAATATATTCTTGTATTTTTAGTGTGCCCATAATGTAAATATATGCAAAGCCGCGAAATACGGTTAATATTTTTAATTATTGTTTATTTTTGGATTAATCATCCAAAAATGTTATGTTTTTTGTTATAATTAATGACTGGTGAGTACTTATCATTGCAAGTTGTAATTTGAAACGACACGTTTAACATTAGTATTGTCGGTAAGTCAGTAAGTAGTTAACTACTTACAGTTTTATAACTAGTAATGAGATATTATTAGTAATCTATGAAAGGTAAAAGCTCCTTTCTGTTTGTTTTTATAATATCTTATTAAGAATAAATGGCGTTAATATCCACTTGCGATGTGACAAAAAGTTCTATAAATGGCAGATTTTCATAACTTTCGGAAGCACTTTCCAACAACAATTTCCTGAAAACTCGTATCACATTGCTTGGTTTTCCATCTATGGCATTGTTCTCCGAGATCTGTAATTGTGCTAATATTATTTTGATCTATTTGCATTGGCAACTAGAGATACGGCTGGTGGCTATCGTAAACCAATCTGCTGAATTTATTTAGCTGCAGCGGGTACTTCTGACCGCACGAGCTCGACGGCTGTTCATCTTGAAACTATTTTAGTTATCGTTTGTTCCGTACTAACCATACGACCCTGCGACGGTACGTACTGAACCAACCATTCAATGCTAAATACAATGTACTGAACGTTTCAACATTAACTTTTGTTCAAACTACTTAGTGATCTTCCACTATCGTAATTCGACAGTATGTATATTATTATATAGAAAACCAGCTTCTACCCGTGACTTTTGACCAAAGGATCTTGTCTGTAAGAGATCGCTTTTAGCGAAAAGGCGCCCATTGTAACACCCTATGTAGCCCTTAAAGTTATAATTTGTAAATTTTTATGGTGTACAATAAAGAGTATTCTATTCTAATCTAAACAAAGACCTACCTACAAAGTTAAATAAATAAAAATTACCAGGTATAGAAGGCATACCCGCATGCATGAGCAACGCTGCCATATTTTGTTTGATATAAGGCCTTGATTCAAAATCAAAAATGCAATTAACAATTATCTAGTAGTTATAACGTGGCTTTCAGCAGTGATAGTTTAGCGGTGTGACTGGCTCTCTGCCAAGTAATAGGTCCCGAGTTCGAAACCAAGCCTCGAGCAAGGTTCGAACCTCTAACTTTTCGGATTCATCAGAGTTTTGTATAGTTATCACTTGCTTGAAAAACGGTGCAGGAAAACGCCGTAAGGAAACCGGCATGCCTGACAGTTATTTCAAGCTAAGTCAGAGACCCATGGGTGACGTCAACTCTGACACCAGGTTTATAGTTACTCGATAGGAAGAACACGTGAGAATTACAAAACCAAAACTATGACCATCAAGACGATTAGTGATTACAATGCAAATTGTTTCCAATCCCGTGTAACTTCAAGCTGCACTAATCTCATTGTAGGTGCCTACTCATGTGTCGTAGAAGATCGTAGAATAGGTCGTTTCTTAAAGTAGTCTGCCATATTGTAAAATTGCAGCATTTCACGAAATATTACACTTTACCGGCCACATAATTCATTTTATGTTTACCGTTTCACGTTTTGTATACCGACGTTTCAATAAAATGTATTACCGCCACTTCACTCGCGACTTTAATCCTCGTGCATTTAGTACTATAACATCCTTTTCATCCGCTTTTAGTTTTAGCCGTTAGAGTTTAATAATGTAGCCTTCTAACGGCAATAGAATTTTTGGAATCGCTATATTAATTAAAAAAAAAAATAACAGCCGCATGGGTCGATTGAAGGTTAAGGCTACGCTTGACGAGGTCGGTACGTAGATGGTGACATTTATTACATACCAAGACTCCTCTGTGCCACGGAAAGCACGTTAAACCGTTGGTCCCGGCTGTCATTTGTAGATCTTTAAAAGTCGTTACTTGTTGTCAGAAAGACTGACAACCAGTTTAACCGAGGGGTATCATAATATGTTACCCAGTTACTGGGTTGTGGATGACTGGCAGGTAGTCGCTCTAGGGAAAACACTGGAAGCCGTCTCCAACGTAGTTGGGCAAAGGCTAGGCGAATGATGACTAATCTTTCCTCTTTACAATAATTATAAGTGTAGATTACAGTACCCGCCTTAACATGTGTTTTAGTAAATATTTATCCTGCATAGACCTCGCGTTATAAATACATTTCACTGCACTTTCTTATTAAATTAATCACAAACGATTATTTATTTTTGAAGCAAAGGCAATGTTTACTACCGCAATGATACATTGCATTAACGAATTTAAGAAATAATTTTGTACGTATACACTCACAAAACTTCAAAAGAATCGGTCAAGCCGTTTCGGAGGACTTTTGTTACAAACACTGGGACAACGAGAGGCTAATATGTATATAAAACTTTATAATAATATTTGATTCACATACTTTCAATAAGATGACAACAAAAACATCAAAAATAATAATAACTACTACTATTTTTTAATTAGCGAGTCTCTAATGTCCTATTTAAACATTTAGAGTTAGATAGAATTAGAATGACGACATATTATATGTATATTAACCTAACCTAACTTACCATACCTATCCTATAGCTAACCTAACCATAAGACGGCTTTTACGATGTCTTTTACTTACAGGAAACTTGTTTGAGAGCACTGATAAAAAGGATGTATGAAATACGTAGTTCTGCAGACTTTAAACAATAATAATGATAATACTTTATTTCAGACCAAGATAGTCCATAGAGTGTTAGTAATACACCACTTAAGAACTAAGAGTAATACACAAAAATACTAAAATACTAAACCAAATTAAACTAAAGAAAATAATAAAATTATCCTGTATGTAGGTGGATCCAATGCCTCCATATAGGATTCTCCAAGTGCTCTGCAGCCACGCTCAGGTAGCTGTTGGGACTGTCCCACACCCACTCAAAGAGTGACCAAATCGAAATACAATTTTTAATTTTTGTTGCCTAATTTTTTAAGTTAATTGTTTTCGAATGTGTTAGGACTTTGTGAAGGTTTTTGCTGAGCGTTCATTTGTTTATTGTTTCCTTACTTCATTTGTTATTATTGTATAATATAGTAACGAATGAAATACATAGAATAGTTGTTGTGGAATAGGTATTTTGTTTATTGTCCAATTGACACCGATGTGCTACTATACTGATTCTTTTTCAATTGCTCGTTGCATACAATAATTTCAATGTGAGATGATTGTGCATCTTGCCGTCCTTAGCGACAACACGAACAGAATCATTCAGTAACCCATAGTAGGTGTGTACCTATGTGCGCATGTTCCATGAGAGCGATACTTTACCTCCTAACAAACCCGAACACTTCGCACTGTAGGACGCTCCTACAGTGCGAAGTGTTCTGGTTTGTTAATTTGTCTCCCACAGTCAAAATGATCGCGCATTGACAAAGCTTATGGTTCAGAGAGTGGCACGAACCGTGCATGTTATCTCGGCTAAATGCAAGCTTAGGACAGACTACGGGAGTAAAGCGGCGGGTAAAAGTAGTAAAGATTAACCTAGCAATCTAGCTAACTGTAACTCTCTAGTTTGTATCATGCAGCGGATGTATTTATTACACTGATGGACGCCCATTATTTTGTAGTCATGAGTATTCCTGCGATTCATGCGAGATGAAAATTTTACGCAGACAACTATTAGCCAATTCCTTCGTGTTTTGTTTTTGTTATTTTAGATTTTCTTATTAATATAAGAACATAATATCAAATTAAACCTTATTATCTTGGCTTGGTAAGTAATATGTTCCAGAAGGCTAACTTTTATGAAGAAGAAGAGTACAAAGGAACATTAAACCTCTTTGGACATTAAACCTTCAAGAGAATAAAAGTGAGATTTTGTCTGTGTCATAAACAAAGACACTTGGCAAAATTATCAATATTTTTTAAGTAGTAGGTAAGTAGGTATGTAATTCGGAAACATTTTAATCCTTGGTCTAGCGAGCTTTACGTTTGCCAGTCATTTTAAAAACTACCACTGTGGTGGGGTTAACAGGGTTTTAAAGTATGTGTGGAATTAATAAAACACGCGGTGTTATTAATGTAATACTTTTAACTAATTAAAGTCAAACTCTTTGAGGTCGATGTATTAACTACATCCGCCAGTTGAATTGGTATAAAAAAGTCATGTACTTAATACAATTGTGCCTACTCATTTTACAAAAAACACCTACTTACTCAGGCGTGACAAAAGGGAATCACATCATAGTCTTTTGATCTGGCATATTGAAACCTGACCAGAATACTTATCTAAATATTTTTAGGGCTAATTATATTAGATATATTAAATTATTATTACAATAAGTACCTAACTAGTTTTAAAACTGTTAAGCGGGTATTAGAATTTAGAGAAAATAGAAAACCAACGCAAAAGGAGCCGCGAGGAAAAGCTAGTATATATAGTTATGGATACGCTTGCAATATTCAAAGAAAATTGTCAATAAAGAGCTGATTGGAACGAATCCAAATTAATAATAATTTGTTCCGGAGTGTAGGACCCGGTCGTTAGCACAACGAAATGAATGTGAACAAATATTTGCAATGAGAAAAGACTCCTCTCTTTTCTTTGCGAAACATCACATTAATTGTGTATACTTTGCAAGAGCAATAGAAATATATTTATCATACACGTTTACCCTTTAGAAGATAGCCTAATGGTGTGATCGGCGGATTGCCAGATTATAGGTCTCGAGTTCGAAGCCAAGGCTCGCACCTCTAACTTTTCGGATTCATGGGCGTATTGTTTAATTATCAATTGCTTCAAAAACGGTGAAGGAAAACATCGTGAATTAAACCGCCAACAGATATTTTCGAGGACATAATTATTATGCTAAGATAGAGATCCATGGGTGGTATTGAAACTAGTTAGTTACCAGGTTAACCACACGATAAGAAGAAGACCCATAACAGGAAGAACAATATAATAGAATTGAGAAATTACCGTGATCATTTATCACTATAGTATTCATGATTATGTGAACGGCTTCAATCTAACCGAAGCGACAAATGCGTATTTAATGAGTTAATGCAGTTGTTGTAGATTCATTGCATTGTGTGTATGTAGTCTAGTATTTGCGAAGTCCGTTTCGTGCTGACATTTTGTCAGTATTCAGCGGCTAATATTAGATTGTCGCCTATTGAATGTGTATTTTATTTTGTCTATCTTCATCAGGAGTATTGTTTCGGTAGTTAACTGACCCGTGCTTAACTTATGTGGTACTTTACTTTGTTATTAATTAATTATACTGTCATTATCTATTTATTTAACCTGATTAAGTAATTAAGTTTGTCACAAGTCTGCTACCTTACGTAAATTAGAAAACGAGGAAAACTGTTCCACCGTAATACAGTTTATAGGTACTAGTACGGGGACCAGAGTGAATCTGTTCCGTGTTTAACATTCTTAATAAGTACCGATACATGACAAACGAAAACTTTAACATCTCTAATACTTATTTGTAAACTAGGTAGGTACTTGAACTATGCAAGGTTGTTATTTTTTTAGTTAGCAAACAATTCGGAAGTTTTACAGTTATATAAATAATAGAGTAATTCTTAGTTTAGGAAAACTTATTTATCAATGTTTGTCACTGCAACTTCCATAAGTTACATGGTAAAAGATGCCAATAAGTCTAACTCTACACAATAATATGATTGTAGTGTGTAGGTACCTAATAAGTACTAAATAATCTCTCTCTCTTTCAAACAAAAAAAGAATTTCGAGAATCAGTCCACAAATGGCGGAGAAATCAGGTAACATATAAAAAAAAAAAAAAATACATACACACGAACATAGAACCTCCTACTTTTTTTGAAGTCGGTTAAAAATCAAGATGGCGGATCAGGCAGCTGGGTGAATATCCTGAAAGCCGAAATGTAGACTACACATTTTTTTCAGTGTCGACTCATAATTTGGCTGGGCTAATAGTATGTCTTTCAATCTATGCCTAATTATCTAAGATAATAAATAATAATAATAATAATAATAATAATCATTTATTTTACAGATCATACAATCCATAAAAGTTCTAAACATTTGCTGCATAAACTAATCTCGAATTTTATTTTATTTTATTAATAATGGAAATGTATAGCTTGAACCTTACCTGTGTATATCTATCCTATGTATAATAAACTAAATAATAATATAAGATAACAAATGTTAAAGCCTTATGTCTTTATTTCCAGGGTCAAGAATGCCTCGCATCTACGAGGAGACCGACCCTGGGTACGCGGCTACATGTAGCAACATTACGCTGTGCTCCAACTCCAAAGGATTTTTCAAAGGTCTGGGCGAGGAGCTGGTGTCCATGGCCGAGAGTGACGGCTGGCTGGACAAGTTCGAAGCAGTCGAGGATGGGAAGAAGGTGGCTGCTGTACTGGAGAATGAAACGGTACGGGCCGCGGATTACCGCGTTTGTCATCATCAGTGGTTAGGTGCTGTTATGAACAGATTAGAATTACTTCTGTTGTAACGTTACTCTTGAGTTAACAATGATTCTGTGAGTAAGTCAAGGATCATTGTTACATGATTTGTCGAAGCAGCTCGATTCTACACAGCTCGAGCCCGTTTTTGGTGTAAAACCCTAAATCAACTATCAGTTATCTTCCATGGAAAATGCTTCAGACTAACCCAAACAAACCGACAGACAGGCACACTATTTAAATAATGTTTTGGTATCACTATATACCAATCATAGACCTTTAAGTGCATAGACTACACAAAAAGCTATTATTTTGTCATTACAGACACACCCCATACGTTACTAAAGTGACCAATAGGTACCAAGAAACATGAGAAAAGTTTAACCGATAAAATAAAATAAAAACACAACAGAGCTGCACGAAGCAACAGTTGCGCCAGGTTGCGCCACAATCAAAACCACTTACCGTACATAGACAATGCAACTCACGTCCCGAATAATGCTTTCCAATGAACTCTGGCTTCCAGCTGAATAGTAATATAATTGTCTCGAACAACACTTTAGAAAGATTTTTATTCAGTTTCCACTTTAGTTGGAAAAGTTCACAAATGTTTTCCGTTGGAGAAAACTACGCAGTGTCGAGTACTGTGTTGTTTTCTCCAACGGAAACCGGGATACTTAAAAAGTGGTCTATTATTTATTTATGTTTGTCGATACTGAAAGTTATCTCAGAAGATATTTCTTCTGTTTTCTAGATAAGCTGTTCTAATGCGCCTGTACCTAATCCCAGAAGGCTTAGGCAGAAGCGTACAAACTACACCCACATTTCGCCAGTGTGAGCATATCACCATTAATAGGACACAATTCCAGAATTCGGCAAGCTACTGAGAAGTTCCAGATGTAAAAAACTTAATAACGGTTCGCCCTACCCGGGGATAGATCTCGGGACCTCCTGCATCAGCAGTAGGGCTTGCGAACACTTGACCAACGAGGCAATCAAGTTTTAATATCTCCATCTTTCTATGAAACGTGAACAAAATTCCTAAGAAAATCTATCTCTATCACTTAGATTAGCTATTGATATCATAGATCTCAGACAAACAATACGACAAGACATCATCGACTACAAAGGCAAGCCATTAGGGGTCTTTAGAAAACCAAAACAAAGGCTACCTGTCATTGGTCGTGTCTCAATACCAGCCCGTAGCATTGACACTACTGGTTAGATGAAAAGAATCGTTGTAGGAGAAACAATTACTTCGACTCCTCCATTCAGACCGCCATTAAGCAAGTCTGGAACTTTGAAGTCACTGCTCTTGACCTGATTGTCGCTTCGATGTTGACTTTTATCCACCCTAGCAAATACTAAGTTAAAAACTAAACACATCCTAACCAACTTAAAGACGCATTGAATACTAAGCTTTATGTACCAAGCTTAAAGTGTACATTTGAAAACCAGTGATAATATATTTAGGCTTTTGATATAAAGTAAAAAGCAGGTGGCATTGCCGTAACCCCTAGTTGTTACCACATATAAGTTTACACACGGATGCAATTATGATCAGTTTTCATAAGACAAGTGCTAAGTCACAGAATTTATAGATATTTTAAAAGTAATAGAAGTGAGCGAAATGTACCAGCACATTAAGCAACCCCAAACTGTCATTTTTTCCAATCGAACAACATAAACCTTATTCTATTTTGTAATAAAGTTCAAAATCTGTCAAAGAAATTTAACACATTGGGGTAGCTTGATGTGTTGGCCTCTGTATTATGTAACCTTGTTTTTAATACCTTTACAGGTGATGGAAGCTCTCAACGAGGTACTGTCCAGAATACAGCCCCTGCACCGGGGTAAGGACGCGCAGGTGTCCCGGGACCGCCGCCTGGCTGCTCAGAAGGCTCTGGATGCCGGAGAACTGGACAAGGCACTGGCACTTGCCAGCCAAGCAGTTCTGAGAGCTCCTATGACTGGTAATTGTTTATTGTTTTATTTAACTTCGATTGTCCTAGTTCAGAAAGGTCAGGTGCGTAGTTCTCGCAACCGGCGTGTGTGTATGACAACATGTATGAATGTAAACGAAGCAAAAGAAGTATGTAAGAATCGTAGCATATGGCGTTCTGTAGTTTCTGCCTACCCCCATGGGAAAAGGCGTGAGTATATGTATGTATGTATGTGTCCTAGTTAATCAATCATTTTGTGACATTGTCTCGCAGATCTATGGATATGATCCAACACTGCACTTGTAAGCAAACACGCCGTTTATACCGGGAGACTTCTTTTTAATCAGTTTACTTTTGCTTCAGTTTAATTAGTGTCAATGTGCAGTTTTAAGTTGCTAGTATTTTGTATAAAGTGTGTTAGCTAACATGTAGCAAATAATGTAATGTAAATAACTAATTGTACTGTATGAGTTTTAGTTCTTCTAACTTATCAGACAGACATATTGTTGCGGAGTTTGTTCCGCCAATTCTTCTTGTCAGCAAAAACACTAGGAAGTGGTGAAGGGCGGGCTTATTGGGGGACTTCCTTATGAAATTTGACGTTCAAAAAGTGCTTATCCTCAGCCTAATTTGAGTAAATGGCTTTTGATTTTGATGTTGGAAAAAGTTGCAGTAAATAATACTACCCACACTAAATTAAGTAGATAAATACATGCTGATCCACTATTCATTTAGTAAAAGGTAGTATAAAACATTTTCAGGAATGTTATTATTATTACTAAAAATAAATCGAGCTTAGTCAGAAAAGCGTTGGGAAGTTTGTGTGTTTTTTTCCGACTAACGACCGACGGACTACAAGAATAACATTTAAAAAGAATGCCACTGGAATCAAAAATTCTGTCAATGCCAGCAGTCAAATATTCACATTTTTATTTATTACTTGGCAAACTAATAAATAAAAATGTATTTAGAACCAATTTATTAGCCTTATTTAGTTTTCATTAGTTTACATCCTTATCACAAACCTATACCCAAAATTTCATAAGAATCGGTCTAGCCGTTTCGGAGGAGTTTTGTTACAAACACTGTGAAACTACAATTTTACATATTAGATATACCTACATACGTTAAATAAGATGACAACAAATAGATACAAACCAATTATAACTACTACTACTTTTTATTTAGCGAGTCTCTAATGTAATCCTAACCTATCTAACTCCTCACCTCTTTCCACCATATAAGTGACGTCATCGCATGTTTTTAATAATAATAATAATAATAATTCATGACCCGACCGGGTCAGTAATGAATTCATGTTTTGGGTTTTTAATTTTTTTTTCTCAGAAACTAAGCAGTAAAAAAAATTAAAAAAAATATATTTGAACATACGAAAATGAAGACACGGTATTTTTGTTTTAGGGTAATGTCAATTTTGAAATGTTGTCAATTCTCTCGTATCATATTCATTATCTCCAAATACTCTTCGAAAAAATTTGGTATGTGATTAATAATCGCACAAACAAGGGATACGAACATGGTTCCAGGGTGAAGTAAGTTTATATTTACAAGAAAGAGAAACAAAAAGTTAATTTAATATTTTCTTGGTCGGCCATCCGGTCGGAAACATTCACGTTTTCGTTATAAATCAAAATGTTTACCTTTTCCTCAATATTGAAGGGCTGAGGAACTTTGGAGAAAGTTCAAAGTTATTAGGAAAAACACTGTGAGTCGGAGTAGTACGTACCTACATAATTATTGCCTGCTGTACTTTTGTAAGCAGTTAAACAATGAATAATCTCTTCTGAGGATGGATAGAAAGAAAGAAAGAAATACCAAATATTTATTGGCAACGGGTAAAATCATGCACGCACTGTTACATGAAAATAATAAAAGCTAATAGTGAAATATACAAAGACATTCAATACGAACTACAGACGGGACATCACGAACAAAATTTTCATCCAAAATGTTTTTTTTTTAGTACGCTCCGCTGCCGCTCCAATATTCATATATTATTCTAGATGACGTTACTGAGACGTGGGATCATAGTTTTTCTATGACATTTTCATGACATGTTAAATCTCTTTGAAAATATAAATTGTCTGTCTCATGGCTGAGCCAAAAGGCTCATTTCAGCGGTAAAGTCAAAGTCAAATACATAATTTATTTCAATTAAACTTTGAAAAGGCACTTTTGAACTTCATACTTAAAAGTAAAAAAAATAGAATGATTCTAGTTGCCCCTTCCTAAAGATAGTTTTATATGGATAAGAATAAGCAAGAAACTCCACACTTATTCTTTTAAAATGGGTTTACAATACTTTGTATGCATTAATCAAATTATAAGTGAGGATTATGCACCTAGAATAAAAGGAACTATACTGAGATTGGTTTATAAAAACTAGCAATGGAGTTGATAATTAAATTATTATATTGCTAGTTAGATACATTGTGCTCACACAGATTTTTATTAAAAAGGTAATGCCAGACAGGTGCTTACTGATGTAGAAAACCATGTTGATGATGAAATGCACAGCTACTTCACAAGTCAAAAGTCCTCAAGTGATAAGTGTATGCTCAACTAACACCACACAAAAGTGTCTAGCTTTTCCATTTTAATTGTAAAGCTGAAAAATATGCAAAGACTAATGAAGCAAGTTTTTTTAATAAGGTATCTTGGTGAGGCGACGGCGTGGAAACCAAAGCCCCCGCTGTAACAAGTTGCGGCCTTATTCTTCACAGAAAACTTAAACACAAAAAAAAATACTAATCCTACTTTCTTTTGTTTACGTGGAAAGAAAATTTTGGGCAGCGCTGTTACAAAGATAAGCGACTGTTTTCCTGATATCCACTTTTCGCGTTGTTACCACTAAAACTATTCAAATTTACTAAACACATTCCAAAGTTTACTAACGTGAAAAAAAACTAGTAACATGGCTTCGTTTTAATTATATAGAACACAATATCTACTGGCCTGTGGGACTAGTAGTTAGTGACCCTGACTGCTATGCCAGAGGTCGTGGGTTCATTCTCACCCGAGACACATGTTTGAGTGATGAGCACGATCATTTGTTCTGAGTCTAGGTGTAATTTATTTATCTATGTAGGGGTATGGACCACCGTAATAAAAATGAAAATATCTTTATAACTTCTTTATTAAAAATAAAAATATTATAACTTCTTAAGTAATAAAAAACGTCTTTACTTCTTGACACTCGCTCGTCATCCTTTTTTCCTTCTTCCTTATTTAAAATATTCAAATCTTCCTCTTTCTCCTTCCCACATTCATACTCTCTCATTCATCCATCACTGCGTTCATATTACTACATTCCATCTAATAATCATGCATTCTAAATTAACATCCCACATCTATGTATATACGTATGTATTTAGAAATACATAAGAATGTTAATCAGTTGTTTAGTACCTATAACACGAGCTTAGGACTAGATGGCGTTGTGTAAAAGTTGAATACAAGGTGAATTTTTAGTCATGGGTCACCAATTTAGACCAATTTGGAATCGTCATAAAAAACCAGCTGTTGCATACATTTTGATTGAATAGGTATCAAAATAGGTATTGTATGCAACAGCTCACATAGGGTAAATTTTTCCCTTGACTAAAAATACATCTTGTATATATTTTAATTATTTTAACATTTCACTTAGCAGCTCAGCCAAACCAAGATTGTAAGAAAATATTTTCCAGAATAGTATCTTATTTTATCCGCTCGGGAGTTTAGTAATTAGGGCACGAAGAGTCTCCGGCCACAAAGGCATTCAGAGCGGCGGCGGCGGCGTGTTAAACAGATCAGCTGGATAATGCGACAATGTTCTATGTAACCTTATTCTAGTTTACTTAGTTACTTTTAAACCCAGGCGCGGCATATTGCTTGTCGGTTCTTGATTACTTTATTGTTGGGGAAGATGAGATAATAAATAAAAAGTTTTATTTTTTTGTCACCAGTAGAAAAGTTTGTTCAGTTTAGTGTCGGAAGGTGATGTAATTTTCTGACGATACTCTAATGTCAGGTATAGAAAATTCATCTTATTTTTCTCTGGTATTAGGTTCATTACTAACACAAACATAGCTTTCATCACAACATGTACCTATGTAAATATATCCCATAGACATAGAGAATAGACTGAGCAATACCCGCACAAAATTGACCACTCCCTAGAAAAAGACAGAGGGACTGTGCGGTCAATACCTATAAAAATTTCTCTTTCAATCAGAATTCTAAAAAGAGACCACTATTGGCCGCATGCTCGCTTTATCTCTCTCACATTTTCTTACCAGTATTCACTTCAGCTGGATAACACTCAATTCATTCTCTATGTCTATGGTATATCTCTCTCACCTCAACTGCATGCAACTCCATTTCATTAATTCCTTATGTGACCCAATAGCCAATATCCCTGCCGTACTTACTGTCTGCCCAGAGAATCGTCAAAGGTGTTTCGATCAACAACTGTAACCCTTTACCCAAAAACCTTTTGTTAGTTATCTTACCTGACTGTTCACCCTGTTCCCAGATGGAGACGACGCCATTTCTGAAGGTGGAATCTCCCTCGCCTTGGCTCTGTGGCTTCGTTCGGAGATCTTGCTTCGCTGTGAGAGACACAAGGCCGCTTTGGAAGACCTGAAACTGGCTCTTAAAGAACGTCTACCTGCCAAGATGAGAGCGCAGTACTACTGGCGAATGGGACATTGCTATCGAGGTAAATTACCCACTGAATTACTTTTCCTTCAAACGAAGCAGTTCAATATCTACCATGACACGGTCGGTTTTATTCATAAAAAGAAATACCTCAAACGGTACAAATATTATGTAGGTACTTACGTCTTAATAGCTTCACTTATACAATCTTGGAGATCTTCTCATACAAAGGCTATCTTTACGTCGCTTTTAAAATAACGAGGAGCGAGGGTTGTGTGCGCATACTTGCCAATCAGATGAGTTTATTCTACTAGCAAGAACAAGGCCTTAAATACCTTTACTACATGTATTAGTATAAACGCATAACCAAAAAAAAAACGCATAACCTTAAAACGGGTCATTGTACTCATCATTACCTTTACTATGGGACAAACGTAGATAGAACTCGCGAAAACTAATCAGCTGTTTAGTACATTTGGTTGAGTTACAACTTACACTTACATAAATCTACTTTAGTGATATTCTGAAAAATCACTTCTTGAAAATATAGGTGAAGTGAAGGCGTATTGAGCTGTCATTCCATAAAATCAAAATCAAAAGTCTTTATTCAAACTAGGCTGAGAATCAGCACTTTTTGAACGTCTAAAAAATACATAAAGACAGTCCCCCAAAAACGGCTCACCCTTCGCCACTTCCTAGTGTTTTTGCTGGGAAGAAGAAGTGGTGGAACAAACTCCTCAGCAACACATCTGTCTGATTCGTTTGAAGAACTGTTACACAACTCCGCTATGCCTCCTAGAAAATCTCTCATGGAAACGTACCCTTAAGCAAGACCCGCGCATCTTCCACGTGTGTCAAGATTCGGAACAGCCTTCAAAGTCAGAGATTGCTGATGTGTATCGAATTACTTACAGAGCATACTCCTCAATGGAACGCGTTTTAATATAACCGCCGGTGGCTTTTAAAGGATGAAAGGGCTCGGAGATGTATTTGAATGATTTAAAGTAATTGTGGTTTAGTTTGATTAAATCGAATGAAAGCATTTATTTCAAATAAACTATTTACAAGTAATTTTGAATTGTCTAGGACTCGGTCAGGCAGTTAGATGAAGTTTGCCCGTTGGAAAGCGTGAGCAAAAAACATTTAAGTAGTTCTATGGCCACTACGATTCTTATAAACCAACAAAACGATAACGTTACACACACACATAATCTTACTTGTGAAGTTTAGGTGTTATAATGTAATTAAATTGGTTTAACAGTTTTGTAAGAGTAAATAGGGTCACTTGTTTTATACTCCTACAGATATTGTTAATATTGTTTTGTATTAAACGCCTGCACGTAATTTGATGTTCGTATTTTGTCTGCGTTAACTTTGGCTAAGAAACTATACTTTTACACAACAACATATTCTAGGTATATGAATTATGTGTGTCGTTAAGTAGTAGTAGGTACCACAAATAATGAAAATCGTAAGTGAATTGATTACAGAAATGTTTTACAATCGACATGAAAACAAACATGTTAGTCAGAAAATTATGTGTGTGCATTCACGCATAGCACACACAGGGCGGTAATTATTTGGTGTGGAGTATCTATTAGGAGCCAGTGTCCAAATGATGTGGTGTAGACCGTACTGATGTTAGGTTAACCACACAACGTATTGTTTGCCAATGGCAGGCTTTATAGTTCGACGTTGCTTACCGCTACAACATATTTTAATTGTATGTCATTTGTATTTAGAGTCAGAGTAAATAATTATGAAAAAGGAAATCCAAAATCTCAAAAAAGTATATTTATTTTCGTAGAATTATAATTGTGAAGAACTCGGATAATTCGATAATGTACGTATGTGACTTTTGGGGGACGGGGGTCTTGCCTAGGCCCCCGGCTCGCCACCAGGTATCACTA
Organism: Euplexia lucipara; assembly: GCA_921972225.1. Taxonomy (NCBI): domain Eukaryota; kingdom Metazoa; phylum Arthropoda; class Insecta; order Lepidoptera; family Noctuidae; genus Euplexia; species Euplexia lucipara. The sequence goes on along the minus strand of OV179142.1, from coordinate 36,354,508 downwards.
CCTCCGGACAAGTTACCAGTTCGTCTGCATCCGTGTCAATGAAAACAGTCTTAAAATACTGGCAGCATTACCACGTTCAATGGCAATACTGATTCTTTCACTTACCTAATTAAAAAAGGCTAGCGCTTTGGTTAAGAGTTCATTAGATCAACATGGATATCTAAAAAAACCGGCGCAAATAATACGTCGTGTTGGTAGATATTTGTGTTTTTTATACCTAAATATTGATACTTATACTTAAGTGTACCTAACTAAATTTTATGTAACAGGTAGGTACCTGTTATATTTATTCGTGATCGATGCTTTGAGTATATTATTTTGTATTGCCCGATAACAACATCGAAATTTCGCCAAAATGTTTGTTTATGACAAAATAGGTCTATGGTCGAAAACCCATGGATGTAGGGTTCACACCACCATAGATAACATCCGACAGTTGCCAACTTATTTTCAAGATTTATAATTCTGCGCCGTTTATTTTCAAGTACATCTACACGTGCCTCTATCGTACTTTAACTAATATTAAACTCAATTTCAATGAAAGCAGGAGCGTCACCACTAGAATCTAATTAACGTTACAAGCGTCCACGCTGTAGTCACTCGCTAAGTATATCATTATAATATATTTACGTTTCCCTTCACTTTCGTCTTGCCACTGAAGATGCCTGGAGCTCGAAAAAATTAATTTCATTAAAACCATGTCCAGCACTTTTGAATTTGCCAAGAAGTGGGTCAGCCGGTAAAAACGTTGAAACTATTTAGTTACTCGTTCTGGAACTTGAAATGAAAGTAAATAGACTAAAAAAATCCAAGACTTACCAAAATAACATAAGCTGCTTATTCTATTATGTGAAAACATAACAAAGGGATTGTGTATTCGTCGAAAGAATCGGTAAGGTCTTTTTATTTTTTTTTAGTTTTTGGCCTGGTGTTCAGGATGCTATTATAAGTATTCATGAAGAAAACCGAATAACTAGCATTGCCTACAGACTGCAGGTTTAGCAGTAGCTCATGCGACCCACCAGCAGTCAAAACCAATATAATATTTTTAACACGTGCTTTCCGAGGTTCACACACTCACCTCGACCAAGTCAATCGTATCTTAATCTTCGATACGCCTATGTAACCATAAGCCCCTCAATACAAACTTTTTAAATCCCACGACGTAATTAGCAGCGGATAAACTAAAAACATACCTGTACAAAAATATGCACCCCACACACATTACATATACGAGTATACATTACATAAATAAATATTCCACTTATTTTCACATAACACCATTTAGTCCCAATTTAAGCTTGAAAGCTTGTGTTATGGGTACACAGAAAAAAAAGCAGATAAACATACTTATATATTTCTAAATACACACATATTGTAGATAAATTACACCCAAACACGGAACAAATGATCGTGCTCATCACACAAACATTTGTCCTGGGTGGGAATCGAACCCACGACCTCCGGCATAGCAGTCAGGATCACTAACTACTACAGTCATACTCGGCGTTCTCGCAAAGCTCCGGCGGTACTACATACCTGGTCAGCATATTATGTTAAGTATACAAAACACAGGTCCGTTCGTGTGTGGAGTACTGCAGCCACATATGGGCTGGTGCTGCCGGATGCCATCTAGCAGCTTTGGACTCAGTGGAGAGGCTTGCGAAGAGGCTTATTTGGTGACCCAGATAATTTAGGTGTCTTCAAGGCCAGAGTGAACAGGCTCTTAATAAACTGGTGCGCTTCACCATCACTGATTGCATCACAGCTTACCTTCAGTTGGGATTGCAGTCAAGCACTGGTTTATAATATTAAAAAAATGCATTTGGTAAATTATTCTTACCTGCACGATTTTGTGTGTTTCCAGGAGCAGGTGAAGCAACCCGCGCAAAGGTATCGTACGAGCTGGCTGGTAGACTGCTGGGCTCCGACGAGGCTGCGAAGACAAAACTAGCAGCGGATATCGACACTCTGGACTATACGACACAACCTAAACAAAACGTTGAAAAGCCTGGTGAGGAACTATCATCTCTTTAGTTGTTTTTTGGTGAAGAATGACTAGTATCAGTATCTTAATTAGACAAGAAAACCTCTCGGTAAAGGTAAAACCTTTAAATCAACAATACATTTTTATAGGATTACATTGTGCATAACTCGTTCCATGTTTATTAAAAGAAGCGGGTTAGAGTTTTAGCGAAGAATAAAAAGTAATCTCTTTAGCAACCGTCCGTCTGCTCCTTTAATATAAAGTAAAAGAATACAATTCAGAACAAATGTATTATTAAAGCTCCAACGGATAAACAATGGCGTCGTGAAATACGATTTAAATCAAAGCTTACTTCACTTGTTTGTCAGATTCATTAACGCATTAATAACAGAGCATACTACATTGTGACTTATTAAAACGTAAACAAAAGCATTTTAAACAATTACTGCATACGACGAGCAAACACTTTGCTTTTCAATATGACGTGGCAAGGAAAAAGTTTTATTTAACGTGGCCATGACACGTGGGGCTTCGTCAAGGTATGGGGGCGCACTGGGATGGCGAACTGCTGCTGTCAAACGGCTATCTTCATCTAAATAGTAGTGAAGTTTATTTCAACGAATTCATCCAGGAAAGCACAACCACTCTTTCTATAGCAATAGTTCTGGCTACGGTAGTCAGAGCTCCAGTTGGATGGGTTGACCTGCAGGGGCTCGAGTCTGCTATTGCAATCGTGTCTCAATGACCGGTCATTAATCGAATATTTGACAACTTTGACAGTGTTTGTATGGGAAATGTGTCATAAATTTGACGTTATACGTCAAAAATCTATCATTGACCGGTCATTGAGACACGATTGCAATAGCAGACTCGAGCCCCAGGGCTGTTGCGTACCTCCGTTGACTGGTCATAATGATCACTGGGCAAAGTATTCAACGATTAGCTGTCAAACAGCTAGTGCGTGTCTCGGATGACGTCATGCGCACGCGCAGAGAGGTGTCGTTGTCCTTCTGAAAGTCAACGTAACTTGAAGTCCACTAAAAGTGCAATACCTTTTTTTTGTAACATGTCAGTTGTTATCAAAGTTCGGTGTCACTGGCAATGAAAAGTTAGCCAATGGCTGTAGCCGTTAGCTGGTGGTGTAATGTAAGGCACATGTTGCAACTTCACCTCTGAGATACCAACGCGGTCGTCGCTTTGTTGCCATTCTTTTATATAGAAAAAACTCCGCGATAGAAACGCGCAGTGTGTTATAAAATAATAATAATATACACGTTGTATAGAGCCCTGTCGACGTATAGTGCAACGTCAGAGGTGCTGACCCTCGGGCCGCGGGTGCCGACGTTGTTATCCCCATCGGAAGTGGTGGCAGCGCTGACACACGTCGGCATGCTGGGAAATAGAAAAGTTTTGTTCTGTTTTAAATTTAATTTTAAAGTGTCGGTTTTGTTAATGGCTTTGCGGTAGCTCCAGCTCCGTTGGGTTTGACATTGGCTGACACACAAAATCAGAAATAGGTATTCACTGTTTTTCGTTTGTTTTCAGGCATAGCACTTACAGGTGGAGCCAAACAAAACATGCCTTCACTCTCCAAGTTGTTAAAGATAACTGAAGAAGAGACAAAGGTAAAGTTTATATTTTATTAAAATAGACAGTACGTATATACAGGGTGTCTCATTCAAATCGGTCAGTATGGAAAAGTCTGAAACTATAAGACATACGAAGACCTATTCTGAGGAACCATGTCATCGATTTTAATAACAAGAAAACTGTATTCAAACATTTTAAAAAACATCTGTACTCCGATCGGGAATCGAACCCGGTTACTTTGAAAAAGAACCAACACTATTTCTATTTAGATATCGATTGTGTAGATCTTAAGCAGTAAATGTCTGTATGAAACATGATGTCTAAAATGATTAAAATGCATTGTTTCCACATGGCACTTTAATTTATTTTAGTAGGTGCTCGAAGTGACTACCGCCTTTTTCAATACCGGCTCTGGACTATTTCTTGTGGGGTTACGTTAAGGATGAAGTGTACAAAATAAGCTATGACACCGTTGTAGACCTAAAAGTAGCCATAGAGACAATTTTAACGCAAATTCACCACATGAAGATACAAAATGCAATTGTAAGATCGTTACCTAAACGTGTTGAATATTGTATTGAAAAAGGCGGTCGTCACTTCGAGCACCTACTAAAATAAATTAAAAATTGTATATAATCGTAATGTTTTTCTGAATATGATTTCCGCAACCATGAAAGTGATGAAACGTCTCACCCGATCTGCTATTTCATATGATCGTTTCCGAATAGTTGTCTGAAATGTTCATACGTTTAAATAGTTCTAATGCTCTCTGTTTGAGAGATCAATTTTTACACTTAAATTATAATTTTACTATGTGAAATGAAAAGGCATAAACTGTGAAATGATGGAGGACAAGCAAAAACAAAACTGTAAAAATGATAATGTAAATAATAGTCATTTTAATTGGGCATGGAATATGCCATGTTCATACATACACAAACCTCAGATAATTTGGGATAAGGGCACGGCGAAAAAACCTATGTACATACATTGGCACTCTTGGAATGATCCTCAATGTAGCATCCCCGCGCTTTGTGGCTGTGACGCTTGTTTGTTCCCGTCAGGGTCGCTTCGCGGTGGCGCACGCGCCTATCAAGACGGGTGACGTCCTCCTGGTAGACCCCCCGTACGCCGCATGTCTTCTCGCTGACTGTTACGGTACGCACTGCTTGCATTGTTTCAAAAGGTAAGATACTTTTGTGGAGCCTCGGCCGAGATGTTCACAGGATATTGAACGGTTTCCAATGTTTCAGACTGGATGACTGTGAAAATGAAGCCCCCATTTGGTGCCCTAAGTGCTCAGGAGTCGCGTTCTGTAAAGTTGCGTGTAGGGACGCAGCTATTTCTACGTATCATTCTTTTGAATGCCAGTACCTAGATCTTTTTATAGGTAAGCTAATAACATCAATTCGAGTAATTAATGTGTCGCCATTACTACTACTACATTTGAAGAAGTGTAGAAGAAACTAGACATTTGTATAGTAACAATTTATAATTATGCATTCCAGGGTCTGGCATGTCAGTACTAAGTCACATAGCGTTACGCATGGTCACACAGGCAGGCCTTGATACCAGTTTATCAATACACTCTAAATACATAAGCAATGAAGTCAAAACTGTGGAGGGAGCGGTACTTAACGACATCGAGGGAGTTGCGAAAAAATCCAAAATAAAAAGTAGAAAGGAGAGACTTAACAGATCTAAGAAAGGGATTAAGAGTTTTACCGAAAAGAACTTTAAGGAGGAAGAGGAAGAAGTGAAAGCTGACGATAATATGAGTATCGGAGAGAAGTTGGAGTTGAGAGCGGCTCAAGTATACGCATTGTGTACTCACTCAGAGGAGAGGAAAGGAGACGATTATTTGAAAAGGATAGTAATGTCGATTTTTCTGACTGAATGTCTAAAGAAAGCTGGCTTCTTTAAAACGTGCAAGCAAGAAGATGTTGATAACGGTGAGTGATCACAAAAATCTAGCTGTTATAACTCCCTATTTTATCTGCACCTTAATTTTCTAACCAAAAACCAGTATGTACAGACGCCAGCACATGAAGCGACCCCCAACTGTTCAATTTTCCCAATTAAACATGAACCTTATTTTGATTTTTATAAAGTTAAAAAACTATTTGGGTAGCCTGGTGCGTTGGCCTCTGTACCTGGACTAAAAACAACTATACTAATAATTATAGGTAGAAAGAAGTGTAAAGATTGTAGGGAGGCTTTTACTCTGCAGTGAGAAAATCTAGACTATAATTAATCCGTTATGCGCTAAATTATTTTACATGGGCACGCCATAACACGTCATTCCTGGCTAATGCACACCTTCTTATAGATGCCAGGCAATTGTGTTGTAAAATAAAATACCTTAACAATAAGGGGTCTCACGATCCATGCCACGTCGTACCAGAAATCCATAAAATGTAGTATTTAGTACCTACATCAGACTATCTAGACTAGAACTGTTCCCTTTTAATAAGTATAAAGCACGTTATATTTTTCTTAGAACTCTAATATCAGAATTATTTAATTTATTGAATTTTCAATCGACTAATATCGGAGAGTAGAAATGGTGATTTGACAGGTTATATGTATATAAAGAACTAGCTGTACCCTGCCACGCTTCGCTGTGGCACATTGTGATTGAATGGTTAAAATAAAAGAAAAAAAATTGTAAAAACAATCCTTGATGCGGATTATATATCATGCCAAAATTTCAGCTCGATCGGTGCAGAACTTTTTGAGTTTTTGATGCGTACACAAACCAACTTAACATTTATATAAGTATACTAGCTGTACCCTGCCACGCTTCGCTGTGGCACATTGTGATAGAATGGTTAAAAAAAAAGAGAAAATGACTTGTGGCACTCGGAGACTGCCGCGGTAAAGCTATTGCATAGCATTTTTTATCAACTCCTCTCCCCCGCCCCTCCACCCTCTCCCCCACACCTCCCACACCCCTCCCCTCACCCCTCCATCCCGCTCCCCTCACCCCTCCCTTCCCCACCCGGCTCCTGCCTCTTCCCCTTTCCCTTCCCCTCTCATCTCACCCTTCCCCTACCCCTCCCCTCTCCTCCCCCTCTCATTCCCTCCTTCTCCACCTCCTCCCTTTGTCCTGAACTCCCTCCTCTCCCACACCCTATCCCTCCCCTCACCCCCTCCCCATCCCTCCCGCTGCCCCGGCCGCTCCTCTCCCTCCCCTGGCCCTCCCTCCCCTCTCACCTCTCACAATCTCTCCCCTCCCCCTCTCACGATCCCCACTCCGACTCCCCTCCCCATCCAGGGCTCCCACTCCCCTCCCTCTTCCCTCTCCTCGTGATATTTCAAAAAGTCATTAAAAGTTCTGCTATGACTATTAAAAAGCAAGGGTTGGTGATAAAAAAGTGCAAATTTAGAGTTGTATGTATTTTTTGATGCCACATAATAAAAAAATAAAAAAAATAAATATTATCAAAAAAATAAAAAAAAATGTTTGGGGTGAACACCCCTTATCACTTACAGGTTAGAAAAATAGATAGTAGCCGATTCTCAGGCTTACTGAATATGCATAAAAAATTTCATGAGAATCGGTCAAGCCGTTTCGGAGGAGTATGTGAACGAACATTGTGACATGAGAATTTTATATATAAGACTAGCTGTACCCTGCCACGCTTTTCTGTGGCACATTGTGATTGAATGGTTATAATAAAAAGAGAAAATGACGTGTGGCACTCGGAGACTGCCGCGGTAAAGCTATTGCATAGCATTTTTTTATCAACTCCTCTCCCCCTCCCCTTCCCCCCTCTCCCTCCCTCTCCCCCACCTCCCACGCCCCTCCCCTCACTCCTCCATCCCCCACTCACTCCTTACTTTCCCCTCCCTCCCCCAACCGGCTCCTGCCTCTTCCCCTCCCCCTTTTCCTACCCTCCCCTCTTCTCCCCCTCTCATTCCCTCCTCTCCCACTCCCGATGCACCTGCCCCTCCACTTCCCACCTCCCCTGCCCCTCCACTTCCCACCTCCCCTGCCCCTCCCTTCCCTCTCACGATCTCTCCCCTCCCCATCTCACGATCCCCACTCCGACTCCCCTTCCCCTCCCTCTTCCCTTTCCTCGTGATAAGTCACTCAAAAAGTCATTAAAAGTTCTGCTATGATTAAAAAGCAAGGGTAGGTGATAAAAAAGTGCAAATTTAAAGTTGTATGTATTTTTTGATGCCACATAATAAAAAAATAAAAAAAATAAAAATTATCAATAAAATAAAAAAATAAAATTTGGGGTTAACACCCCTTACCATTTACAGGTTAGAAAAATAGATAGTAGCCGATTTTCAGGCTTACTGAATATGCATAAAAAAATTCATGAGAATCGGTCAAGCCGTTTAGGAGGAGTATGGGAACGAACATTGTGACACGAGAATTTTATATATAAGATAAGTATAAGTATATAGATTAATAATCTAGCCGGTAAGAGTCCGGCACTGTCCAGACTTACCAGAGGCTGTGGGTCAGTTTGGGCGTCCATGAGTATTTAACACACCCGCCAAATTAAAAAAAACCTGAGCGAACCTAGCTTGGCCAAAGAGATTTACATGCTATAGAGCGGGCATGTCAAGGAAATGTCAGAGAAAAACTTTGATCCCATGTCTCAGTAACGCCATCTAGAATAATATATGAATATTGGAGCAGCAGCGGAGCGTACTACAAAAAACTCATAGACTTGTATCCAGCAGGACACACTTTTTCGGACGAAAATTTTGTTCATGATGTCCGGTCTATAGGTATTGAATGTCTTTGAGCTTGGCGAACAAAACGTGAGTGAACCTTACCTGAGCAATAGCAATGTCAAACAATCACTGGATATAAGTTATCTGACTATTGAAAAAAGCAGTTATTAGATAAGAAAAACGTATACTTAGTTGTTAATCTGCATTGTTTTATTTTGCTTTATACGCTGCAGGCAGGACTGCAATTGTTGATAAAATCAAACTAATGTTGTTTCGTGATCTTTTTGGGGTTCCTTACCCGAACAGGACACTATTAATTACTAAGACTCCGCTGTCTGTAACCAGACAGTATCTTATGAACTGTCATAGTTAGGCAATTTTTTGTTGCGCCCTAAGAACAGAACAAAATAAATATAAGTTGGGCTCCCATACAACCAACATGATTTTTTCCGTTCATTGCTCGATATTAATAAGCGCAACAGGTCGACACTTGAAATATCACAGAATTTTTAGTAGTATATTTACTTAAATATCTCTGAAAGAGATTTTATCCTGAACAATAATAATAATAATAATAATAAATTCATTTATTTCAGGTAAGCACACCCATTGACAAAAACAATTAAAAACTCAATAAATTACAATTAAATTAAATTAAACTAAAACATAAACAAATAAAGCATACAAAACTAAAATAATAATACCATTGCTAAGTAGAATAAAATAGTGAGTGTTTATTTTTTACCTGCCTCGAATGCCCGTCTAGGTATGCTTGTTGAGATATCTGTGAATGAAGTTTGATTTATTATTTATCTTAACTATTTAAAATTGTTTTTGTCCACTCTGTAAATATACAGACTCGCTCGGAACACCTCTAGTGTATAATTTGTGCTACTCAAAGAGATTTAAAATACTATACTTAGAGCGGGCATGTCAAGGAAATGTCATAGAAAAACTTTGATCCCATGTCTCAGTAACGCCATCTAGAATAATATATGAATATTGGAGCGGCAGCGGAGCGTACTACAAAAACCTCATAGACTTGTATCCAGCAGGACACACTTTTTCGGACGAAAATTTTGTTCGTGATGTCCGGTCTATAGGTATTGAATGTCTTTAGTGCTACTTTATAGCAATTACTTACATTTTTTTTTTGTAGAATTTCAAGTTACTTACGTAGTTCTCAAGTTACCTCAATCAAGTCATAATATCGAAGTATATTCTCCTCCACATCCTGAATCCTACAGTATCCTAAGATAACTTAAATGTATAAATTGACATTTGCGGTTTCATTGAATATGCGGATTTTATAACTAACTAATTACTTGCAAGAAACAATGTTGGTAACTTTGATGTTGTGGTAAATCGCCAGCCCATCGGTCCATCGTGGAGCTGATCGTGCGCAATCTGCTGCTCCTGCAGTTTAACGCTCATGAGATGTACGAGACAGTGCGCGGGGTCCACACCTACAGCGGCTCCAAGGCGGTCTACACGGCTGTGGGCATCTTCCCCATCGGAGCTTTGTTTAACCACGAGTGCTATCCGGGTGCAGCCAGGTGAGAGATTTATATAATCTTCTTCTGCTACGCCTTATTCCCTATTCATTTGGAGTCGGCTCTCCTCGTTTTAAGGCGCCAAGAAGTCGGTCTTGAGTTTGTTGTCCGTTCTTGCACCTGAGCTCGTTGCATATCCTTGGCAACGGTTGTCCACCACGTGGCCTGTGGTCGTCCTTTGCCCATATTCATCGGGTCTGTACAGTCTGTCTGAACATCCCAAAATGTCTGATTGGAAGGTTGCAAAGGCGACCACAGGCCATGTGGTGGACAACCGTTGCCTTTGCGATCTTTATAAATTCGTAGTAGTTTTAAAAGTACTCAACCTTCAAATCAGACTTATTTGGATGTTCAGACAGACTGTATATACAGACCCGATGAATATGAGCCATCACATATGTTTATCGGAGGTATTCATTCTAGTCGACACAGCACGCTATTTCGATTTGACTTTTAAATTTGAAATAAATGGTTTGACTTTGGGACGCACGATTTACAATTTGAGAAACCTAACAATGGCAAACTCCATATAGTATTGGTTGTTTGTTTCACCAGGTATTTTGAAGGTCGTAACATCGTACTCCGAGCGACTCGGCCGCTGTCCCCCGGCGAGGTGGTGGCAGAGAACTACGGACCCCACTTCATGATGCGAAACTTGAAGGAGCGACAGAGGTCCCTAGCCTCCCGCTACTGGTTTAGATGTGACTGCGTTGCCTGCAAGGAGGACTGGCCTACGCTAAAGCTCATGAGTGGAGATACTCCTCCCTACATCAGGTAAGACGAGCCGTCAAATAGTATCAGACAGTCCAGTATAGCGCCTTCCCCAAAATAGACATTTAAATTAAGACTATCGAGGTTAGTGAACTTGACCTTTTTTGATGCCTTCTATCAGACAGGTAGCCTAACGAGTCCGGGTACAGCGACGTGTACCTAATGTTTCTTTAAAATCAAATCTATCGCAATCGTAACTAAGGCTTTTTCTTTACAGAAAACTCCATCATGTACCTATGCCCCTTTATCTTCAATCATCGACGTGACTTGATCTCTGACTACATCTTTGGTAGCCTAATTGCCATTTTAAGATAACTATGTATATTTTTCAAGGAACTTTGTCGATATTTTGTTTCCATAATTTCAAAGCTACCTGAAAACGTTGAAACCTTTATAAGTAATTTTAAGAATATAAGAAGTTATCCACCATAAATCCACGATTAGTACATTGATGTGGTTAGGTACTTATAGAGACAATTTACCGAGCCCTTTAACTAATAAAAACCACATTATTGATTAGAAAGTACCTACGGCAAAGGCATCCCATTAAAATGTAGTCTACATTAACTGGTGGGATAGATAGTGACTCTAGAGCACCAGTACGATTTGATTTCACCCATTGAAGTTGAAATGTTGTTTGCAGTCTACTTAATAGACGGAGCTGCTTATGCTACCTAAGTAATTGAAAACGTCGCATTTCATTAGATACCAATTTCAGGGAAGCGGTCGCTGGAAATATAACTTGGAAGACTCTGGCCTGGAGTGGCCTGGAATGGCCGCTCCAGGAATTGGATTCCACTGCATCAACTTGAAAATATTAACTTAACTTGTTGAGATGGAAACGATTTCTATTTAGCTTACACTTGTAGGTAATTCTGGAATCTCGTAAATTTGTTGCTGAATAGGTAACGATATTTTGGAACATGGAAACATTTTTCTGTAAAAATTAAATTAGGTACCTACCTACTTAATCATTCTATACAATGCAGGGTGGAAAAGACATCGACACAAAATTTGCGTGTGGTGTGAAGCCACTTTTTAAAATTCTTTGAAAATGTGCTTATAATTTTGTGAACATTACCAAAGAAATGTAAAATTTGGTATCTGATTTTGGGGAAGTCAAATAAGAGAGTTGTGATGATGTATTGTAAAGTAAGGCCCTCAGTTCTCACATAGAGGATAATAATATGACAAAATCTAAGTTAATGCCAAACAAAAATTGTGAAAACAGGTACCTATTATCGCAAAACAACACTGTCCTACGGTTTCATTATTATATTTATAACCAACTTAATAACTTATACTAATAGTTAATACCACAAAGTCATACAAGTTATGGGTTGAAACATGAAATATAAAATAATAATAACAACGAAAAATAAACTCGTATATCATCGAAATCATGTTAACTAAATGTACAATTGCTTAGTTTATTTTGTAAATCCTCGTTCAAATTCTGTCTAGGTGTAATTTATCTTTATTATATGTATATCTATGAAGAAATATATAAGTAGATATGTTTATCAGTTGTCTAGTAGGTACTGAGCTCCGCTTAGTTTTTGGACTAAATGGCTTTGTGTGAAAGTTGTGGTTTTTTATTGCTTATAGTATAATAATCTATCTGGCTATCTATGATAATAATATATTTGAAACGTTTGGGGTTGAAACTCTCGGGCCGTGGGGTCCGAATGCCCATATAGTTTTCCGTGACATCGCCAAGCGGTTGATCGACTCTTCGCGTGACCAGAAGGCTGGCCTTTATTTAGGTCAGAGAATCAGCATTGCCATTCAACTTGGCAATACGGCCAGTCTTTTGGGCACGTTACCCGTTGAGAGCGATGCGGATGAATTTTTTGATGCTATATAATTATTTTCTTTTCTTTTAGTTTTTATTAAGTATATAATAAATCTTATTATTATATGTACAGAATGACTGGTAGAATTAAAAATGGTTTATGTTCAGAGCCTATTGATGTTTTTGCGACCCAGTTGGATTGCAGCCTCAACTCGTATAGTTGTTGGGATGTGCAAGTAAATGTTTTGAATGAATGTAAGACGTATTTTCAGCGTCCTTATTTCCTAGTGTTGTAAAATAGTTCTAATAGTTTGTAGTTTTAAGTATTTCACTTTTCTTTCTTTTGGCCAGATGCCCAAACATTGTCTGTTCGGGCAAGTTTCGGGCGAACTTGCAGAATCTGCCCAACCGCTGCCTCAAGTGTTCCACACCCATCAGTCGGGAGCTCGTCAAAATAAACATGGAAACTGTCAACCGATGTGTGAAGCAGTACCAGGTATTTGCAACTACCAGTTAATAATGTTCACTTGTACGTAATTTTATTGTATTTATCCAAATATATGGTGAACTTACTAAAATATATCCATTTAGTCTCATCCCTCTAGTAGAGTTGCAGTAGTTCGGTACATTGTTAGGACCAAACTACTGCTACTTGTACTAAAGGCAAAAGACCGGCGGAATTGCCACGTTGAATGGCAATGCTAGCCTCTGGCTAAAGTGGTGGCTAACCCTTGGTAAAAAAAAAATTGTTAAATTGATTTTATAATTAATTTAAGTATTAAGAATCACATTCAAAAGTACCTTTTACGGTATAATTGAAAAAAGAAATTGACTATTAAATTGAAACCAATCAAATTTGCAAACTGACTGGGAAAAAATCCGGGATTATGTCACTAACACAACTCATATCTCTCTGTTAGGAAGGCGCTAAGCTGATGGACGAAGAGCAAACACAAGAAGCAATAACAGAGATGTGTGGAGCCATCGACTTGTACCACGAGGTCGGCCGGCCGCCTCACCGCGACACGCACCTGGCGCAAGAGGCGCTGCGCTCGTGCTTCGCGTCTGCCGGCAACGTCCACATAGTACGGGGGGACCCCGAACCTGATGCCGACTCCAAAACCAAAGACTCCCAAAAAGCTGATTGATTATTATGAACTAGCTGCTGCCCGCGACGTCGTCTGCGTGAAGGTTCTACAGCACCAAATATACCTACCTAAGATTCCAGTGTCGCTATAGCATTATAAGTTAACAACTTTTAAAATAGCATTAAAATATAAGTTACATGAAGAGAGTTTTTTTGTAATTTTTTTTTTATTTTGCAATTTTTAGTTTCTTTGTATGTAAAGAAAGTCTTTCAAAACTTGAAAGAATCATTGAAATCGGTTAACAATTGCAAAAGAAGTTCTTTCTAAACCTTTTAAAATAGACAGGCGTAATGTTATGGGAAATACATAAACCATGCACAGACATGTGACTGTAGCTATTGCGAGTAATTTGTTGTTATGCGTTGAAGAGTTCCATCGCCTGTCTTCTTCATCAGTTTTTCTTCACAAAATGATACTTGCTAAATGTAAATGCTTGATTCGTCACCAAAAAAAAATGTAAAAATTGGTACATGTTTTCCTATATTATTTGAGGAGTTCCCTCATTTCCTCGAGGATCCCTCATCAGATCTGAGGTTTAATACTAATGGGACCAACCTGGTAGTATGCCCTATCAAATAAAAAAACGATTTTTGAAAATCGGTCCATAAATGGCGGAGTAATCGCGAAACAAACACACATAAAAAAACACCGTCGAATTGAGAACCTCCTCTTTTTTTTTAAGTCGGTTAAAAATACGTTCAAAGGTATATACCTTATAACACTTCCCTATAAACTACGTTGATAATTATACTGCCAGGAGCCAAAATGTAAAGATAGTCAGGACTGGTGGCGCGGGAGCAAGCGACGTACAGGTGCCCGTGTGAGAAGCAACTCGTCCTGAGATCTACACCCGCTGCTCTGAGTATCGGCTCCTGCGATTTATTGATTGTCATCACTAAGCAAACACTCACGGGGAACTGTACACGCTCGAACTGGATCGGGAAGCTGAAGTATAAGGGGAATGCGTTGTATAAATACTGCCTTGCCGACGCCACAACCCGTAATAATTTCCACCTCAATGGTGTCTGTGGAGAGAGATGACTTTAAGACACCACCCGTTACACAACTTTGGAGGAGATTTGTTCCTAAAAAGCATAATCGGGACGCCGACCTTCATTCAGCTTGATGGTATGCGCTGGAAGACAACTTGCTGACAGGAAGTTCAAAAATTCCACGGGATAATGTGTGGCGTCATCTTGCTCGACGACAGTGCTTATCGACGTATAGACCACTTCATTCCCCTCAATGTCCGAGAGAATGCATTCGTTAATTGCTGCAGCATGATCATTTTTGGGCGCCAAAATGGCCCTCTCACACGAATTCTGCTGGTGCGTTATACGACTGATGTCCACGTACACACAGCGAATGAGTTCTTCGAAGCTGGATACCACTCTACCGAGAGACTCTGAAAGCACCGCCTGTCCACTTCTCTCTTCTGGTAGAGTGCCTTTGCCAAGACTTAGAAGGACATCGGAGAATTCTTGAGCGCGTGCAATGCCACCGAGCCGAGCTCTTATATTAATGGTCAAGCGCAGCGTACGAACTTGTGACCACAACGAAGATCGTTTCACCGAAGCATTCACATCGCCACTGAGCAGAACTGTGACACTACCCATCAAATGTTCATTCCTGCAGATGCCCTGCAGGGTTCTGTCCACGGCCTCAACTGCCTTCCTTTTGAAAATCGTACACTGATACGATCCCATGTGATACGATCCGAACTCTGCTCAAGATTTTGAGGGTTTTGTTGGAACTTCAATTTGTCAAAACGAATTATACGATAC
This sequence comes from Euplexia lucipara, assembly GCA_921972225.1. Lineage (NCBI taxonomy): Eukaryota > Metazoa > Arthropoda > Insecta > Lepidoptera > Noctuidae > Euplexia > Euplexia lucipara. The sequence continues at coordinate 36,339,185 of OV179142.1, read as the reverse complement.
AACTTTTATGAAAAAAATGCACAATGCCATCTATGAATTTTAAGAATAACTAACTACTAACCTCATCAACACGATCAAAATTGAAATTAATTTTCAAAAAGTGTTTATGTGTTACTTGATTTGATTTTTATACATTCTCATAGATGGCGCTGATTCCAAATTGTCTTTATGCTACAAACATTCATTAAACTTTGTTTCTCTGTCAAAGTTACTTAAATGGCGTAGTTTTTATAGTGTAAAGCTAGATAATAGCATAGCTTACTTAAAACCAACATTTAAATATGCGTCCTTTGATTACACGCTTCCACAGAATGAGTTAGAAGAATAAAGATTCACTGCTCCTCCCCCGTAGGTGATAGCAAACAGACAAACAGACAAAAATTCCAAAAAGTCACTTTTTGTCACCAGTTACGTTTTTCTAACAAAACCCACTTATTTTTTCTTGAAAATTCTCAATGTACTGTTTTTCTTTCGTTACTGTTTTATTATATGTAGATGAAAAAAATGCACAATGCCATCTATGAATTTAAAGAATAACTAACTACTAACCTCACCATACGATCAAAATTTAAATTAATTTTCAAAAAGTGTTCATGTGTTACTTGATTTGATTTTTATACATTCTCATAGATGGCGCTGATTCCAAATTGTCTTTATACTACTAACATTAATTAAACTATGTTTCTCTGCCAAAGTTACTTAAATGGCGAAGTTTTTATAGTGTAAAGCTAGATAATAGTATAGCTTACACAAAACCAACATTTAAATATGCGTCCTTTGATTACACGCTTCCACAGAATGAGTAAGAAGAATAAAGATTCACTGCTCCTCCCCCGTAGTTGATAGCGTGATAATATATAGCCTATGTGTTGACCCGACCTCTTAGTAATATTCATGCAAAATTTGAAGTAAATCCATGCAGTACTTTTTGAGTTCACCCCGCCCATACATACAGACAAACAGACAAACAGACAAAAATTCTAAAAAGTCACTTTTTGTCACCAGTTACGTTTTTCTAACAAAACCCACTTATTTTTTCTTGAAAATTCTCAATGTACAGTTTTTCTGTCGTTACTGTTTTATTATATGTATAGATAGATCCAGCGTGAATATGGAAAGTCAAGTATGAGAAAGTTCCGGAAGGCACACACAGTGCACTAAAATCCAATTTAATTGGGTCACATCTTTGAATTTTTATGACGATTGGCGATCGAGGTAGACTGAGTATCGTGTGTGTACACTTGTATTGCGTATAGTTCCCCGATGGGGTTAGTATGTATGATGCACAGTGAATTCGGTTTGAATGAAGTTTGTATGGACAAATTGTTTTTTTTAACATGTCGTCTTGCTGTTATTTTATTTTCCAAAAATGTTTTTAATGTTATGAATTATAAGATAAACACAAAACAATTTTTTATGTATATTTTTTTATTTTATAAAAAAATCACGTTGTAATTTAGAACAGATCGGGTTCTCTTTACTGTCAACGCGACACAAGAAAAGCTGCAGCAAAAGGTTTGACACAAAGCAGTTTATATTCAGCGATTGCCATCAAATGACAATAATACTCGTACATGGTCCCTTCCAAAATCAATAAACCAACATTCAAATGACGGGTTCCGTCTACGGGGTTAGTGAAGGGGACGGGTTGGGACCGTTTTTCGGTCTTTTTTTTAGTCTTGAAGTTTTATCAGTCCTCTCGGGCGGTTTGATGTACTCGAGAAAGTCAACTTCAAAGCCCAACTTCATGTCACCTGGAGAACGTAGCTAGGGTAAACTGGATACGAAGATGGACACAAGTAATGACCGCGAAATCTTATTTGGCCCTGATGAAGGCTTTTGCTGCACTTAATCATCCTTATTTATTGAAAAATCAAGCTATTTTGAAACTCATGGGTATAATTGAAAGGGACCTAACATACAGTATTACTTATATCGCTTACTCCATCGTAATACAGTAAAGATAACAACTGAACAAGCTTTCAGACTTATGTTAAGTAGACCACTTCACCACAAGTAGGTCTGCATTCATTTGAGCTTTCAAGGATTACTTATCAAAGAATGATTTACAGAGGCATTCCTGCATTTCGTTGTCGCCTTCTCCTTCCCCTGTGCTGGAGACTGTTCTCCTGAGAGTATCCACCTGTCCTTGGAGACCCAGGATGCGAAGCTGTGCTTGTTCAAAGTTGTCGTTGAGGCGTCTTATCTGGCACTGCATACGACATTGCAGCTGTGATTGAAGAAAATGTTATCGTTAGTGTTCAGTTTACCACATTATTAACCATTTAAATATTTTAAGTCGGAATAGGTTTGAGTTATACCTACACTTAATGAGAAAACTTTTTGGTACTTACCTCCTCGCGATCTTTTTCAGCGGTCTTAACTTGAGCTCGAGTGGCAGCTAGCTGCCTCTCCATTTCAGCTATAGTAGTTTGCATACATCTGCAAAAAATCAAAAGTAATAATATCTCCACCGTAAAGCACACTGATTATGATCTTAAAAGTGCAAATATAAGAACAATTCATCTCTTGGTTCTACTTCCACAGAGCAAAAAAACGAAAAACGTTGAACTCTACCATAGGTACAGCTCATGCTATTATGTGTTCAAAGACTCACTTGCGAATGGTTTCTGTGCGCTCGTTGGCTCGCTGCAACGCGCGCGCCGCCTCATCGCGCGCACGGTCTAGCTCACCTCCAATCTGAGCGCACTCGTGCATCTTCTCCTGAAGGCGCTTCTCATTAGCCAAAACCGACTCCTCCATGTGGATTACGTTTGACCTACGAGTAGAAAAAACAAGTACATATAACACGAAAAGAATACTATTGCGACAATTACCTGCTCTGGCAAGCTAAACACGACCACAGCCAATACAATCTTAAATTTGTAGTTCTACAGAGACAACAGTACTCACTTGAGCCTCTCGATGTCTCCCTTGAGCGCGATGTTGGTCTCCGTGAGCTGCGTTATTCTCTGCTGCAACAGCTGCAGCTGCTTGTCGTCCGCGGTCTTTTCTTGCTTCTCTACCGGCTTCAGACTATTGTGCAACAGTATGTGAACCTGGAAACGAAAATAAACTTGAGACTAGATTTAATGTAACGTAAAACTTAATATTTTTTACTGCTTTGTTTTAAATAGTTCTACGAAAACAAGATCCATTCGATGTTGTCATCTCCTACAAATAAGTCACGTGGATTTAAGTGTATTTTGTTTTCCTTTTCCATGTTTTTTCTACAGGTCTTCTTCTTAACGTGTGGTTAGTAGCTAACCTGATCTACTAACCTGTCAGAGTTCTAATACCAGTTATCACCCATGGGCCTCTGATTGGGCATCACATACCTTCGAGGAATGTCTCTGAGGCATGCCGGTTTAGACACGATGTTTTCCTTAACTATTTTAGAAGCAAGTGATGTATAAGTACAATACGCACATGATTCCGAAAAGTCACAGAGGTGCGTGCCTTGGGTTCGAATTCGAGACCTATGAAATGTCAATCCGCCGGTCACAAACACTAGGCTATCACTGCAAATTTCCACAGGTGACGGGACAGTTACTATACCTTCTCCCTCGCACAGTTGAGTTCCCTGGCAAGTTGCTCTGCGTTGTGCTCGGCCAGCGCCTGCGTCTGCTGCGCGTCCTTCAGCCTCATTTGCGTAGCCCTTAGCAGATCCGGTATTGGTGCAAGCTCTTGTAGTTTTTCTTGGAATTTAATCTGATAATGGATGGTCCTTGGGTTAGTGCAGTACGTACACAAAGAATACAAACAACTGCGCGTCTACGCAAAGTACCATAGAAAATTAATTTGACTGTGTAGGATTTTTTTCCTTTGACCAGTTAAATCTAAACAAATATATTACACGATGTATTTCGTATCAATTAAATATTAATCTGACTTGATTGAGTGAGTTCCAAATTACGTCGACATTATAATTTCCAGCTGTGAATTACAAATTTGTCTCTATTCTATGTAAAGCAAAGAAACTTTCAATCCGCGCAACACTTTTGATCCACGTCTTACACAGAAACGTGGTAATATTATTAAAATTAATTCAAGGTTGCGAAAAGTTAACTCTCACTAGAAGACAAACTTTCTGATAATGAACTGTCGTTCAATTTTAATTAATGCACAAACATTATGGGTCGTAGGTATTTATATTGACTGATGAAAACATGATCGTAATGATGACCATTTGACTTTCTATAATATGGTCATTAAATAATCTACAGAAGGTACATTACCTTAACTTTCTGGATCTCAAGATTGATTTGTTCCATTACCTTAACTTTCTGGATCTCAAGATTGATTTGTTCGCTGATTCTACTATTGTCCATATCCATCATGTCCATTTGACGTCGCTGCTCTTCCACAAGCTGCTGTGCATGCAGGTACTGACAAAGATAGAATATAGGCATAGATATAGGCTGTTTAATGATTTACCCGAAGAATGAAAGAAATGTGAAAATATTAATATGTTTAAATCTAAATTTAAAAAACATGTTTATAACCTATGACGTCACCAATACACCAGATGTGAACAATGTAATACTAATAATAAACTAATTTGTATTTCAAGTATACTATACTCTACTCTATTTGTATTTTTTTGTATTTGTATTTGTTTGTCTATAAGTGAACTGTAATAATTGTTCTTAAGAGAATAAAAATTCTTTAAACCTAACCTAGATAATAAATCGCCTTAAATCTAGGTTTTTCTCTTAAAGGATTTTCATCTACAGGCGAAGTTATAATAGCAATTAACGATACACAACATCAAAGAAAGCAATCAAGTGTTCCCGTTATATAAACAAATAACTACTATACAGTAAAGCTGTATATTTATCAACAAATAAGATTCAAAACATTTCAATAATCAATGCTTACCTTGACCCTATAATCCTGCAGTTGATCATTTTGCTCTTTCATCAATGTCCTGAGGTCATCTATTTCCTCTCGGGCCTCTCTGTAGCACTGCTTTAATGACCTTACATTGACCTCTTGTTCTAACGCCTGTTCTTTTGTGCCCAGCAACATGTTCGTGTGTGTCGCGAGGCCTTCGAACTTCATCTCGAGCTCTCTCAGCTTGTTCTGGACCTCGCGGTGCTGGCATCTCTCTTTTTCTAACTCTTCCTTCTTCTTCAGCAAGTCTGCTCGGAGGATCGCACACTGCATAGTAATTAGTAATCGTGTATTATTTTGTGTTCGATAGAATTGAAATTACAACATGTATGTATATACATATAACCTAACCTAACTTACCATACCTATCCTATAGCTAACCTAACTACCTAACCTAACTACCTTATTGAAATGCATTGATTTAAAAAAATCTATATTCATAATTTTAAACTGAACTAGGTACTGCGCTGCGTGCCTTTATGGTACATACAATTTATTTAGTTTTCCCGGTCTACTTTAAAGTCCAAACAGTATAATAATTATCTTATTGCAAAAAAATATTGAAGTTCGTCTCTGTCGCTATTATTATTTACGTAAATTGATTTCTGAAATGTAAGACATTTTTATGCTACAAAAAATCTCTTTCTAAGTTTAGTAACAAAATAAATTTCAGAACGTACCTTGATCCAAAAAAATTATGTTGATCCGTTGTCATATTTTGTTAAATCTAAGTACGCAATAATCCCAATCTTTTACATATATTATGCTGTCGATTCTAAATCCTTAATTAAATACGTTATGTAATTTAATAGCAGTATACCGTACCGACGATAGGACGAACATCAAATGTGTGACAGGTAGGAATAGTTTCTAGGGGAAAGCAAAATTGTTGGTTTTACTATATTCCAAGCATTTTTTTCATATTTACTCACATTTTAAACCTGCCCTGGACTTCCAAATATTTCAAACCCAAAATCAGCCCAGCCGTTTTTGAGTGTTAGCGAGACTAACGAACAGCAATTGATTTTTAAATATATGTATAGATTAAATAAACACTTAGGTACTATAAGAGTTTTTGCTTAACTGTTATGAAACCTAAGTCGTCGTCTATAATTATAGCCAAATGAATACTTACTTCGGTCAACATGTATATCTGCGTATAGTTTAAGCAATTATGTTAAAATCTCAGTTATAGCCCAGACCAAAACTGTTCTACAAAATAAGCCAGAGAAGAACGCGTGTGGGGACACGCAGCCTACACGCATGTACTGATGTATTAGCCAACAATAAGAACACTTCTTGTATGTATACTGCGGTACCTCAGTCACTTTGAGCTTGAAGTTTTCTTCAGTCTGTCGGAGTTGAAATTGTAATTTTACTACTTCTTTTTCAGCAGGAGTCTGTGGGGATCAAGAATAAACAATGAAAATAGTAAGAAGTACTAATTATTGTGGTAATAGTATAAAAATAATAGGAATAGTAAAATATTAGGTTTGCTGCTTAAGATTTCGTTTCAGCATATAGACTGACGTAATATTAGTTTCTGCTAGACTCAAAACACTGAAAGGAATTGAGAATATTTTGAAATACTCGTTTAGTGATGTTACGGTTTATCTCATTATGATAAAAGATAAACGTAAACTTTGACTTATTTTCGGAAATAATGTAAACTCTGTATATTCATACCGGTGGAGCAGCAGGATTGCATGGTGCAGGGCAAGGTGGGCAAACACCACACTGCAAGGAAAATAGAAAGAGCAGTTCAGATTATTTCTGAACAAAAGTAAACGTTAAACAACTGCTTTCAACTTCAACAGTGAAATACTTACAGCTCGGGCCATAGGCGGCATTGGTGGTCCTGGCTGAAAACAGAAAGCAAATATGTCTGTATGCAACTTCTTTAATCATTTAGGGGACACGACTCCCATTCTCCACCAGGTCTTCGGAGCTCCATTGCAAGGCGTGGTCACAATTTATTAGTCATCAGCCGACCACTCTGCCAGAGCCGCACTGCCAACTAAAGTTCTAATTGTTAGCTTGTTGATGAAGAGTTCATCACAATTTAAGTCAATTGGGATTCGCAATGGGCTTTTGTGATGGCTTATGGGAGTCTCAGTAAAACAAAATTACAATTACAAACAAAACCATTAATTTGACAAGGAACAGATAAATAAATAAATAAAAACAGGTTGTTTTAATGTAGAAGCACCGGCCATTCTGCCAATAAAAAAATGATCATTTTTTAAACTTCTGCTAGAAAAGATTAAAAAAGATAGAGAGAGAAGAGAGAGATTGTAAATCAGAGATAACAAAGCTAAAAGAGAAATATGAGGCTAACCTACTACCATTTACTGTTTAAGTATTTAGTCCGGACACCGAGCCACAACTGAGAATTTGAAAATAGTTAAAAGTAAACATCTGTTTCTTAAGGATAAACTGTGCATAGTGTACGCAGATCTACCGGTTGGTCGAAGCAAATGTTGGCGCCGCCGCCGCCCCCGCCTCGGCACGCGGTTGCTGCTGCATTTTTCACCTGTTGCACATCCATCTTGACGTGACGCACTTCAAGCTCCAACCCGACTAAAAGCTTTTCCTGTGACACAAAGTAATATAGTTTACAATTCTAAGGAAATAAGTTGTTTCTTAAATGTAACATTACATAGCAGAATACATACTAGTCCTTCTGTAGAACTCTTATAGTTTTCTAATTTGTTAATAAGTTCCTCCGCGTGAGCAGCATCCACAGACGTTTCGCTCTGAAAAATTAAATAATATTACTAAAACCATTCAAGATCAGCATGATTCGGAACGTGTTTCCCCAAGTTTACAACAGTAGTCGATTTCAAAAATTGGCTATCCGATGTACACCTTAATCGTTTTTTAGTCTGGTTAATCTAACTAGTAGATCAAAATAATATTTATCTATAAAAATATATATTGTGTGTTGTTGTTTGTATGTGTGTTTGTGTGTATTCTTTTTTTCGTTCTATATATAACGATTCAAAAAGTTAAAAGAGTTGTTACCGGCATAACACGCACTCGTTTCCACGCCACTTTTGCGGTAGTGTAGGAACTTAGCACGTTTTTTAATGTAGTTTCCCCGGTACGCCTATTTCATATTAAAAACAGAAATCGGCAAAATGCCTGACCAAATGAGTGACCAAACGCGTGCCTACTTGAATAAGAAGATGCCATTGCTCTGTAGTGAGGAAGTACAAGCAGATATTTGTATTAATATTTTTTATTTAGCTACGTACAGAAAATAGTCAAAATAAAACTGATTGTATTTACGTTAATCTGCCATTTCGTCTTCTCAAAGAAACGCAAACGTTCTAACACTGTCATCTTCTACACTTACAACTACATAAGTAAACAAATCCAACATGACTAGAAACAATCTAGTATCACAGGTAGTGTGCATTTTGGAACGGAACCATTTTGTATTAAGGTTACCAAGTTACCATAACCATTACCATTTGCGCGTCTCGCAGTAGGTAACTAGATTTGGCACCCCGACCAAATGGATTATTAGAATATGTTAGCAGCGTGAGCCAGCCACGCTATACTACATCACACAAAACGGCTAGTCGATTATGTAAAGCTGCGGATTCTAAACGGCAATAGACCAATATCTCAGGCATTAAAACAGTCGGGTTTCTTTGTTCGTGCCATTTCATTTTTAGCTGTAAACCTCCCATGTTTTACAGAAATCATAAATAAAGAACTAAGCAAATAAATTAAACATAAATAATCGAATATGAAATGATGAAATTATATTTATATTATTTATTCCCTTTAGATTTTACAGACAATAATTAATATTAGAAGGTCGCATGTTCCACGCTTCCATAAAAACAATAACCCTAACAATGTTTCTGCATCTCGTCGTAGTAAATAAAATCTTTTGAAATTGATAACAATAGGCTGCTCAATGCGCTGCAATTTTTTTTTCTAGGCTTGAAAAGCATTATCACGATGTCCACAGCTGTTGCAGTATTTAATTACGTTTTTGAGTGCAAGATGTTTTTCGATTGTATGTGAAGCCAAATCAGAGGCTCATGAGCGAAGACAGTGCAGTTTCGAAAGTCCGTGGCTTTAGTGTCTTGTTTCATTAAATAATGGCCACCGACTTGTTACTAAAATGTAAAAATCGGTACGTGTGTACCTATGATAATTGAGGAGTTCCTTCAATTCCTCATGGATCTTATTATCAGATCTAAGTTTTCCAAATGTTACCAATCTCGTAGTATATATACTCTCCTATTACAAAAATAAAAAAAAATGGGTTTTGGTCATAAATGACGGAGTTGGTAACAAACCCTAAAAAAAAAACAAAAAAAACAACCAAATTGACCAAAGGTACGAGTATGAGTTATTTGAGCAAGGGCATCATAAAGGTATATTTGTACATAAATTAATTCAGCTTACTTGTTCACATGTATCTACTTCTTGTGAGCATCTGGATTCCTTGTTCATCGCAGACGCATCGCCCTGCACACAAAACTAATCAAACATTCTAAATTGAACACAACACAATTTGCCGGCAGCACTTCGGAAATTTATTATGTGGCGGAGGAAAGTGTTTACTGCTATTGCAGTAAACACAGCCACAAAATAAATTACATTATATACTATATATTACATTATATTATACATTAGGAAAATAACATTAAGCTTTGGACGCTGTACTGTTAGTTCTTACGAATATTAATACAGACACAGCAGTTCAGTTTGCCAGTATAAGTTCAAGATCTAACGTCACCACAAAATCTTTCACCTCCGGATTGTTCCTATCTAGTTTCTCATGCAGCAAACTGTTTTCTCTATTCATAAGCTTCAGCTCCCCCTGCAGTCTCTTGACCTGCGCTCTGCAAGTCTCCAGATTTTGATCCTTCGTCATCAGCTCCTTGTACAAAATATACCTGCAAGTGCATACCTTGATTGATCCATGATGTTTTTGTAATGTGTAGGAGATTAAAGTTGCATGTTTTGTGATTTTGTATTGTTCCGTAAGAGTTTGGTTTGGTTTGACTGATTGAAATGGCAACTGACAACTTGATTGTGATTTCTAATTTTAAATATTTTTTGACAAACGTCAATAAATGACCATCATTTTATTAAGAAAGTTGTAGAGTTTATGGACAGTAAAAAGTATTAAATCACAAAAAGAAGGTGTTAAAAGAAAAAGTCACGTTATAAAGATTTTAGACTATGAGTGGCTTCGATCAATATATTGATCGAAGATGAGTGGTAAGGCAAGTTGTAGAACAGTACGAATCTTTTGTGATGAAGCATTTCCCATCTGAAGAAGCAAGCAGATCGATTCTGTAAGAGCCTCGTGAAAATTGAGTGAAGTGAACTGTCAATTCCCAGCATTAGTATGCAGCACTGCAGGTAAATAGTAAGGGCCGGGTCAGGCCCTGCGCCTTTTGCCATCATTATAAAACTTCTAATCTTGGGAAGCAAGTCTTATGAATAAACTTTTACAATCTTGTATTCTACAGTAAAAGCAAGGTCAAAAAAGTAAACCTCTTGACTTCTAAATCGGCGTTATCAGCGGCTAGTTTCTCCTGCATGTTGTAGCTTTCGCTGAGCTTGCGAGTCAGGTCTATCTCCTTAAAAGAAACACAAGATCCGTTACAAGAGTATATTTTACATTTTTTTTTACATTTTTGAGTTTATTTTTATCGTCAGAGACAAGGAAGACATACGGATTTGCAGCGTGTTTGTGGCTTGCAGACCGCCAGGCCCGGGGAGCAGGAGCTCTGAGGACCTGCCAGGAGGACGGTGGGATGGCTCATCTTCATCTCGTGATAGAGAGCTTGCTCTGGAATACAAAAAAAATGTGTGTGTTTAAGACTGCACCACGGCAGAAGTGAAAACTTTATTGGCAATCGCAATCAATATAAATATATACTTAGTAAATAACTATTAAGTGAATAGATACAATTAATACGTATGAATTTAATATACTAAACAAAGCAAAACAACAGGGAAGAACATCTGAGTGTATCTTTCTCGCTCGGGTCCGGGCCTTTCACCTCAGCATGACGGATCTTACTATAGTACGTTCGCGTTAAGAATGCAGTAAAGTCATTATTATCCGTCGGCCTAGCCCCGCCCCCTAACCAATCAAATCTTTTCAAATTCATTTTTATAAATTCATAAAACTTAATCTTTTAAAATATAATTTGTTTGAATTTCACACCACTGTAGAATACACCTTTATCTTGCACTTCATTCTTACTGCATTCTTAACGCGAACGAACTATAGCAACTAAAAATCTGTGTGCAGTGCGCCAAAAGAAGTTTCCAATTCAAATTAACTAATTATCAATTTTCTCGTAGACGCTTTCATATTATTCTATATCGGTGTAGCTATCAGCGTTAAATCTGTGAAATCAAAAACTAAACAATAAACTTTTCCGTCACAAGTGACCTAAATGAAGCGTGGAACACAATACAGAAATGGAAGAGAAACAATTTATTGTAACGTTCGCGTATGCATGGATGCGATCGGACTGGACACTACGTGATCGCAGCTATTTTGTCATTTTAAAGTTGCGAACAAACGTCAGATAATCATGGGTAGTTGATTAGTGATTGTGCGAATTTTAAAGCTGCACGTCGCAACAAATAAATGATGCAGGACATTCGCATGCAAACACGGACCAATTAGTTGACATCGCGCGTGATGTTTAAACCGCAGTTTTTATTCACGATTTCATGCACACTGAATTCTATAGAGAAATGCATCCAGAATATTAATGAACAACTTTCCATACTATCGAAATCCATATTGTGTTCGGTAGAACATATACAGGATATAAAAAATATACAGGACGTATTAAAAAAACCACAAGGCTTAAAATTCACAAGGCATAAACTATCTACTTCAGAATAGAGTCTGTTTTTACCATAAGCATTACCCGGCGCATAATCCACGCACCGCGGAGGCTCCTCCTTAGTCTTCCTCAGAACCACCTCTGGTTCCACCAGCTTCTGTATACTTCTGGTCATGCGATCGAATCGCTCCATCTCGCGAAGGAGCAGGTCGTTCCGTTCGCCCAGCTCCTTTACGTCCGCCTCCGTTATCGTAGTTTTCTAAATTAATCACAAGAATACGCCATTACAATTAAGCAGAATGTAGTCGGGAGTCTTGTTATAATTGTGCACGGAACTCTTGACAAATAGAACTTCCAGCTGGTGGTTGGTCATCTTCATGGTGACGTGTGGATTCTTGAACGGACTTTCAATGAGATAAAGGTCGCCTGTGAAGCACCCGCAATGCACCTTATTATTAAAATATATCAAAGTTAATATTTTATCTAAGTTTAAAAGGAATTGTGTGTACTGTATTTACTTGTATGCAAACTTCCGGGCTCCACAAACCCTGAGTACCTAGGTACCTACTCATTATTAAACTTTCAAAAGAGTAAACAAACTACTGCCATATTACTGAACTCGTGACACAGACCGTTAAAACTTGTTTCAGGAAATTAATCTCCACCCCGACTTCATTGAAATATTTATAACTAAAGGCTGGAGACGAAATCCGCACCAGCATTCATTATATATTGATCAGCATTAAAACATGACGATTGGCTTAAAATAAAGTATAAGCTACCAGCCCCACTGGCCAATAAATAATCAGTTGAAACCACAATTATTGATGATACGTTTTTTACACGTTGTCCACAGTAACATGCACTCCTGTATCGTATGTTTAAAATTATCAAAACTAGTATACACAAACGTTAAGACCTGGAACAAAAAACTAAAAACATTTTTCAAAACATTTTTTTTTTTTTTTTTGGTTTCGATTCCCACCCAAGACAAATGTTTGTGTGATGAGCACGATCATTTGTTGTGTCTGTGTCTGTGTCTGGGTATAATTTATCTGTAAAATGTATGTATTTAGAAGTATATAAGTATGTTTATCAGCTGTTTAGTACCCATAACACAAGCTCTTAGCTTAGCTTGGGACTAGATGGCGTTGTGTAAAAAGTGTGTGGAATATTTATTTTATTTATATTTATTTATTTATTTTTCTTTGCAGGGTTTAACCCGCGACAAGCATTGCAAGCCCCTCAGACACTGTGCTAACAGTGGTTTAAACAAAGGTTGTTCTCTATAGAGCAGTTATCTGTAACCCGTTTTTGATGATGGAAGCTAGCCATCGAAATACAAAGAGATATTAATTATAAGCACGCAAGCAAGTAGAAGATGCATTCATATGAATGTGATGTCAATTGTAAAACAAACTAAATATTATTAATTGAACAAGCGTTCATCAGTTCAAGCAGTCAAACTATTTCTAATATAGCTGATTAGAACTTCTGCAACGTTCTTGCCGCACGACACGCTGGTTATATTTGGATAGAGCTGAAGGCTACAAAGTGACCAATGGCTACTAAAATTGTAAGCTCCGCAGATCTATTCGGATTATTTTAGGAAAGCTTTTAGCGAGTTCGTTACTTATTCTCGTTCTATTAAAACAGTTGACAGCAGCCGCCAGTTACGTGTGATATTAGAATTTCTGTTAATAATAGACTGGATGGAAACTGAAAAAATAAACGTTGAAAATATTGAGGAAGAGCTACTGGCCTATTTATACAAAAGCTGAGTACTGACATCGGAAAAATACATACTAGAAGCCACTGTGGATATGCGTAAATCACGATGATGCTTTTCGCTTGCGAGACGCGAGACCAAGTAGACGTGTACTTAGCATTTATTAATGATGTAAAATTGGAAAACAACTTTAGTATAACAAATAATACTACGTAATTATCTGCGGTGTCAGTACAAAAGTAAAGTGTGTCGCGTGTGTGATACCTAAGTATTTGTATATTGTGCAAGATGATCTAAATTTTTTCATGGTCATTGTTTTGTGTTAGTTATGTCTAACCAAGGGGATAGCCCATTCGGGCGAAGCCAACTATTACGGCGAAGTCCTCCGCCGACTCCAACCCAACCAGTACCAGTTCAACCCAGGGAGCAAACATCACCTCGAGCTCCAACCGTGTCGTCTGATGAGCTTCCGAAAGAAGTTATTTCGACGCCAGAAATCCAGAAATGGATGGGGACAATAGAAGCTATACTTAATGAGGTCTGTACCATAGTTTCGGAAGGAAAAATGAACAGTGATCAAAAGCTCCGTGTCTCCACTCTTTGCCGCAAAGTTACCAATGGGACATCTGAGATGGCCGTCCTCTACCAAGCGTTAAAGCAGAAAACTATCCTAACGCACAACACAGTACTGCACTTAAAGGATCAGCTGGACCTCACGGAATCTGTAAAGGAGATCAAAGAGGCGGTAATTAACAAATTAACACCTTCTGAAATTACCTCTTCTTCTTACGCTAGTATGGTCAAAAAAAGTTCCGAAACCTTCATCCGTCCAGCAAATCTTAGTTCCGTGGCCATTTATCCTTGCGACAAGACTAAAACTAGTGAAGACACAAAGTCACTTGTGCAGAAAATAATATCTCCCGAAGAACTGAAGCTTCATGTCCGTGGCCTAAAGAAAGTTAAAAACGGGGGTGTGCTTATTAGCACCGAAAGTAAAGGTGATATCGACAAACTTAAAAATTCCACAAAGCTGGTATCGTCAGGACTCACTGTAGAAGAAGCTCCTAAACGGCGACCTAGGATTGCTGTCGTTGGAGTTCCAGTAGCATTGTCTGAAAGGGAAGTATTGGACTGCATTTATGAGCAGAACCTTTCAGATAAATTGGCGAACACTAATCGTGAGTCCTTCCTTGCTACTGTTAAATTCAGCCATAAGTCGGGTAAGAAAGGACTTCCTACCTGCAACTATATCTTAGAAGTACCCTCTAGCGTCAGGAAAGTCTTAATAAACCAAGGCCGGATTTTTATAAATTGGACATCATGCCCCGTGAAAGATTTCACTATAGTCACGAGATGCTTCAATTGCCAGCAGTTTGGCCACGCAGCTAAGTTTTGCCGAGAAACCAGTCCTACTTGCAACCACTGTGGAGAGTCTGGTCATTCCCACAAGGAGTGTAGCGCTAAATCTTCTCCACCTCAATGTGCGACGTGCAAGCGTTTCAAGAGGAAGTGTGACCATCAGACCGGTGACGTAGACTGTCCGGCACGTAAATACGCCGAGGTTAATTATATTAATTCAATAGACTATGAAGGCGCCTAAGAGCGCCCACATATAGTTTTTTTTAGTAGCACTTAGCACTAAGTTACAGTTACTTAGAGTTAATTTATCTTTTATTATTGGCTGTAATGACCAGTCAGCTAATCGCTGATTTGGATGGATTTTCTGTGTCTGAAGCCATTACCTGTAATGTAGAGGATTGTAAATTTCTTCTTCCTTCTGGGGAAAATACGCTTACACTGCTTACACAAAATATTCGTAGCATTAATCGCAACATGGATGGGTTTGAAGTTTTGTTACAGAGTCTTGACATCAGCTGTGATGTTATTGTCCTTACAGAATGTTGGCTGTCTGCTCAGACAACCAATTTGCCTTCCCTTGACGGCTACTGCACTCACAAAACTAGTTCAAACATTAACCAAAATGATGGTGTTGTGGTTTACATAAAAAATAACTTAAAAGCACTTGTTGAAGAGCCCAAAGGTCAAGACAGTAACTGTTTAATTATTAAAATTAGTACGGATACTGCAATTATGGCTGTTTACAGGCCACCATCTCAAAATATAGACAGATTTTTGGATTTTTTTGATGTAACTCTAAAACATCTATCAGCTTTTAAAAATATCGTTGTAATGGGTGACCTTAATATTAATATTGTTTCCGAAAGACTAGATAAGCATGTTCATAACTTCTTAAATATTTGTTCATTTCATGGTCTTTTACCAACTCATTACTACCCCACGCACCAGAGTGGGTCGTGTTTGGATCATTTCATCATAAAAACAAAACACCCAAACAAAACATTGGTAACTAATTCTTCGCTTACGGATCACCAAGCTATTATACTAACAATGCAAAAATCCTCACCTAGAATAAACTGCATGCATAGCTGTAAAAAAATTAATATGACTAATCTAGAACGAGACATTTGCGGTATTGACTTTGACCCTGTTTACAAAACGAATGATGCAAATATTTCTTTACAGTATTTCATACATTCGCTACAACACGCAATAAGTAAAAACACAGTAAATAAAGTAATGTCTAGACGGTATAATTCTATTAAACCGTGGATCACTTCAGGTCTCGTTCGTTGTATACGACATAGGGATAAACTACACCAAAAGTCGAAACTTGCACCTGATAATGAAATACTTTCTATTTCATACAAAAGATATCGAAACTTTTGCAATAATCTTTTAAAAAAAGTAAAAAATAAAAATGAGAAGAGCGAACTACAGAAGGCAGGCAAAAACAGTAAACTTATTTGGAAATTTATTAAAACTAATACCTTTCGATCAAAAAATCCTGAACCTCCACTCGAATTACCGTCAACAGAGGTAAACCCAATTGTAGCCGCGAATAAAGTAAACGTTTTTTTTGCTAACGTCGGCAAAACCTTGGCTGAAAAATCCGTAAACGATAACAGTCTTCCCCACCAAACATCGGCTGTGAATACTCTTACGAAAACATCAAAATCTTTTGTTTTATTAGACACTGATGTTAATGAAATTTTAAGAATAATAACAGGGTTGAAGGATAACTGCGCTGTAGGATGGGATAACATTTCTAATAATATACTAAAAAGGTTTAAACACCTTCTCGCCCCTCCATTAACCCATATTTTCCAGTCATGTCTATCTAACGGCATTTTCCCCAAACTGCTTAAGAAAGCAGTAGTTACACCAGTGTTCAAAGGGGGAGATAAAAACTGTGTCAACGATTATAGACCTATTTCAGTACTAACAGGACTCTCAAAGATTTTAGAAAAAATTATAAATAGCAGGTTAATAGATTATCTTGAAGTTAACGGTTTGCTTTCCAATAATCAATTTGGGTTTAGACCTAAAAGATCAACTAACCAAGCGGTTCACAAGCTGTCTGATTACATAAGTACGAGACTAGATAGGGGGATGCACACCATTGGAATCTTTCTAGACCTCGCCAAAGCCTTCGACACAATTTCTTTTTTTATATTACTGCACAAGCTTGAAACACTTGGGATAAGAGGAGTGCAACTTTCATTATTCTCCGATTATCTTAGAGAACGTAAACAATGTGTTAAAATAGGGCAGTACACAAGTTCTGAGACGGAAAACAGTTGTTTCGGAATACCGCAAGGTAGTATTTTGGGCCCTACCTTATTTTTAATTTACATTAATGACCTTTGTAATTTAATTCTTCGTAATGGGCTAATATTATCATACGCGGATGACACGGCTCTTTTGTTTTCTGCTGAATCCCGAGGTGAAGCATATGAACATGCACAAAACGGTTTTAATATTGTCTCTAATTGGCTTCATCAGAATCTCCTGACATTAAACATAGATAAAACTAAATACATTTTATTTTCAATGAGAAATATTACTCTTCCGCTTACTAACCTAAACATATTCGCACATAATTGCAAGCATGCTGACATTGCTTGTACTTGCCCTACATTAGTTAAAGCTGACCACATAAAATACCTGGGTGTTACAATTGACCCAAATCTAAATTTCCGTAAACATATTGATTTACTGTGCATAAGAGTGCGTAAATTAATTTATATTTTTAAGCACCTACGTCACATTGCCGACTATAAGTTAATTAAACAGGTTTATTTGGCTCTGTGTCAATCTGTACTTACCTACTGTATTACTTCATGGGGTGGAACTGCAAAGACTATTTTACTTCCTCTAGAACGCGCTCAAAGAGCAATTCTAAAGGTTGCAACCTTCCGACCTTTTAGATTTCCCACACATGAGTTATACACAGCATGTAAAATACTAACAGTACGTCAACTTTTTATAATGCACGTCACACTTTATCAGCACTCTGAGCTTCCTTTTGACCCAGTACCTTCAACCAGGAGGAGGAAAGACTTGGTTTGCATAAAACCACAAACGAAACATGCATTTGCTCATAGATTTTACGTGTTTTTAGGACCTTTTTTGTACAATAAGTTAAACAAGTTATTAGATATATATAGCGTAAATTATATTAAATGTAGTAAATTAATATCGGAGTATTTATTAAAGCTCAATTACACAGACACAGAGAAACTATTGGAAGTTCTTGTATGATTGTATGTAAGGTTTAGTTCGTAAGTTGTTATTCTATAATTATATAATGTAACATGCACTCGTAATAATTAGTCTTTTTAAGTGATGGCCTGAAACACAGGTTTTATTAACCTAGTTCAGGAAAGTCGCTAATATACATATAATTCTAGGTTTAAAATAAATTTTCCATAAGTCCTGGTTGTTAATATACACATAATGTAGTTATATGTTGAGTACTAGAATAATTATTTTTTAAGATTTATTTTGTGGCCTTTATATCTAACTGGGTATATCGTGTAAATTATTCAATAAATTTGATTTGAATTTGATTTGATTTGAATGATGTTCTTTTAGTAAATTGCAGATGACATAATATGCTTATATCCATAGATATCCGGAGATATGCCTTCACTCAATATTTGTTCAAGTTCATGTGTCGCCACCGTCCCCCCCCTCCTAAAACTCACACTAAAACGAAACGAATAGATACGCCACACATGCTTCTTATCTTAATGCACACATGATCAAAAGGGGCGGGCACTAGTATAGGAGCCCAAACCACAAAAAATAAAATTACCGGTAAGTTTCATTCTAAGGTGATGATTGTGAACACTGATGAGTCCGGCAGTGATTAAAACGATTTATTTTTGCGTTATCCCACAATAGGAAATTGTCCTGTATGATCGGTGCGTTCACAAACTTCAAAGAAATCAAACCCGAGACACGCGGACACGCCGCGCAGCAATCAATCGCTCATCCACGGCGCAAACCATGGAAGCTCTTTATAAATGACTTCTGAGGATTAGGAATATGCGAACTGTAATTATATTGATTAGCATTATACATAGATGTTAACCCCACGATACGATTTTGTAATTATTTACCGTCATGACTAGATGGTACTACCTACGCTGAATTAGTCTAATATATTATTGTTTTGTAGTAAATTAATATCGGAGTATTTATTAAAGCTCAATTACACAGACACAGAGAAACTATTGGAAGTTCTCTTCAAAAGAAGTATGTAAGAATCGTAGCATATGGCGCTCTGTAGTTTCTGCCTACCCCCATGGGAAAAAGGCGTGAGTTTATGTATGTATGTATGTATGTATGTATTATTGTTTTCTACATTATGGGCCACTTTTGTCATCATGACAATATTTTCATGTTTTCAGGCGCTGTGATGCTGCATATCGGTTATTTTATGAGACCACTGGTTTAATTTTTAATTTTCCCTAGGTGTGTGTGACGCTTCTGGTACTCGAAGTTGAGTTCTTTGTGCGAATCTAAAATCTATCATTCAACGACATTCTGAAAAATCACTTGAGTAATTTTTTTTTAATATTATATCACAAAAAGGGTTCACGTCGCGTCGGTCGCAGGAATAGCAATGTTTTTTTTTTTAATTAGTGGTGGTTTTGGAATGAGAAGAACCTAATGTATCTATTTACTTAATACGGTTTAGCCGTATAAAGATGTGGCGACGAAATTTGGCCACGGGCTCTCATACTTATAGGAACGCCCACTCAATGCATAGGGCTTGGTATTTTGTTACATCTATAAAAATATCGATGAAAACCGAATGTAAAAAAGAGGTTGTCTATGAGCGTAGTTTGTATCGTTCATTATGATTACTGATTATGGTATTTTGTAATTAATATTAAAAAATAAGTGACGATAGTAGGTACACACGGCTGCACATCAAGCTATGTAAAGATAAAGATAAAGATACCGGGCTGGTATCCGCAACTCCACGTCAAAGCGTGTATTTTGCGTATGGGCCATAATCCACCACGCACGTCGGCCCAGTGCGAATATGATGTCACATGTCTTCGAATTTTTGGTTCAAGGACATGCCGGTCGATGTTTTCCTTCACCGTTTTTGAGAGCAGTGGTGATGAAATAAATTGCACAAAGTAATGCGCCTGACTCGGTTCGAACCCACGACTTACTGTCCGTAAGTCGTGGGTTCCACCGAGGCAGGCCACCACTGGGCCACCTCAGTGGTGGCGGCCCCGACTTACGGCTGCTCTCATCAAGCTATGTATTTCCAGTATAAGCTCATCTCGCATGATATAGGATTTCCGTACAATGCGAGGTCAGTGTAAACTGTAATTGTAGGTATAGCTTGTTGTGTAGCTGTGTGTGTGTACGTGGTCTACTTTAATAAATCATTTTCTTTTATTTCTAGTTTCAAATTACCTCATATCATCGTCATTTTTGTTTCATTTTCGAGTGATCCCATACTCTTTATTTCCCATTCGAAATCGCTTTAGTAATTTGGTTTATCATCAAAATAACTGGAAAAACTAAATCATCTACATAAACAAAAACTAAATATTGAAAAATAATAAGTTCCCACTTAGTACCTAAACTACCAATCACATAAAATAACATTAAAAAAATAAAATAGTTGTAGTGTCAGAAGCCAGTGGCAATATACCTATAGAGTGAAGTCGGTTGTATTTTTGTAAAAAGTTTTTAATCAAATGATATGACTTGTAAAATATAAAAATTAATAATGAAATCATTTTATTTACAAAATAATATTAAATTGCAAATATTACTACCTAATTATGAAATTATTTTGTAAGAATTTCTATAAATTATCGATATATAGAGAAAAGCGCTACGCACCACTAATGTTTTGTTGTGACATGCGTCAGTCACGCAAAAATATTTCACAATAAGATATTTGTAAAATCTATTAATATTGTAATTAGTGCAGTGATTTTTATTATCCGATGGTCGGACACGCCACTTTTCTTAAGGTTTGTTGTAGTTACCCTATTTTTGCAAAATAAAACTGAAAAATTCGGCATTTCGTAAAAATACGAAATGACACGACTCATTCCGATGCTAATTTAGTACTAGACAATGTTCTCGGCTGTCACGTGTTACTTTGGCCAAACTGACCAGACTTAAGGCACACTTACCACGCCTACATGCCATATCCCTCGATATCCGTGCTTATATCCGCCATTTTAAATCCTACAAGTCCTGAGCAGAGCACATAGACAACGATAGGAGCATAAACCGAGCATAACACAAACTCTTAAGTGACAGGTATTATCAGTTTCAGAGTCAGGGCTTACATTTTGAACGCCTTATGAGAACTGTAGCTTGCTAATAAGGCTATTGTAAGGTTATGTATTAATAAAGTATTTATTTATATACGAGTACCCGCAGTTTGGTCTAGTACACTAAATGTAGATGTCATGTAAATGTGTGTGTACAGTCAAGTACGTGGTACCAAAGCTATGTTCAGGGGGAACACGGACCGATACCACGGAGTTATTTAATTGCACAGAATTCTATAACAAAATTATAAATAGTTAGGAAGTTACAAGTGTCAGCAGCTTAGCATTAGGTCAGTAACATTATTTTACGCGAACTGAGTGATGAGAGTGAACGATGACTCGTACTCGTACCTTTTGTATTTCAAGAAGCCTGTTCCGAGAGTCTCTGATGATCCTGGTGCTCTTCCGTGTGTCGTGGTGGATGTCGCGGATCTGTCGCGAGACAGGCTCTTCAGACTCTTGCGTGAGGGGGGAACCTACGAATCATTATACCCTTACCAAACAACCGCACATTCAATTGATATACTCGGTACCTTTTAATTTTACAACGCAATGTCAAGTAGGTATGCATGCAAATTTACTTTTTCTGTTATTTTGTGTACTTGTTTAGGTTTAATAAACCAAATAGTTATTCCAGTCTCAGACTGTTGTTTAGAAACATACTGTATTCGTGTTGTTTCTGGCTAGTTTTTAAATACATTCACTGTAATCTGTGGAGCACGTAGTGTGTAGCATAGTTATTTAAAATGTTACAGTTAAGATCTTACGACTTATCCTTACTTTGCTACTGTTTGTTTTTCCTCCAATAAAATAAAATATACAGTATGAAGTTTTAATTGTTGTTTTACCGGGCAGCACGGAAGTACAGATCATTATAACTTGTCTCGATCTAGTAATAAATTGAAAACATTAGCAATAAATACTATTTCGCCACAATCTTAACGTATAATTATTTAATTCATTTAGACGTAATAAGATAATATTGTAAATTATATATTTCCGTTGTTTACTTGTTCTATTAAACAGTGGACAATGGTGTGAGTTAAACAGGGTTTAAAAAGACCCTTAACGTAAACGAAAGCTTTTCTACCCATTAATGGAATAGTTTTATTTCTTCTAAAACATACCAGGAAATTCACTGATTCTGGAGATATTAAAAGTCAAAGTGATTTATTATATTTTTGTCTTTTTTCTTAAATTCTATTCCAAGTATCATTAGCAAACTTTCTTCCGAACAAACATTTACAAAATAATCGATTTTTTCAAACAAATTACGCATTAGAAGTTACAAAAATGCAATGTATACTGAACCCAACGAGCGTGCACACACGCGTTTTACATTGCGCGCAATAAAAAAAGAGTAAAGATGGAGAAAAAAAAACTCCCAGCAATAATGTGTGGCTATCGGCTGTATGATCGGTCTTTTTACGCCCTGTATATTTACATGTCTGTGTAAAAACTTGTTTTTTAACCCTAACCTGTAACTGTTTTTTTTTGTCCCCAATAAATAAAATAAAAGTAAGTAATCTTTCTAAGTTTATCTTAGACATCATTGATATCGGTGAAGGAAAACATCGTGAGGAAACCTGGACTTATATTTAGTTAATATAAGTTTAAAATCCCCAATCCACCTTGAGCAAGCGTGGTGATCAATGCTCGAGCCTTCTCTGTATGAGAAGGGCCTTTGCCTTTGTGGGAAAGGCCTATTTTCTTACAGAGAAGGCTGGTACTATTAAATTTATGTAATAAATACAATTAAATATAATCAAATAAACAACTCATACCTAATGGAAATACCTATTCGACCAGATGTTTTTTTTAATATTTCAGGGTCAGTCTCATAGTTAAAGTTGTTTATAATGATCAACACTTCTGTGCTGCCGCAGGTAAACAACCATTAAAATTTCACGGTGTTTGTATATTTGTTTAGCTGCAGTAGACGGGCGCACTTACTTGATCTCAATTTCTGAAAACAAACAAATAAGTGTGAATTAGCTGGTTTTGTGGTGACAAGCGCTACTGCTGAGCATGAGGCCCCGCGTTGTATCTCCGGGTAGTTTGTATTATGTGTGTTTGTTTTGATGGATAAAAAGCTCGCCCCTATTACAAGGAACTTATAAATAACTTGTGAAATGAGGGTGTACTAGGTATTTCTTTGCCTAACCCGTCGGAGATTGCAGACATGATGTTTTATTTGTTTAATATAAATCTACTGTGCGTTTGTAATAATACTGCTCCTCAACAGTTACACTTACCGATTGTTATGTTTTTTTTTGTGTATGTTCAAGTAGATTCAAGAATGGTTTAGTTAGATTGAGTAGTGAAAAGTGTTAATGTTCAAATTATGCAAAATAAAGTATTGTTTTTTTTATTCACAATTGAACCCGGTAGGTGGCGCTGCGATCGCGTTCGAAACCAACGATCGAGCAAGATAACGCCTGCTGGGTCCACAAGAGATTATTTAAAAAATTGAGCCGATTGCGTAAGAAATAACTGAAACTATGAACTGCAGAGAAAGTCGCACAATCAAGCTTGCTTTTGTAACAGAACCCAAATGATTATAGTATGTAGTGGTATATTATAGTATTTGTAGGTACATGTTTGCCAGTAAGGGCCCACATTTCTTTGTTTACTTACAGCGCTAGTAACTTTCGGCCGGATTGGTTGGCCACAGCACTTAACCCTTCCTGGTCTCCTCGACCCCTTCTGCAAGTCTTCAGGGTCTCTCTGCGGGTGCAAGCTGGTGCACCTCCGGGTCGTTTCCGGGGCCAGGCTTCTGGAAGCCATCTTATCCGGGCGTGTGCACTGGTCGCCCTTACCCGGGAGATGGTCTAACCGAGAAGAAGTGGGTGATAACTCATTCTCCCCGATAAGCTGGAAAAAATCAATTATGTAATTATTTGTGTCAGTGGGCCTCAAGCAGACAGTTTGATTACAAGAGGTCACCTCCATCTTATCTGCAATACTTCAAGAACCGCATGGGTGCATTGTCTCTGAGACACGGAGAAACATTCGAAGTTTACAATCCTCAATTTCACACACCAATTTGAAAATCATATGCAGGGGACACAATAAGACTGAATTAATCCTAATGTCTCCCCATTATAATATTTCTTACACCATTTCTTCATCAGAAAAAACACGAGACCGATGCCAAAAATACGGTCTGTTGAGTCCTGCTGAGGAGTCAATCTCGACGTTTGCATTTATAAACACAAATAACTTACCACTAATTGCGACTCTGAAGCAGACTGGCCGTCGAGTGCTGGTTTGATAAGCTCATCGGCTCGGGGCTTGCTCCTGTACTTCTTCCTTGCACCGGGCAGGTCCGGAGAGCTGAATGTATGGTCTACGCTAGGAGTCCGCTCGAAGCGAGACGCATGCTGCTTGGAATGCGATTTCGTAGGCTGGAGGACAAAAATATAAAGCTTGCCATTACATTATGAAACCTTACATGTGTTAGGACCATCGAAGACAACTTAGGTTCGTTCTACCGTGGCGTCATAATCAACCATTGTTACGTTGACGGTATACACAACAGCTACCAATTCTTAGTTTAGGGCAACAATATTATTTTAAAAAAATAGTTTTGACTACTCCAAGGTCGAAGGAGACAAACGTCGAACAGTCGTTTAATTGATACTCGTATATTTGGACTTTGTCCAGGGTATAGGTTAGTTAATTCGCGATTCATCGATAAGTGAGTATAAGCGATGTGTACATTCTAGAATGTAGCCAGGGTGCAGGTTTGTACCAGGTGGCTACTCGAGTCAGATCTAAACGATCAAAAACTAACCACAAAAGCATTAAATTTGCAATAGTGAAATGTTAGCCAGGTTACTTCAGCTGTGAATTCATTAAACCCCGAGAGGACACCGGTGTCCGCGCAGTCATTATATTTCTATTGTGTCTCATAATGACACCTAAAGATTAAAAGACTTCCCAATAATGATCCAATTAAGTACCTTTTAATTAATTGGACGTCATCAGTAGGTTCTAGCTTTTGTATTTGCGAAAAAATATTGTTGTTGGTATTGTTGAGTGCTGGTTTTCTTGTAACTGTGACAGATTACAAAACCTACTCGATTTTTAATTAAAAAAATCAGTTCATTTAAAAGTATTTACCACTCAAACCGCTTAGAATATGTCATCACCTTTTGCTAAGTCACGTGGTCAAACCAAAGGGATTTGAGGCGTTCTCGATTGTAGAAAGAGAATAGATACGAATCGTTTGTAACTTGGCTAGGGGGGCTGTTCGCGTTTTCCTAATTATGTTGGGGGTCGGCTTCCAGTTTAGCTGGATGCAGCTGAATACCGGTGTTTTAGAATGAGCGAATGCCTGTCAGACTTCCAAATCCCAGCCAGTGGGTAACACGATACCTCTTGGTTAAACTGGTTGTCAAGTTTTCGTGCTTCTGACTATATTTGTAACAACTGTCATAGATCTTCAAATGACAGTCGGGACCAACTGCTGTACGTGCTTTCCGAGGCACGGAGGATTCTCGATATGTTAATGAATGGTCATCCATCCACGGATCAACCTCGTCAAGCGTAGCTTAACATTTGATCGAGCCGTAAGACTGTTATAAATCTACTAGCTGCCCCAGCCAACTAAAGAAAAAATATTTAAAATTTCGTTTCTATAAGGGTTTAACTCAAAAACTATTCAATTTCCAAAACTACGAGGTAGAATAGAAAAGTTAGAACAGTTAGAATAGAAAAGTACTAAATTTGAGCGGGCGAAGTCGCCTTCCAAGCACTAGTCACTGCATAAATTAAAATGTAATGTGGAACGACAACGTCGGCCCCTATTTAAGAATATTGCGCGAACAGATTGTAAGATTTAGCATGATAAGAGCGTGTTTTGGCAGAGGAGTAAGTTAAAACGATGGACTGTCAACCACAAGTTCTAATCACTTCGCTAGTCACTTAGCACAGCGCACGCGGAGCTGTAGTTGTTACCATGGATTACTTTATCACAGGCGCTCGCAAAAAATGAACAATCTAATTTATGCAACGACATTGTTCATTATGCCATAGATATTATAATACATATACATTGTACAGTTATTTTAGGCTACCTAAGGCCTTGTATACGTCTAAGTTAAGGCAGTTTCACACGTTACATGGCAACGCTCGGGATACTCTGGCAAAATATTATATTGAATCGTGTAATTGGTTACGTAGATACTTAATTATTATGCCTGTCTACTATACTGCCTCGTTGGTGTACCGAGTGCTCCTCAGCGCTACTACTGATTAAGGATAGGATCAAGTTTCTCATCTGGAATTCAATACTCAATACTCAATATATTTATTGCATTCCACGATGTGAACTTAGGTGGTAGGTACAGACGCCAGCACATCAAGTTACCCCAATGTGTCAAATTTTCCCAATGGAATATGAACCTTATCCTGTTTATCATAAAGTTGAAAAACGATCATCGGAATTTGACACATTGGGGTAACTTGATGTGCTGGCGTCTGTACATAAGGATATAATAATAATATGCATCATTGTGGGCCCTGTCGGGCATAACAATATAAAAATTAGGAGAATTACGAAGAGGGCTATTAAAAATATTTCAAATTTTTATATTAATCTCTACTACTCTTTTTTTAGTGTAGGTAGGCTGAGGTAGGCTTATAAATAATTGTATACTTACATATAATTTTTACTACTCATGTATTGAACTTATACATTGATATTTGTTTTAGTTATTATAAGTAATTATTATATTTTTATTATTGGTAAGTATTATAAAATATTTTTGCTTTTCTTTTTGGTATTATTGTTTATTTATTAAATTTATCGTTTAAATACTCGTTTATATTATAATAACATTTACGGATTAGAAATTGTTGTGTCTAGTCTGTACGATATATCCCAAAGAATCTAACAGACGCGTCACTTGAGGCATTTTAATCATCTACATAAATGAATGACTCGCATTTACTACTTTTATTTTAGATTCATTATGGAGGATAATAATTTCTTTTGAGCTTTGTCGTGTTACGTAAAGAAGATTAAAAAAAAACGTCAAAGTCACGTAATTGTTCGACAATTTTTTGTTATCAACATTAATTTTAGTTTTGAATGCAATTCAACAATGTAATTTATTGTTTCATAAAAAAAAACACATCCATTATCGCAATTAATTTCATGAGGAGGTAACTAGGTACAACTTAATGTGTTTGTACACTCTATCATGTTGTTGATCTGTTGAAAGTGCGGCAAATTGAAAGAGAATTAGTAAACCTACATTTCTTTTGCATTTCTCCGATTTTTGTCAGTTCCTAGATTTCGTTGATCGCAAGCGGGCGTGTTGTTTGTCGCGAATTTGTGATCATAACGTACCTAGTAGATTTTAAAATCAAAAGTAATTTTCTCTTTGCGTGTGTGTGTGTGTTTGAGAGCGTCAATTGGAAGATTCGGTCCGCAACCATGGCCAGCTCGCTCACAGGATTTGACCCCATTAGATTTTTTTATGTGGGGTTACGTCAAGTATAAGGTGTCTGTGACCGAGTGCAATACCGCAGCAGAAATGAGAGATCGCGTTGTGAAATGTGAATGTGTTTGCGACGCTGTGTGAGGAGTGTGTCCAGGATCCCACTATTTTACCCCGTGTCCACGCAGAAACTCTGCGCCGCGCTCAGATCTGCGAGCGACCACTTCGAACCCTATCTCATTAGGAATGAGCGAGATAAAGGTAGGTAAGTTAATTAATTGAACATTAGGTACTGTATCGCTAAGTTCTTATCAAGAATCTTTTTTGTTATCAATCCTCATCGGTAGGTACCTATCGCTATTTTGTGAGAATAAGCTTAGGTATTGTTAGTTTTATTTCTTTTTAAGTAACTACCATCAGTTATCGAGACTAATTAAACAAGATTTCATGTGTTAAGTAACTATCAATGTTGTCATGCGGCGATATTTCGTAGTACGTTCACGTTCGTCCGGCAGCAGAGGCGCGCGGCGGCGGCGGCGCGCGGTGTAGCGGGGGGCCGCGCTGTCGACGTACTATGTATGTGTGTGTGTAGGTTAGGTAGGACACGCGCGCGCGCCTTCCGCAGAGCGTTTTGATCGCGTTGTTTGCAATACATTGCGCACTCAAAAATGACAATTTTTTTAACCAGCCATTTCCGAGATGAATGACCTTCGTAATTTCATTTATGGCATCAGGTGCAACCTTTTCACGACGTTTGCGCGTCGATGTCCCTGCCACCCTGTATATTATATTTTTGAACATTTTTAATTTCGTCTGGTAATTTATTATATATTTTAATTGAATTTCACAGTAGCAGCCCGAAGTTTTCATAGTCTGCGCCCAAATGATGGCAATAGACCTAAACATACGGGTGAAGCGTAATAATAATAATAATAATAAATCATTTATTTGGTAAAACATGGTATGAAAAGGTGTTAAACATAAAATAAAGTACAAACATGTTCAGCTAGGTTGTAACGTAGCATGCAAAAATTTGAGGTTTGGACCAGAAACGTAAAGCTTCTTGTATTACACTAACATTTCTGATCTATAAATTCTTTTAAATTATAAAAACAACTATCACTTAACCACTTGTGTAATTTAATTTTTAACAATTTGCTATTTAATGTTTTGAAGTGGTTTGGTATCTTATTATAGATTCGCACACACAGAGCTAGGCAGTTTTTGTTGTATTTAGTAAGTCTCGGTAAATCATTAAGTACTAATTTATAAGGATCTCGCCTGCTCCGAGGGCATACATCGTTTGCTGTCTTAAATAGTTCCTTATTCTTTGTTACAAACATACACGTTTCATAAATATATAGAGATGGTAGAGGTAGCAAACCAAGTTTTATGAACAATGGTCGACAAGAGTCGTCAGGTTGAATTCCATACATTGCTCTTATGCACTTTTTTTGAGCGATAAATGCTCTATTCATATCGACACTATTGCCCCACATTACTAAACCATAGCGGAGGAGTGATTCTACATACGCGTGGTACGATATAATGGCAGTTTTAATATTAGTTACATTTTTAACTTGTTTTAGTGCTTAAACAAACTTATTGATTCTCGTGCTAATTCCATCCACGTGTTCTTTCCAGTTTATATCCTTATCTATAGTTACTCCCAGAAACCTTGTGTGTGTTACCTGCCTAATTTTATTTATATCAAGATTAATGCTATTTTTATAATTATTGGATTGGTTAAATTGAATGTAAACTGATTTTTCTAGATTAATTTTCAAGCTGTTTATGTCAAGCCAATGCAATAACGTGTCTATAGTGTTATTTATTTCGACCTCGTGGTCTGCAATTGTATTTTTCTTTTTATCAGATGTAACTATAATAGAAATGTCATCGGCAAATAGAATGCAATTATGATTGGTTATGGTTATAATGTCATTTATATATATGAGAAATAAAATTGGGCCCAATATGCTTCCTTGGGGAACGCCATACTTGTTATGTTTATATTGTGATGAGTAGGGAGTAATTTCTTTATTTTTGTTGACTTTATTGATAATGACACATTGTTGTCTGTTACTTAAATATGATGATATCCACTGAAGAGCAGGTCCCCTGACCCCGATCGACTCTAACTTGTTTTGTAATATATCGTGCGATACTAGGTCAAAGGCCTTAGATAAGTCAAAGAAAAGACCCGTCGTCAGGTGATTATTGTTAATATTTGTAAGAATTGACTTTATAAGAGAGAAAATAGCTAATGAAGTTGATTTATTTTTTTGGAATCCAAACTGTTCGTTACATATTATTTCAAATTTATTGCAAAAATCAGCAAGTCTTTTATACATACACTTTTCATATATTTTAGACAAGATCGGAATCAAAGTAATAGGACGATAGTTATCGATATCACATTTGTCTCCTTTTTTGAATATCGGCTTTATTATGGACAGTTTTAATTTATCGGGAAAAGTTCCATCTATAAACGACGTATTAATTAGGTGAGTCAAGATACTGCTCAGTTCATAATAGCACGCTTTTACTATTTTTGTGTTAATTTCATCATAGCCCTCCGATTTTGTGTTAGATAAAGACATTATTTCCTCGCGAACCTCACTTTCTAACATTGGCTTGAGAAACATTGAATTAACATAATTATTATTCTTTTTCCTAAAGTTTTGTACAGAACTTGGTTGCGCGGGTATTCGTGTGAAGTTGACATAATGGTTGTTGAATATTGAAGCAATTTCTGCAGGGTCTGTTATTACATTATCTTGTACCTTTATGGTTTCGATGTTTTCTTTAGGGGTAGTCGTACTAAATCCGTGTTTTATTACAGTCCAGGTGGCTTTGCATTTATTATCGTGTGTATTAATATATTTTATGTTTGCGTTCTTTTTTGAGCCATAAATACATTTTTTTAGCAAACTGGAGTAATTGTTATATTTGGTTTTGTTACTTGTGTTTTTATTCTTGTAGTATTGGTAGCGTAGTTTTCGTTTGGTTTTACAGCTTTGTTTTAGTCCTTTGGTTATCCATTTTTGTGTGTTTTTATTATTTAGATTGACTTTTACTCTTATCTTGGGGAAGCAGAGGTTGTAAATTAGGCACAAGATATTATGAAAATCATTGAAAGCAGAATTTACGTCAGCGTTATTATATATTTCAGACCAAGAAAGGTTTTTAAGGCATTCTTTGAGTTTCTGGACAAAGTCTAAGTGGTAGTCTCGTTTATAAATGTAAAATATTGGTACCTTGTTTGGTTTATGATGAGTAGGAAAGCTTAACATTTGTGCTGTGTCATGATCTGAGAGATGCAGTGGCAAAACAGTAGCGTAGATATGCTAGGTACACTTCTTCCTTACCCTACGTGGATTACAGGCGAGGTGTTATGTTTATTATACCTCTGTATGCGGGGGGTCTATGAATCAGCTACACCTAAAGATCGCTAGATGTCATACGCATCCAGTATAACAACGTTTTCAGGAAGCTGTTGAAACTGCCCGTTTCTGTTACGAACCAGATATGTTCGCTCAGGATCGGTCTGACGACTTTCATACAGTCGTTCGTAAAAAAGTCGCATCGCTGATGCGTATAACGCGGGTCAGTCCTAACTCGTCTTTTCTGATACACTATGTGGGGAGAATGGTTGGTAGCAATTTCTTGCTATACCATTCACTCCATATCTTATTTATTTATCTTTATTTTAGTTTTCGGTGTAACTAACACTAGTGATATAGTTAAGGTATTTTACTAACAAATTGAATCATTTAAAAAAAATATTTAAAGATACCGGGCTGATAAGTATCCGCAACTCCACGTCAAAGCGCGTATTTTGCGTATGGCCTATAATCTATCACGAGGGGCGAAGTGCTAGATTTATTTAAATAAAAGTACATGTACAACTTTTTGTTCTAGGACGTGCCGGTTTCCTCACGATGTTTTCCTTCACCGTTTATGAGAGCAGTGGTGATAAAATGAATTACACAAAGTAATGCGCCTGCCTGGATTCTTCGGGGTAAATCAGAGCCGCCACCACTAGGCCACCGCTGCTCCTCTCAATTGGACCATGTTGTCCGAACTAAATACATTAATATAAGTAAGTAAATTGAATGTCTTTGACTGTAATATACTATCTGTATAGACGAGCCCCTACACAAGCTACAGCTTAGAACAACACGCGAGCACGCCAGACATTCGCGCCGGAATGTTCCCTTGTAGGTCAATGCGTGTGTTATGTCAGCTGGTGATTGTAGGAAATGACACGCTGAGCACAAGGTCGAAGACTTGCAGGTGAACGGTCGCTGGGACGATTAGGTTGCGAGCAGACTGCATGGCTGGCCATGGGTGTCGGAGAATTAGGGTTCCTAGCACTTACTGCTACACTACACAAGGTCCAAGTCGCAGAACAAAGCTTGGGGGATATTTTCCAAATACAAACTTGTTCATCATCCTCCTGCTAAACCTACCCCTTATCATAGGTTTTTATTTGAAGAGTAGAGGAGAGGAGACCTAATAGGCTAGTGGACAATTTTTTTGTTTTTAATCCCTCATCTAGATTAAGTACTAGAAAATAATCGACATATATTTTTCCTTTTTTCACGTAATCAAAAAATAACGGCGATGCATCGAGTCAAGACGAAAATGTCGCAAGACGTCACTATCCAGTGCAATTTATACTGAATAATGACGTCACAGCGGCCCCTCTCCTCAACTTTAATTCGCTTAATCTAAGTAGTTTTCCATCAATTTGAAAAGCAAATAAATACTTACTTGTGTTTTATTTTTCATATCTAACTGGCGGACTAATTATTATATTTTGATATTCATACACCATCCACATGCCTATTTATGTGACAATATTGTCAAACGATACTGGAACGGTGTACATAAAAAAAATCATAAAATATCATCGAAATCACAACAAGGAACAATGTTTAAACGTTCTCATTAAGGTAATTAACTATGAAAAATAATCATTATTGGAAGTCAGAACTTTTTTGAGCCTGTAGACAAAAAACAACAACTTGTAACTTAGTGTTTCACGTGTTATGCCTCGTTCAGACAACTTGCAAGTAATCGAGTGATATAATATAATGGAAGATAGAGTATGTGCACTGTCTGCGTTAATATCTTCTGTCTCCTCCATATTTGGGCAGGTCTCCGTTGTTAATGGTTGCCATGACCAGAATTTGGATGATAATCTGGTTGTAAAGTATTGGGACACACAATGATGGGTCATTGGCGAAACACCACAATTGCACTATGACCCAGCGTTTCCATTTACAGAGCATGCTCACCTCCAAATGAATTCCCGGGTATAGTAACAAAAAAGGCGTAAGAAACACCGAAAAAATAACTTGATCGTAAACTTACCTTCATCACAATATCCTCTCTCTATAAAATATACACTGCCATCAAATAAAAATATATAATTTAAAGCGATAACGTCAAAAAATAGCCAAACACAATACGGCCGAACTTTGACACGTGTTCACTTTTTTATGCGCAGCGTTGTGTTGGCAGCTAGTAATATTCTTTTGTTTTAATTGAAAAAAGTTTTTCCATTTTCATAATATTTATGTAAGTACAGACCATTATTACAAGAGGATTTTTTTTATTGGAACGAAGTTCCCTATCGCGCGTTGTGAAAGGGGGCTAGACGGAAAAAAATTCTAAAAAAAGTTGTCACGACACTTTTTGCTATAGTAAGCTATTGTAAGCTGTGCGGCGTCGCATGTTCGCAGGGAGAGGGAGAGGGAGAGGGAGAGGGAGAGGGAGAGGGAGAGGGAGAGAGGGAGAGGGTAGAGAGAGGGAGGGAGAGGAAGAGGGAGAGGGGGAGGGGGATATGGGGAGGGTTGGGGTAGGGAGGGAGGGGGAGGGAGGGGAACGGGAGGAGGAAGATGGAGGGGGAGGGGGAGAGAGAGAAGATTGAATAGTTCACTTTTCAATCGAAGGGAACTTCGTTCCATCCGGGTGTCCCTTGACACCTCTCAAGTTTTTTTATTAAGTTGTAGTATTCGTTAAATAGACAAAAAATAAAAAAGGGCGCGTGTACAAGTCGATATTTTAAGTAGCTAAGCGAGACTGCCAGCAAGTTACACATACACGTGAATTGGTTTAAGCCCAGTAGCCGGGCAATGATTGAATGATGAGTGAAAAAAATAAGATAAATAGTTTTTACACCTTGTTAGTATTGAACTAGCGGTAATATTATCTTGCTTTAAGTTTTGTTTCTGTTCACCCTTGAATCCCTATTCACTCCATTTTAGCGGTAAGTATTCAAAGGTCTTGACGTGAACCGGATCCTATCACGGTCCCAATGACACCAGTCATAATGTTTTACCATTTACTTATTTAATTGTTAGTCAATTAAGATAACTATTCTTTACCACAGGCTTTGCTTGAAACATTCTTACAAGAAAGTTTTTCTGCTTCGTTGGTCCAGTGGTCGCAAGCGCTACTACTGAGCGCGAGGTCCCGGGTAAACTTTCACAGTCAAGTACCTACGTCTGGGTAGTGAACTTTTTGCAACTAGAATTTACACTCTAAATTAAATAAGTAAGTACTCACGTACCTCCAGGATAAATAACTTCGAGTCTTATTTTATTTTAATATCTAATTTTACCGGTGATAGAACTGCGGTGAGGTATTAATAACAGCTGCAAGTAGTGATGAATATCAAATTTATATTCACTTTACCAAATCGTCAGGTAATTATAAATAATGATGGATATTCATTATTTCTAGTGTTCAATTTATCACACTTACCGTAACAGATGCTTTATGATGTTTAAAAATATGTTAATTTTCTGAAACACAGGGACAGAACGACCAAAAACGAATTAATTTAAACGTCTGTCAGCTGTTCACTGTGACACAGACAGTTGAAATTAAATCATTGACTATGTTTTATGTATCCGTGAGGCGATAAATCAGGCATGTTATTCGTACTTGTAAGGCCACGTTTAACAGTTGCGGTAATTAAAGTTAAAGTTGTGGCCATCTACGAAGTGCATTTTGACAGTTAGAAAAAAAAAATAGGGACCGGGAAAAAAATCGGTTGCTATTAAATCCGATTCTTGAGATATATTTTGATCTATTTCTATCTATTTTTTTTCTATCTATCTCTATGCCGGAGGTCGTGGGTTCGATTCCCACCCAGAACAAATGTTTGTGTGATGAGCACGATCATTTGTTCTGTGTCTGGGTGTAATTTATCTATAATATGTATGTATTTAGAAATATATAAGTATGTTTATCAGCTGTTTAGTACCCATAACACAAGCTCTCAAGCTTAACTTGGGACTAAATGGTGTTGTGTGAAAAGTTGTGGAATATTTATTTATTTATTTATCTAAAATAATCAAATCGCCAATTGTATTTAGATTGCTTTAATTCATTAAACTCCAAGCGTACGCCGCGCGTCGGCGTCCGCGCTGTTATTGTCTTTCTATTGTGTGTCTAATGGACACGATTGAAAGGTTAAACTGATTTTTGGGGAATATCGTATTATTGCTCGCTCGTGTTTGTTAAGTATATCGATAATATAATACCTTTATACTGTACATATTTCTCTTATTTTTAACCCCCGACGCAAAAAGAGGGGTGTTATAAGTTTCACCGCTATGTGTGTGTGTCTGTCTGTCTGTCTGTCTGTCTGTCTGTCTGTCTGTCTGTCTGTCTGTCTGTCTGTGGCACCGTAGCGCCCAAACGGTTGAACCGATTTAGTCGCGGTTTTTTTTACTTGAAAGCAGGGTCACTTGCAATGGTTCTTAGACATAACTCATCAAAATCGGTTCAGCCGTTTCAAGGTTATCAGCTCTTTTGTGTTAGCTACCGTTGCTATTTTAGACGTCTATGGGTATTATCTTTACTTACAAACATGTGTGTGTCTTAAAATTTCAAACACCCATGTGTATAATATTAATAAGCAACATTATGGTGTATTTAGTCTGATGCAGCCAGGATATCTAGCAGACTAATACACTCTTGGGAAAATAACAGCAGATATGTCGTGTTTGGATTCATTTTAACCTGCATTTGATTCAGCACACAATGCACTGATGGCAACAGGATGGCTGATGCTGCAGCCAGACTATTCAGCACACCAGTAGGTAGACTCCTGACAAAATAATAGCAGATATGTCGTGTTTGGATTCATTTCAACCAGCATTTGATTCTAAACACAATGTACTGATGGCAACAGGATGAGCTGATGCTGCAGCCAGACTATCCAGCACACCAGTAGGTAGACTCTTGACAAAATATAAGCAGATTTGTCGTGTTTGGATTCGTTTTAACGAGCATTTGACTCTACATACAATGCACTGAAAAATTCTCTTAACTGTAAACTCTATGAAACAAAGTAATGCATTTAAAAATTTTAAAATAAAAATTAAATTGAGAATTTAAAAAACCCCCACCGCAAAAAAGTTAAAAATAACACTTTAGCCAAGAAATTTTACGTAACGTCGGGGTACCGTTAAAATAAGTACCTACATACCTACAAGTACTAGGAACATTTCTTACATAAGCGGTACCCCGATGTGAAGTAAAACTTCATGACTAAAGTGTTATTTTTGACTTTATTGCGGTGGGGGTTTTTAAAATTTTCAATTTAATTTTTTTTAATGTGGTATTCCAATGTCACAACACTACGGTACTCAATACTCAATACTCAATACTTATTGCGTTCCACAATGTACATAAAAGGTCTTAAGAATATAAAGGTACAGAATCATTATGGACCCTGTCGGGCACAGCAAATCTTAGAAGAGAGGAAGAGGGCTAATGCAGCAGTAACTTAATTTCTAAAATCTTATTAACCAACGCAACGACGACATAACATTGCAATAAAGTCCTGTCAGAATATTAATCAAAGTTAAATTCGTGTTTTTGAGTATAGGTACTTTCTCAACATAAAGTTAAACTTAAAGATTACTAATGATACCCGTCCTTATAGTGTGTGGGTACCATAGCAATGAATTAGGATCATTAATTTGATTATTCGATTTTTTACTTAGACGTCCATACAAAGTTCTAACGACACAAAAAGAGAGAAACGTCAAAATGCACTTCTTAGATTGCTACAACTTTGAGAGTTATGTTATTTAATTGTGGCAGCAGGGCTCTATAGCTGCGGCTTCCAGAAATCTACCTATCCATTCTATTGAGTATAGAATACGATATTCTTACCCCGAGAGGGGTCAAAAGATATAACAATTTCACTGTCCACGAAGTAGACACAATAGTAAACAATCAACATGAGTCATATGTGACTCATGGTACAGGGAAGTGGTGAAGATAAATAGACAAGACACCAAAGACACCACAAACAAAAGTTTTATCCGTTACTTGTGTCCTAGTGGATACAAGTTGATTAGGTCTAGTTTAGCAGCTACTCCAATGTTGATATATTATGCTAGATGGCGTTACTGAGACATGGGCCGGGATCACAGTTTTTGGAAATCTCTTTGTAGGACACCGTTTTCTACATTTCTTCATTCAAAACATCAGAAATTACCTTTCAGTCATAAACATTACCCATCCCGAAATCAAACACAAGCCTATATGATAGTTTGTTACTGTAACCATAGAAATTATCTTAGTAGATACCTAAGCTTGTAGTACGAAAGGTAGATAAGATAAATGGTACTCTTTTACAAATAAAAACATTATGAGAATTACATAGGGTGGTCTTATCGGCATCGTTTACAGACTGCCTTTGAATTGTCTAGGTACAGACGCCAGCACATCAAGTTACCCCAATGTGTCAAATTTCTTTGATCGTTTTTCAACTTTATGTCAAACAAAATAAGGTTCATATTCAATTGGGGTAACTTGATGTGCTGGCGTCTGTACATTAATTAAATTGGTAGTTATTGTAGGGCTATTTTCCTGTTTTCTATCTTTTTATTGGCACACCGAACTTTGATGACAACTGACAGTTTAAAAAAATCCTTGCCTTCATGTGGACTTCAAGTTACGGTGACTATCAGACGGGGTACGGTGCACTTCGTCACATCTCTGCGAGTGCGCATTACGTCATCCTATACAGGGTTATTTTTCAATGATCAGCCAAATGTTCACAGGGTGTTCTACCCATGAATATAAGCAACTTTCACTATTGGACCTACTCTGAAATCACGAAAACAAAATCAGCTGTTTCATACAAAAGTTCAATACCTACTCGACTAAAATGTATGAAACAGCAGATTTTTTTTCGTGATTTCAGAGTAGGTCCCATAGTGAAAGTTGTTCATATTCATGGGTAGAACACCCAGTGAAAATTTGGCCGGTCATTGAAAAATAACCCTGTATACACAGACACACTGATGATAGCCAATACGAAACTAGCTGTTTGCCAGTTAATCGTTGTACTCTGCCCAGGGATAAAGAAAGAAAAATATTTATTTGACATCAGTCATTAAAACACACATACACACAATAATTTATAAAACAATAGAAAATATACAATAGTAGGTACACATCATGACTGTGCTGTGTGCCTCACGGCTGCGCCAAAAAAGTCCATTTCAGCATTCATGCCAGACAGGTGATGCTGTCTGACGCTGGTCTTCCAATGAACCTTGAGGGGTACCCAGTGACGGAAGGAAATAAATAAATATAAAACGAGTAAGTAAATCAGTTCAGTGTGTAATGAGAAGAGGTCGGTTAAACATAAAAGGAAAAAATAAATATATATATTGTGTTACTAGCAACGATAAATAAATACAGAGATAAACTAAGACAGCATAAATATTTTTAAAATAAACAAAGTGTATATACAGTATATATTTTAGTTTAATAGCGCGGGCGTGAGTTTATGTATGTATGTATGTATGTATGTATTTTAGTTTAAAAGAAACAAAGCACTGGGATCATCACCATGGATGTCAACGGAGATGCACAGTGCACTGAAACCTTTTTCATTTCTTGCAGTGCAGCTTGCTACGGCACAAATCACACTCATTTACGCGGATGGGAAATATCTTACGTAGTAAGACCTCGTGGGCAATATGTAACGAAGTAACAAAAAACATAAATAACTAACTATTATTATTAAAAACTTTGATCGTTCCATTTAGGTACACACATACAAAGTCATCGGACAACAATTACAGAGTATACAACTGATGCAACACGTAAGAACCTATCTCGAAACTAGCTCCACCACCTTGTGACAAAAGTATAAGGTCCATTATTGAATAGCAACGCGATTGTCAACAGCGAGATAGCGTTGTAATTTAGCATCGTAGATAATACGTCTAATACAATTAGTTGCATGGGCAAGGTTTCCGTGGGGAAGAAGCCAGTTCTTGACGACCCAGGGTGGCGAGAGGAGCAGCTCCAGAGAAAATGGCTCAAGGTAAAAAAACTGCAATATTTACTACCCCAAATTCACTTCTCAACTTGAATATTTGCGTTAATATGCTAATGGATGAAATTTTAGGGTTTATTCCCTCATTTATATTACTAGAAAATATTCGACACATATTTTGCTTTTTCCACGTAATATAAAAACAGCAGCGATACATTGTGCCAAAATTTCCCATGACGTCACCATCCTGTACTATTTATACTGAATTTTGACGTTACATGCCCCCTCTCGTCAAATATAATGTGGTTAATCTAAGTAGTTTTCCATCATTTTGAAAAAGCGAAAAAACTTGTGTTTTTTTTTATAATCTAACTGATAGACTAAATTATACTTTGATATTCATACAGCGTTCACATGCCTATTAGCGGTAACAGTGTCAAACGCGTTTTTTTTGTTTACTGTTTACCTCTAATTGTATTATTATACTATTGTCTGTATTCTAAACCCGAGTTCTGTCTGACATTTTACGACACAAAAATAAATACATCGGCTACTAATTCTCCAGGTCTTGTTATCAGGTAGTATCAACTACAATTGTATTTACAGCTGTTAATTACCCGAATGTGTCGTATATTTCATCACATGGTAATGATAGCAAGGTTAACCTTTTAAGCCAGTAACTATTTACTAAAGCATGGTAAATGTTGCCTTCAAAAAGAAGTAGGTGCTTAAAGGTATGTTTTTTTTTCGATACAGAGATCTCAGCTTCAATTCGCATAGATTACCTACATCTAGGTACTTACTATTTGTCATTATGTTATTTACATTACCTATATACAAGAGTTCCGACGTAATATGCAAGTAACTTGCACATAAGTACGCTGGTAAGCATGCTTTGTAATATGCAAGTAACTTGCACATAAGTACGCTGGTAAGCATGCTTTGTAATATGCAAGTAACTTGCACATAAGTACGCTGGTAAGCATGCTTTGTAATATGCAAGTAACTTGCACATAAGTACGCTGGTAAGCATGCTTTGTAATATGCAAGTAACTTGCACATAAGTACGCTGGTAAGCATGCTTTGTAATATGCAAGTAACTTGCACATAAGTACGCTGGTAAGCATGCTTTGCGTTTAATGTTGTTGTGGCATAACGACTTCTGACTACATCGGTCTGGCACTCAGTGGTGTAAGCTATTGGCTCGTCTTTGTGCGAGTTATTGATAATGTCACCTATTTCTGGTTGAGCACAACAAATAGTTGCTGGGCAACCCTTTATAAACAATTTAATCTGCCACTTTATGCTCTCTGTAACTTAAGAAATTACGGTACTGAAATATATTTGGCTTCTAGCGTTATTTTTATGATGATAACATTGGTTAATCCTAAGTAGTGGTTTATCCTGCTCTGTGGTATTAGTGTTAATGAATTTAAAATTAAAAACGAAGAAAAGAGATAAGAAAACGGCTTTATCACAAAAAATTAAAACAATTAGACTTCAAAATCTTTTTTTCTAGCACAAATTCTCGCATAGAAGTACTTACTTAACTAAGTTCAATTATTGTCCGGGCTACATCTATCCTTGTTAACAACGTGTTTTCGTACATCGCATCACACGCACATCGTGTAGGAATCCAATGTTCGTCCTGATTCATTAATTTTTAATAAAATAAAATAAACAAAATTATTTTACCACAAATTAATACATGAAACAAAGAAGATCGAACGAACGAATCAGAATAAGTTAACTGAGAATAGTAATAATTTGAATGCTTTTATTTAATTCCTTGTTGTATTAAACAGAAGCATTTTGACAAATCTGCTTTACTGACATGATCCTATACTCTGATATTCTAAAACATTGGAATTATTTGTGACTTCTTTAGGTAAACTTAAGTCTTTATTTACACCTTAATCTTAGTCAGTAGGTACTTATAAGGGAAATAACAATGATTGTAGCTAAATACATTTACGACAATAGTCTTGTACCTAACTTTAAGTTGGTAAATATTTCACATTCTGTACCTGAATCGGAGATAGGATGACGTCAGCAAGGCTTAGGACACACGAACAGGTTTATCGGAGTATTCCCGTTTGAACACCTATTTATTGAGCACCTATGCATTAACCTATAGGAAATGGGAATACCTTTGGTGCTAAATGCATAGGTGCTCAAAAAATAGGTGCTCAAACGGGAATACTCCGGTTTATCAATATATTATCGGTAACGAGTGACATCAACACTTGTGGATGGAAACCTAAGTGCAAGTTAAGCTGCAGGTTTAATTTAAACGGGGAATCACTAGAAATATTTAAACGGAATATCCCTTTTACCTATCATGTATGACGCACATTG
Organism: Euplexia lucipara; assembly: GCA_921972225.1. Classification (NCBI taxonomy): domain Eukaryota; kingdom Metazoa; phylum Arthropoda; class Insecta; order Lepidoptera; family Noctuidae; genus Euplexia; species Euplexia lucipara. The sequence goes on along the minus strand of OV179142.1, from coordinate 36,297,897 downwards.
AGCCCATATGAGTTCGGAGCCCATAGATCCGGGCTATTTTTATTAGGAGAAGCCCGCAGTACGCTTACGCTTTCTATTTGTACATTTCCCTGTAAGTTCCTTCCTGTTAAATAAAAACTCTGTACATTTATGTGTTTAAAATATAACATTAATAAATAATTTTCAGGTTTAAGTACTTACATCAGAAGCATTGTTGTGACTCAGATACTCCTTGTCAAATAACTAAAGGTTAGCCGTCAACTCAGAATATTTCTCCAAAGAAACGGCCCAGCAGCATTCATGAGTTCAATGTACTTACAAAATTGTCTCCCACTCCACTGAATTCAAATTATCTTTAATTATTATGATAGTCCCGGGTCCCGGGTTCGATCCCCGGGTCGGGCAAAGTGTTATTGAGTTTTTCTATCTGGAATTTCTCAGTAGCAGTCCGGAGTCTGGATCTGTGCCCGATTGATGGCAATAGGCTCGCCCCCTATTTCATGGGACTCAAAACATAACTGGCGAAATGTGGGTGTACTACCAGGTATACACCTCTGCCTAGCCCTTCGGGGATTACAGGCGTGACGATATGTATGTATGTGTATTATGATAGTCCCATACCGTGAATTTATGAAGTATGAATGAAAAGGTACCGCCCATTAATCTTTTCTGCCTAAACCTAGCCTTACGTCGTGTTTATAGTTTTTATCGCTATATCTCTGAGTGATAATACAATGTAGACCAAGGCAAAATGAGACTTTATCATTTAGCAAAACAAATGTTGACAGGTTTTCATTAATGCGTTTAATTTGGTGCCATTACCTAAGTATTAAGATAGTTAAACTAAACCACAAGGAACTGGTATTCTAATGAAGTCATATACCCTTGAATATTATATTATCAGTTTACCTATACAGGGTTATTTTTCAATGACCGACCAAATTTTCACTGGGTGTTCTACCCATGAATAATAATATGAACTACTTTCACTATGGGACCGACTCTGAAATCACAAAAAAAAACAGCTGTTTCATACATGTTCGTCGAGTAGGTATTGAACTTTTGTATGAAAAAGCAGATTTTTTTTTCATGATTTCAGAGTTGGTCCCATAGGGAAAGTTGCTCATATTCATGGGTAGAACACCCTGTGAAAATTTGGCCGGTCATTGAAAAATAACCCTTTATAGGTATGGTTATAGGACAAAAATCCGTACTTCATAAATGTTTCATTCAGGTAGGTACTGCTTATTCCTATGTATTATCATATCGGGGTACCTATTCGTATAGATTCGGATACTTCTTGTGTATTCAAAAAGTAAAACCACTCGGCGAGTTTCAAAGGTTCTAAAAGAAGTTATAGAGTCTGATCCTGTTGTGTATTCCGATACTGTGTTCTATTGGATTGTGTGCTGTATCGGTCATCTCTAGGAACACCAAGTTTGAAGGCCTTAGTTAAAGTTTTATAATAACCAAGCTAGAAAAGACACAATGTATTGCAATTAGGTACGAAAGTACGTCATCGTCTATCTTAGGCTCTACACAGACGGACCGCATTTTAACTGCAATCCAACCGCAAAATGCAGTTCAGATGCAGTTTGAAAAAGACAACGTCGTGTCAACTGCATTCAAACTGCATCTGAACTGCAATTTGCGGTTGGATTGCAGTTGAAATGCAATCCGTCTGTCTAGAGCCTAAGAGAGAGGGAAGGAGAGGGCAGGTCCCTAGATTATTGCGTATAATCTACAGATTGGTTTCGTAAGCGATACACAATACAGAGCAAGGATGATCCTCGCGAGGAGGCGAGCAGTCGAGCACTTCCGACGTCACCACTCTGTTATCGTTTTCGGCCTTGCCCGCAGGTTTCTCTGCCCGGTTCCCCGGTGACACGGCTTAATTAATTACTCAGTGATAAGTTTAAATTGACGACCGTTTTAATGAGCAGGTTTTGGACGGAAATTATACAAATAAATGGAGAGTAGCTCAACGTGTTCTGAATTCCCAGCACTTTCAAAATTCAAATTTGCTTGAATTGCTTTGAAATACCGTTAACTCTAAGGGACTGTCGACGTGAAGAGCGAGATGAACTCCGGCGAACCATGAACTTTTGGTTCCGTTAAAACTAACTTTATCCGAAGTGGACTAAACATTGAAAATGAAATCTCTATATATAATCTGCCCGTTGCAACGAACACCATAAAGTTAGTTGTTAGAGTAAAAGCACGGTTATTAAGGTAAAAAAATGCTAACTTTTGAAGGAGCACAACTGTATAACAAGTTACCGTCCTCTATTAGAAATGTAAAATCTTTCAATGCATTCAAAACTCAACTTACCCAGCACATCATTGCAGATCGATCACTTCTGGAGAAATGAATGTATTGGATGGGTAACTATTGCCTTGTAATACTGATGACGAACCTATTGTAACCTATAATATGTATGTTTTTAATATTGTTCTCAAGTAAGTGACATATTATGTTTTTATTGGGAATAAATTTTCTTTAAACCGAAACCGAAACCGAAAATACATAAGTATTACTTACAATCACCGTATAAACCAATTTTGGACTCGATTCACGTGAGGCAACTTCGACATGGGGTTTAAACATAACTGGCGATATATTATGGATATTGTACCTACTACAGCCTACAGGTACAGCCACGAGCAATAATATGTATACATTGTCACATTTTCTAAAATATCTTAACTTATACCATTCAAAAATTTGTGTACGTGTGTATATGTGTGTGTATAAAGGTTGTCTGTAAGAAATCGCTTTTAGCGATAAGGCCGCCCATTGTATCACCGCTTGTAGCCCTTTAAATTATAATTTGTAAGTTTTAATGGTGTACAATAAAGAGTATTCTATTCTATTCTACGATATTTTCTTCTAAAGTATCTTAGATATATTATGATTATTTAGAAAAAAATAGCGTACACATATTTTTGAATGGTCGAAGTTAAGATATTTTAGAAAATGTGACAATGTATACATATTATTGCTCGTGACTGTACTCCTCTGCCTGGCCATTTGAGAGTAACAGACGTGAAATGTTATTATTTTTGTGTTGATATAAACTATATGCAGGATATGAAGTCAAAATAAGATAGGAAAGACAGAAATATTGAACAAAATAACAAAACAGATGAAATCATAACGGAATTAATAACAGATGATTATTAATATTTAAGATAACTTACATCAGGCTATGCATATTTTCGAATGAGGTTGTTATAAGATATTTTACTATCGCATGTCATGTTCCTACTAGGTAACATTAATGATACTTTTTGTTGCCAAAATGAACACAGGCCCACGCACTGCGTACCTAATCGACCTCATATTAATGGCGTTTAAGATTATTAAGTAACTATATACTTCCTATCTGACACCACTGGGTTCAAAGACAAACTAATGAGCTTGACTAATTATTTGTAATCATTAACTGTGGCACTATCATTCTTTAACTGTAAAACAAGTAGTGATATTGAATGAGAAGAGGAATTCAAACTAGGTCTTATTGAATTATGTAATCCTACTATCCTATGCTACTAATATATTATTATAAACGCGAAAGTTTGAAAGGATGTTTGTTACTCTTTCACGTAAAAACTACTGAATGGATTTTAATAAAATTTGGTATGGAGTTAGCCGAGACCATGGATTAACACATAGTGTGTAGTATACACACTAACTATCACTGGGTTGGTGGGGAATAAAACCACTCTGGAAGTTTCTTCTAGTTCTTCTTTATTAGGAGAGTCTTCATTGCTTGCTGCCCGCTGACTGTGCCGAATGGGCAAAATGGGCCTTCTTTTATACAAAAATCTCCGCGCGATTGACCAATCACAAGCTTACAAAAACGCGGGAAAAGTTAACAACCAATCAGAATTAGGCAAAAAAGGCGGGAAAACATGGCACATTACCTTAAGTACTACGAAACTTTACCGTAACGAGAGCCAAGTGGTAAAATTCGACATTTTTACAAACTTTTTCTTAAACAATGTATAAAAAACTATTAATAATTGAATTCTATATGTTAAAAACTAATATCCAAAAATATAAAATCAACGAAAACATAACATAATAAACTTATAAAATCTTACTGCTAAGTCTACTATGTACACAATGAAACAATGCTAACACTATACTAACTTACTATACTATCACTTAATTCACAGTTATTTTAGTGTCTATGTATCACTGTTATTGTCTATACTGTTTATGTATCACTGTCTCTTATGTAAACACTGTCTATGTAGCACTATCACTTATATACTTGTCCCGCACATCACTCCCGCCGTGCGACCGCGTCGCATCAGCTACCGGTGCGGGCTCGACGTTCGTAGGCAGGGGCAGGATCACCAGCTTCCTCACTGGCCGGCGCAGGATACCTCCTCTGGTCAGCACGTCCACCGTCCGCACGACGTTGTCGGGGCCCGGATACGTAGCGACGACTCTTCCTCGGATCCACACGTTGCGGGGCAGGTTCGGGTCGACGATCTGCACGAGGTCATTGACTCGTACTGCCTGACCTCGTCCGTGGGGCTCCCGCCGGTGTTGGAGCTCAGGGAGGTACTCTTTGACCCAGCATAGCCAGAAGACGTCGGCTAGCCTTTGTGCGGCCCGCCAGCTGGATCGTGAGATGGTGTCTTGCTCGGTGAAAGTGCCTGGCTGTGGCACTCGCCCTGGTCCTCCCAACAAGAAGTGGTTAGGAGTGAGGGCTTCTGGATCTTCAGGGCTGACAGAGACGTGAGTCAGCGGACGACTATTCACGGTGTACTCTACTTCGGCGAGTAGAGTGGTGAGGACTTCTTCTGCTGGGTAACGTTCATGTAACGTCGCGGTGAGCGCTGTCTTCACAGAGCGAACCATTCGCTCCCAAGCTCCGCCCATGAATGGAGCTCCAGGCGGGATGTAGCGCCAGGAGATGGTCCTCTTCGCCGCTTCCTCTGCAGTCGCTGTGTCGATTGCTTGTCGTAGTTCTTTGTCGGCAGCCTTAAGGTTGGTGCCGTTATCTGACCAGATTTCAGTCGGGCAGCCTCGTCGTGCGATCAGCCTTCTGACCGCCATCACCGCTGAGTCGGCGCTGAGCGAGCCGGCGACTTCTAGGTGTATCGCTCGCGTTGTGAGACATGTGAAGATGGCCACATATCTTTTCTGTCGAGTTCGTCCGACGGTCACGAAGAGGGGTCCGAAGTAGTCGAATCCAGTGAAGGTGAAGGGTCGCTTGTGGTGAGCTAAGCGACATGCTGGCAGGTCCCCAGTTCTCGGATGCGGTGGTACCTGCGTCTTCATCCTACAGAACAGGCATCGTCGCAGTAGTGTGCGTGTGGTCGGGCGCAGTCTGAGTACCCAATACTGTTGTCTGCACTCGTTGATCGTGGCTTCTACACCAGAGTGATGAAGTTGCCGATGAATGTTCAGTATCCAGAGCTTGACTGTAGGATGATCACCGTCGATTACCAGCGGGTTCTTGAATTCTTCCTTCATATCTTTGATCGCTTGAATTCGACTTCTTAATCTGATGGTGCCGTTTACAGATACAACGCTGAGTTGATGAAGGCGGCTTTCTTTGTCGATGGGCTTCCCGTTGTTCAGGTTTCTTATCTCTTCTGTGAATGACTCTTCTTGAGAGGATCGCATCAGGAGTTCTTCAGCTGTTTTGAGCAGCTCTGCTGTGACTGGTAGCAGCTTCATCTCTCCTTGTGACGACTTCCTAGTCGTCGTGGGTGCCTGCCTTTTCACGGTAGTCTGGTTCTTCTTCCAAGCTGGATCGGTTTCTTTATTCTTCCTCGTTCTTCTGTAGTTGACTCTCTGCTTTGTAGTTCTACAGAGTTGGATGAATTGCAGAACACGTGCTGTTGAGTATCGGAGTCGGTCCCAGCTGGAGAACTTGGATGGGTCAGGCAAACCCTCTGCAAGCTTCGGTCTTGTCTTGTCGCTCATGTGATGCGTCTTCTCTTCTTCAGAAGGTTCTTCTGCTGTTGTTCTTGTGGTTTCTGTCGGCCATGACTCTTCTGAAAGGTACAAGAAGTCAAGCCCTTTGAACCACCGATGATCTCTGTTGAATGAAGCTGGAACGTCTCGTGTGGCGTCGTCTGCTACGTTCAGCTTTGTCGGAACCCAGCGCCAGTCGTTGACTTTTGAACTCTCTTCTATTGCTGCTAAACGATGAGCCACGTATGGTTTGTAGGAACGTGACCCTGTCCTTATCCAGGTTAGGACGGTCTTGCTGTCAGTCCAAAACACTTTACGGTCGGGCTTCCTCTCGTGTTCTTCGACCACTGTCTCCGCCAGTCTGGTGCCCATGACCGCTGCTTGCAGCTCTAATCTTGGTATCGATGTCAGCTTCAATGGCGCCACTTTTGCTTTGGCTATGATGAGGGACAGGGCGACCTCGCCATCCGCTGCCACCGATCTCCAGAAGAGAACCGCAGAGTAGGCAGACTCGCTGGCGTCACTGAAGACGTGGAGTTCTAATGTGGCGGCGTCGCTGTAGTGCAGATATTGCCGTGGGATTGCTACTTGGTGGAGGCTCTTTAGGTGTGCCATCCAGGTTTCCCATTGTTCCGCCAGGTCTTCATCGATCTTGTCGTCCCATGCTGTTCCTCTGCGCCAGACTTCCTGGAGGAGTTGTTTCGCCCTGATTGTGACAGGCGAGGCGAATCCAAGCGGGTCGAAGAGCGACATCACTATTCTCAGAGCTTCTCTCTTCGTTGGCTGTTTACCTTCTATAAGTGTAGCCGGTATTCTGGCTAGGTTGAGATTGAAGGTGAGCTCGTCCAAGTTGATCTTCCATATGACGCCCAGGACTCGTTCTGTTTGTTCTTCTGTTCTGTAGAGTTCTATGTCTTCTGTCTGGTTGTCTTCTCCAAGTGATTCTAGGAGTGACGCTGAGTTCGACTTCCACTGCTTCAACTCGAAGCTGGCCTTCATGTGCACTTCTCGCACACTCTTCGTGACGCGTATGGCATCTTCGAGGCTTCTGAAGCTGTCTAAGTAGTCGTCGACGTAATGTTTTTGTATGATAGCGGCGGCGGCTTCGGGATGCGATTCTTCATGCTGTTTCGCGTTCAAGTTCTTGACGTAGATTGCTGTTGATGGTGAACTTGACGCCCCGAAGATCAATGACGTCATCCTGTATTCTTCTGGAGGTTGACCGTCGCGTCGATCGCCGCGCCATAGGTACCGCAATGCATCTCTATCTTCTGTTCTCAGCTTGACTTGCATGAACATCTCCTTGATGTCCGCTGTAACTGCGACCATGTGTTGCCGGAACCGCATGACGACGCCTGGTAGTGATTGCAGTAGATCGGGACCTTTGAGTAGCATGTCATTGAGTGCTACTCCTTTGGTCTTGGCTGCCGCGTCGTGTACTACACGAAGTTTGTCCGGTTTCATTGCGTTGATCACGGCGAAGTGAGGCAGATACCAGGTCTTGTCAGCTGTCTTCTGTCTCGGGGCAGGTTCAGCGTACCCCTTTGCGATGAGAGCGTCCATCTGTTCGACGTACTTTTTCTTCAGTGCGGGGTCACGATCAATCTTCTTTTCGATGCTGAAGAGCCTCTTCAGTGAGCTTTCATAGTTATCTGGAAACTTGACATCTTCTTTGCGCCAGAGAAGACCGGTCTGGAATCTGGTTTCATCTATTTTCGTTGTTGTCTTCTCCAGAATTTGAAGTGCTTGCTCTTCTGGATCAGTCTTCGGTCTCTTGGGGTTAATACAGAGAGCGTCCATCTCAAAATATTGCTTCACAAGATCTTCTATGTTATCTTCTGGATCTTCTGCTAGGTGTGACACGAAGTGGATCTTCTGGCCGAAGGTTCGCGTCTGGCTGCCGTGGAGTACCCAACCTAGTGGCGTGAGAGATGCCACTGGATGGTCGTTACTTCCTCTTCTGGTCTCCGAAGTCAGCAGAAGATGCCAGTTGTCTTGCCCGATGAGTATTCGTGGCTTCGCATTCGCATATGTGAGATGTCCTCGGATGTCGCATAGGTGTTGACATCCTTCCACCAGTTCTTGTGGTACCCGTTGAGACGAAACCTGTAGATTCTTCACTGTGCGCGCTTGTATTTGCTCTTCATGATCGTTGAGCCCCTTCAGCTTGATGGTGACTCTTCTCGATGTCGATTCTGATGCCTTCATGTCATTGATGGTTTCTATCTTCAATGGATCTATGGGTCCTGTTGCTCCGATGCTCGTCACTACACTGTCGTCGACGAGCGTTACTGTTGACCCGTCGTCCATCAATGCGAAGGTGTCGATGGCTCCTTTTGGTCCCTTCACCTGGACCGGTAGGATCTTCAAGTAGGACTGCTTCTTGACTGTCCATGTCGAATTGATGACTTCTGTTTTCTCTTTGTCTTCTGTTGTCTCTGCTTTCTCAGTCTTCTTTTCGTAGTGCAGCATCTTGTTATGAGAGTACTTGCAGCTATTGACACCACACTGCTTGACTTTGCAGTTGTGTGTCTTGCTTCTGTAGCGTAGACATTTGAAGCAGAGGCGTTTGGACTTGGCCATGTCCCATCTTGCGTTCGCGTCCAGTTTCTTGAACTGTTCACATTCTGTAGCGTTGCTGTGTCCCGTGTCATCACACACGGCGCACTTCGATGTCTGTGTCTTCTCAGTCATGTTGTTGACCCGTTGCGTCTTCTTTTGTTGTGTGGTCGAAGTAGGTGCTGCTGTCTGTTCAGGTAGCGCGTAAGGTCCACACAACTCTGCTTCCCTTTTGAAGAATTTTTCAATTTTGATAAGGCAAGGATCTTCACGTGGCTGCGTGGCTGAGAAGTCATAGTATCTGTAGCGTAGAGTCGGCGTCAGCTTGTCCACCAGTGTCTTTGCGAGCTCCGGGTTGTACATGTAATTGAAACATCCTAATGTCTTCAGTGTTGCCACGACGTTGGACACTTTGGTGGCGAATATGCAGATGTCCCTCGGCGACTCGGTGAGGCGAGGCAGGCTTCGAAGTGTCTCCATCTCTAGCATAGCTATTGATTCTGGTCTTCCAAATCTTGATTCTAATGTCTTCATGACTTCAGCTGGATGCGCGTTGGTTATCAGGAGACCTTCGACCGCTTCTCTGGCCTTCCCCTTCAAATTTCTTCTTAGTCGGTTTGTGTTTTCGACTGAGGTGAACATCGCTTCTGTTTCGTAGTAGGCGGCGCGAAAAGGTAGCCACTCTTGATGAGATCCACTGAAGAATGGTAACTCGACGAACTTGGGTCGCTGGGTGGCACCGATAGCCCGAGTGATGGCTTCGGCTAGAAGGGCCAGGTCAGTTTGACCTCCCGCCGGTGGCTGACGCGTCTCTTCATGCTTCGCTGGCCTTGGTTCTTCTATCTGGACGATGGCTGGTTCTTCTGGAGGGTTGTGAGGTTCATCGGCGATGGCTAGTATCGGACGATTTACTTGTTGCTCCAACCAGTTGTCCACTCTTGCATTAACTTCTGACTTTGAGTAGACAGTGACGTCATCTTCTTCATCATCCTCGGAGTCTTCCTTTTCCAAGGTAGCTAGGCGTGCTGCGGCGAGTTCCACTTGAAGGCGAAGTAAATCTTCTTTCGCCTTTGCAATCTTGAGTTGCTTCGTTCTACTATGCGTTGATCCCCCCTTTCCCCCATTCTTGCTAGGGGCGGGGAGGTCCTGTAGACCAGTCGTCTTCGGCGGACCGGCGTTGTTTCTCGAAACTTCCTTTACTGTAGCGGTTTCTGTTGGGCGAGTTTCTTTGACAGCAGCAGGCGGCTTCAGCAGCTGTTTGACCTTCGATTCCGCAACCAGCGTCGTCGTAGCGGAAGGGGTTACGGACGGGGCGACGGCGCCAGCGGGGTGCGAGGGGGGAGGGACACTCGTAGATGCGGCGGCGGTAGCAGCAGTCGAAGTAGTCTGTTCGGTGCCGGAAGTCTCGTTCGATGGATCAGTCGCCGCGGAGGTGTCTGTTCGTTCGGATGTCTCCGTGGCAGTCGTCCCTGTAGCTGTTGATTCTTCCGTGCTGGCTTCTGCACTGGTACCGATCGGCTTGCGGCCCCTTCCCTCGGAGCGTGTGACGGGCATGTTGTCAGCTGATCACTATCTTCAGTCTTCAAAAATAATCTTCCCTAATAAATCTTCACGTAGAAAGTATCTTCCCTATAACTGTAGCACGAATTCTTCACGTAGAAAATATCTTCCCTATAACTGTAGCACGAATTCTTCACGTAGAAAATATCTTCCCTATAACTGTAGCACGATTCACGAAGTCTTCATGTAGAATATCTTCAGGTCTATTCCCCACAATATCCGGCGCTCGAAGGACCATTTAATGTGTAGTATACACACTAACTATCACTGGGTTGTTGGGGAATAAAACCACTCTGGAAGTTTCTTCTAGTTCTTCTTTATTAGGAGAGTCTTCATTGCTTGCTGCCCGCTGACTGTGCCGAATGGGCAAAATGGGCCTTCTTTTATACAAAAATCTCCGCGCGATTGACCAATCACAAGCTTACAAAAACGCGGGAAAAGTTAACAACCAATCAGAATTAGGCAAAAAAGGCGGGAAAACATGGCACATTACCTTAAGTACTACGAAACTTTACCGTAACGAGAGCCAAGTGGTAAAATTCGACATTTTTACAAACTTTTTCTTAAACAATGTATAAAAAACTATTAATAATTGAATTCTATATGTTAAAAACTAATATCCAAAAATATAAAATCAACGAAAACATAACATAATAAACTTATAAAATCTTACTGCTAAGTCTACTATGTACACAATGAAACAATGCTAACACTATACTAACTTACTATACTATCACTTAATTCACAGTTATTTTAGTGTCTATGTATCACTGTTATTGTCTATACTGTTTATGTATCACTGTCTCTTATGTAAACACTGTCTATGTAGCACTATCACTTATATACTTGTCCCGCACACATAGGCTTTTTATCCTTGTATTCTCACGGGAACGGGACCTATGCGGATGAAACCGCGGGATGTCTGCTAGTAAAATATAAATAAAAGAATTAAGTCTTTATTTCTAATTTCTTAAGGTACACCAACTATGGTGCCAACCTTCTTCGTCAATTCATTGAGCTCTTTAAGTTTCAAGTTGCGCTAATAATTACTGACAAATGCATACACTGACTGGTTCTTACTCTCGTCCCCAAAAGATCATCTCAGACACTAATCTGCGTGGTCCTGACATTAATTATGAGTTGACCAATATAACGCCTAGACGTTAAAAGAGACTGTGATCTCTTAGTTCCTTTCGTTGTTTTAGAGTACCTAGTTAGTCTCAGAGTAGACAGATAGTAATACACAGACCTTAGTGGTTAAGAAAAATGTTTTGCTTATTGACTTGAAAAAGAAACTAGTGAAAAGTTTACCAACAAAATCAATATCAAAATCAAAAGTCTTTATTAAAACTAGGCTGAGAATCAGCACTTTTTGAACGTCAAAAAAAATATAAAAAAGACAGTCCCCCAAAAACGGCCCACCCTTCGTAACAACGTACTGTTGAATGTCAGTAGGTACCTACTCACACAAGTAAGTAGTAGTCACATAATTGTTTGTCGCACTACCTCTGTGTTAAACTATAGTAGTGTGTAACTACTTAACTGTCACGCAATGGTTTGTCTCACCAGCGCGATGTGGAACTTCAGATCGCAAAAGTGTGCATTCGAACTATGTAAGTCGCAGTACAGTTTTGTCGCAGAAGTGTTAATCGCACATCCATTTGTCGAGCTCACGTTGTACCTAGAGTCTGCAAAAAGTATTTGTAAAAACAAATTTACAAATACTTCTCCGCAGAGAGCTAAAGCTTTGCGGTATTTCGCAGTGGGGACTCTTACACCTCCATGCTGCTTCTGACAGCCCTGTTTATTATCTAAGTCTGACCATCTTGCGGACACTCTGCAATGCACGTGCTTATCTATCCAGCCCAGTGTCATACTTAAACCATGTCAGATACAGTATTATCAACTTTCCCTGGCTGAATGCATTTTGCCTATCCATAAAAGGTATTTCCGAAAACGGGGAAGGCATCCTCCTGGCGTACAGTCAAAGTTGCCGAATTGGCCTTCTTAATGTATTTGGTATGCATTTTCTAGCTCCTGTGATAGCGGGGAATGTGTGAATGAAAGTGTAGTCATGCCCGGCGAGCCCAGTTGGACAACTAAAGGGTTATGACCAAATGTTAGTACCGTCTACATGTAAGTCATTTAGACCCTGTTTACAATTACAGCCGAGGCGACTTAAAACTTGGCCTTTCGATATCTTCATATTTTAAGAAGTTATTTTTGGGACAGGCTACTTAGAAAAGTTTTTGCTAACCTAAGTTATGTACTTACCGATATTTTTCTCTTGAATGTACTCAAGTCTTTATAAGTTTTAACAGTTAACATTATTACAGGTTCATTATTTTTGTCTGTTGAAGTGTTGTAGTTGTAAAGTTATTCTAATGTGACCTTTCGTTGTACCTTCTTACGTAAAGTTAATATATATTTCTAGAATTAGCATACCTCCCGCCACTGCACTGCCTCCTTGGACTAGTGGTCGCAAACGCTACTGCTGAGCATGAGGTCCCGGGTTCGATCCCCGGGTCGGGCAAAGTGTTATTGAGTTTTTTCATCTGCTGAGTCCCGATTGATGGCAATATGCTCGCCCCCTACTACATGGGACTTAAACATACTGGCGAAATGTGGGTGTACTACAGGTACACCTCTGCCTATCCTTTCGGGGATAACAGGGGCGATGTCACGTTACATACATGGATGTTTCGTTACTTACATCAGAAACTAAATATTCGCATCACCTCCACAACGGTAGCGAAACGGCGACGCCATACATTTTTACTGATATGTAGAATTTGTGAAGTTAGGGTCGGTAGAGTTAGGCCGTGTAGATTCAGAAGCTTGGCTCTCTGAACTGACTGATATTAAAAGTTGTCTAACTCTAATACCATGTAATATGTATTTTTTTTGTAATATTGTGGTAAGAAACTATTTTTTGTTATTATTATTATTTTTATTTGCTTTTAACTCTCGGAACCCATGGTTTCCGGTCCTTTTAAGGCGTACGAGGGACCTAAGCCAACTCGTAGAGGCCCATTGTCGTCTTTAATGAAATGAGGCACCAACTGCAGATTTTCCCTGTATGCACTAGGCAAGGAAACCTGTGACTGGTGTAAGACTATTGCAGACTATGGCAACAAAAATACTGGTCTATATGGTAGGGTGGATAAAATGGACTGGATACCTAAAACTATGAAGGACTATCGCCCCTGCCTTACCAATCTTATATAGGTATACGGATTAAATGGCAGGGGGTGATTTGCACACTCAATATTGGGACCTCTAAAACGGCCGCTAACACGTAGTGACCACCGAAGATTGATTGCGAAAAATTTGATGGTAATTTAGTATAAGAATCTCAAAACAAAAAATATTTGCACCTGTGAGAAGTCAGTGCGTGTCGCTAGCATTATAAACTAGTTATATAACGAGAAAATTAATAGCATGTCAACAAGTACAAAAAAATATAAGATAAACAACGTTTTCCTCATAAACATAGGAAACAGTCACAGTACGAATGTATACTAATTGCAAAGCAACTAATCATTTTGTTTTGTTTACCTAATGAATATCTAATGTGACCCGTCATTAACTGTATTTTAAATCACCTATTACTACCTACTAATTATTTTACTATAACTTAGTGTTTCCAATATTTACCTTAAAGAGGCTACCCTCCTTCTTTATGCATTGTAATAACCGAAAAGCGAAATATGCGACATGGACAATCTAGCCACAGTGCATACGCAATGAAAGAGTTGGGATTGACAGAAGATAATGCACATAACTAACTTAAATGTAGCGTCGTGACTGGGGAATCCCCTTTACGTAACGCCTTTGCCCTGTGCATCGTTAGTCTCGCATAACATAATTATTATTACAATCTTGTGTCTGGACTTCAAAAGAGACCGTGACCCCTGAGTTTATTCCGGCATTTCTTCTCAGGGATCAGTAACATTAAAATGCCATTTAGTTTAAAAAAAAATGACATAGGTATATACTGTAATGTATTTATTTATTATTATTTATTTATTTATTAAAATCTCCCTCCCTCCTATCTCTCTCTCTCCTATCTGGGAAGATCTACTTACAGAAACAAATATCATTTCATTTCAACTGGAAAAGGTCAAAGAAGAAGACGAAAGAATAGACGACGTCTAGGGCAGTGGAAAAGTTTCCAGAATTCCGCGAAATCATATACACACATCAAAAGTGTCTAGGGATCAACATATATTTTTGCAATAACTTTTCTCCTGATTGATATTAATTAAAATTTTCTTTAAGGATTCATCAAATAAAGTGTTTTCGTTTGTCACAGTAACGATAAACCAAGTCACCTTTGCATTAATAAAGAAATTTGCCATTTTCATAATAAAGGGATTTTTGACATTTGAACCACTAACATTAAAGTTCGAAAAAAAGACTGAAATAACAGTTTTCTTTAAAATTTTATTGGGTAACTTAAACAATTAATAATCCGTGTTTCTACCGCGAACACTAACAACACAAGAACATCGGTTTGGCATACTCAAAATGAGTTCTTCCAAATCACGCTGTGGAATGGCCGCCCATGTTCGTTGCAACAACAAAAAAAGGTCTTCTTGCGACTGGATACCCTCCATATTCGGCAGAGCTCTTCTCTGTAGCATATCCCATGCATGCTCAATCGGGTTCAAGTCTGGCGACTGAGCAGGCCAGGACAGGACATTGATGTTAGCTGCGGCGAGAGTCTGTCTTACAACTCTTGCGGTGTGCGGTCGTGCATTATCATGCATTAACTGAAATAAGGGACCGATTTGCACTTGTAGAGGAACGATGACGTCTGATACAATCGTCTCAGCATAAATTTGAGCGTTGAGGTTGCCTCTGATCCAAATCAACTCAGTTCTTCCGCCGATCCAAATACCCGCCCATACCATGATGGTTCCACCACTATAAGGATGGACTTCCTGGCAGGATTTTAATCGCTGTTGGCGTCCAGGGGTTCTCCAGTGTCGTATACGTCTTGTATCCGGTCTCATACCAAAACGAGACTCTTCAGAAAAGCACACGAAACGCCATTGTTCTTCTGCCCAATTTCTGTGTTCAAGAGCCCATTGATATCGAATCCTACGATTGTGCATTGCTATAGGTGGTACCCGTAGCGGTCTTCGGGAATGAAGGTTCACTTCATGCAAGCGGTTTCTGACTGTTTGGTCGCTAATTAAGTTCCCTGAAGAGTGATGAAGCCTCACGGCTAACATCATGGCGGTTATTGTTGGAGCTCTTCGAGTTAAGATTTGAATGTATCGGTCTTGTCTCCGTGTGGTGCAGCGATACCGTCCTCCATGGCGCTCAGCCACGGAGGCAAATATTGGCAGCTGATTTTCATCTTTTACTCGAATTTGATTAACAGTTCCTGATTCAAATTATGAAATGCACCAAAAAGGATCCATATAAATTTACAAAATCATAAATTTATTACAAAGCCACATCTCAATCTCAAGAAATTCGCATAAAAATGCTTGATCCCTAGACACTTTTGATGTGTGTATTTTGTAAACTGTCGGACAAAATACCGAATGCAAACCACAACAAATTCATCAAACAGAAACAATTTGATTACAGAAATTCAATGACGCAATAAACAAAAATGTGTTATATAAGTTTTATAGTGCTTTTAATATATTTCTTCTGTTTTCTTCCTCTTGTATATGTAAATTCATTCTTGTAAAATTTTTAATTCGTTACATAATTTAACGTGTTTTATTATTTTAATGTCCACAACGCGAGAAAAAACGGTGACTGTTACACTACCGCTAAAGTTTATAAACCTCTAGTCTTAATAGGTAACGCACTACTAAGAATTAAGAACCAAAAACTAAAACACATTATGTAAATACTTTAACACGTTTTTCTACGGACTATTTAATGATGGATGAATAGCAACCCAACAATAGTTTAGGTATTTGAGATTAAATTCTTTCACATTTTTAAAGAAATATACGCCGCACCAAATAAAACATGACGTACTGACTTAACGTACGTACCTATCAGTGTTGGGCAAAATTGAGTTTGATTGATGATTAAATTATTTAATCATGACTAATGTCTAATGACTAAACAATTCTATCACGGTGTAATGATTGATGATGGATTAGTTTTAGTCATTACAGTTGTGAAAAAGTTCTTTTTAAACGTGAATCTATACATCTCTGCCGGACCCCTTCTAAAATAGATAGGCGTAATGTTTTGTTATGGAAATACATTTAAAACCATGCACCGACATGTGGCTGTAGCAATCGCGAATAATTTGCTGTTATGCATTGAAGAGTTCCATTGCCTGTCGTCTTCGGTATTAAGAAATTTATTTCTTATAATTACCCTATCAAATTAAAAAATAATTTTGAAAATCCATAAATACCGGAGTAACGAAGCAACAAATCCAAAAAAGGAACAAAAAACATATACATCTGAGTTGCGAACCTCCTTTTATGAAGTTGGTTAAAAAGGAGGAGGTTATCAAGTATCAAAAACTGTAACTTAGTGAAGTGTTATAAATCTTTAGTCAACAATCATGAATAATGATTGATGACAGATGATTGATTTATTTAGTCATTATTAAATCAATCATGACTAAATCAATCATTACTAAATTAGTCATGCATATCAATTCATTGAAAAAAAATGTTGTTTGACCCAACACTGGTATGTACGTACTTGTTTTAAGATCCGCCCGTGTAAGAAACCATCTCTCAGGCTTCGTCTTGGTCTTCATAGTTACTTCTGTCCTCTGTTATTTTTTCCTATATTTTCGTCTTGGTCAAAGATATTCAATACTTACTGAATAGCAGTAGGAAATCACGAATAAAATTGTAACACAATTTTAAAATGTCTTCACAAGTCTATGAGTCTAGTTCAGTATATACGCTCTCCAATATTGCTATGTTATGCAAGATGGCTGACTGAGACATGCGATCACAGATTTTCTAAAACATTTCTTCGCAATCAATCAAAATCAAAATCAAAAGTCATTTATTCAAATTAGGCTGAAGATCAGCACTTTTTGAACGTCATAAATTCCCCCAAAACGCCCGCCCTTCGCCACTTCCTAGTGTTTTTGCTGGGAAGAAGTGGCGGAACAAACTCCCCAGCAACACGTCTGTCTGATATGTTAGAAGAACAGTTTAAACATCATTGGTAATTAATAAACTTAATCATTTAAATTAAATAATTTGATACATGCTAGCTAGCACACACCAATATATCTTTAATATCTTAAACCTCTTTGGTTTTGGTCTACCACAATCTCATCTAGAATTAAAAGGGAATCAGACATATTTTTACTTACTTCTCATTTCGGTTGTACTTCTCATTACCTTCACGGTTACTACCACCCTCCAGATGCCAAGCTTTGACCCGTGTCTAGCAGATCTATCAAGAACTTTTTACGAATAGAAGGTGGCGAGACAAGCCTTCAGTATACCTCTAGAACAGAACCACAGCTACTACTAGAAATGTCCAGCAAAATGTATAAACATCTTCACCAAGAAATATAACCAAACCAAAACCATTAACGCAAACTCCAAACCCTCATTGATAACGTTACAGTTTCACAGGCCTCAGGTAGATGACCTTCGAAATAAATCCAATGATAGGTATGGCAAAAGTGCCTCGCATTGTAATAAGTATTGAGTAATTATTACGGTTATTGTTCACTTTGTAGGTTAGTTTTTATACGCATGTGTACGTATGTACTAAAACTGTAAGTTCGTAATATAAACATTTCCTGTTGGTTTTCATGACAGTAACCAGGAACAATTTTAATTTCACTTTAAATAGCCTTCACTACAAACTTTACGAACCTTGAGAGCCTAAAATGTAAGTCTAGATCTATAATGTAATAGGCATTTTGCTAATTACTGTTCGAGTATAGCCCCGGGCTATCTAGTCCATTAGATATCAATCAACAATATTGATATTTAAATAATTAGGTGATGTCTTTGTATAGCCAGGAACAGTGCGTTATCTGCATATCATTAACACATTACAACTTAATAACACAATAATCTAATGACATAATAATCTACTTCAATTAAACATTTCTTTTGTTTAATCATTTTTGCTTAATTAAAAATTCTCTAATAATTTTCTCATTAAAATATTACATAATAATAAACTATTAAAAGAAATCTGCCGGTATTTATACGAAACTTAAAAAAAACTATTTCAATCCTTTCACAACGATAACCGAATTGAGGAGAACTTTTGTTGTATCTGCCAGAATCGCCTCCCGATATTTTCTAGATACTATAATTGTTTTTAATTCGTAAATAAATAGGATTAATAATAAAATAAAGAAAGAAAGAAAATTACTTATTTAGACGCACACACGTGAACATTTTTAAAACAAAAATACAAACAATTAAAAAAAATTTAGTAAAAGTCCTGTGCGAGGCCAATAAGGCACCTATCTCGCTTTGCAGTATTTTATTTAGCAATATTTAATCTATCTATATCATAATGTTGGCAATGAAAACGTCACAAAATGTTCTTGAGAGTAGCAAACAAATGAGTGTTAGAAAGAGGTTTGTTGTTGCCTAGTTTTTTCGACGAAACCGGTATGTAGAACACTTCAATAAAATCAACGGCAGTGATATTTTTAGTTTCTATTTTTATTTTCATAGTCGTTCCAGTGTGATAAACGGAGGAATCTTTCTGGACGCGCTCATAGGTTGATCTTATTTAGCCTATTGATAATTAGTTTTGCTTCTGTTATCCGTCGTTAGGTACACGTGATGCAATGAAGTTGAATTACTTCGTCGCATCACGTGTAACGAAGTTATTTCTTCCTTCTTCATCAGCATTCATTGGCTTAGCCTTTTCTCGACGCTTTTGCGGTCTGCTGCCGTTCACACCGTATACGATGGCTAAATACCAGTGCTTTATATGAAACGACTGCCCATAAAACAACCCAGTAACTGGTTGTTAGATTTTGGAGTTCTTACTGAACGTAACGACTGTCAAAAATCTATTAATGACAGCTGGGAACACCAATTGTCACTCATCCACGGACCGACCTTGGTAACAGTAGCTTAACCTTTGATAAACCTCTTCATTCGACATTTCCTTCGAAATGGCCTTCGAAATGATTATTGTTATTTAATTTTTTTTACCAATGTGATTCGGCATGTTAAATAAAAGTTATTACTTATTAATTTGTTATTATTTAAAATAACACAATAAATCAATAAATTTACATATAAATTATTACGAAATTTTCTTATTTCCAGCAGCTATAATTTTGTAGTAAGTAGTAACATCAATCTTTAAAAATATATTAATTTAGTTATTGTTTTACATACCTAAGTTCTTAAATTTATTTTTGCAAGAAGACAAAGCGAAAAATTGGCAAAAATCATAAAATAACTACTAAATTCCGTGGACTATATTCGGGGATATCTCCTTAACCGTATAACATAATTATAATATTACTAAAAATATGTAAAGTGATACATTTGTTCAGTTGTATAAAATTGACAAATACGGAAAGTAAACACGGCGGCGGAAAATAAACCATGAAAAACAAACATACACTTTTCAATTTTTATTTCGAAGTAGTTTTTCCTTCGGACGAATATAAAACGGGTGCTAATTGGTACCGATTCAAATGTGTACGATTTTTGACGCGCACCGACGTGTCCGGTGAAGAAGATTTACACAAAAAAAATATATTGTGATAAGAAAATGTTACTATTGAACATTTTTGTTGTGTTGACAATATCATTGGGTGAGTGAATTTATCTACTATTTGATTGATTGTAATAATATCTTGGAGATCTTATAGGAAATGTGCGGGGTGGCAGGGGAGGGATTGATGTTGATACGGATGTAAGTAGCAGGCTAAGTTACGAAATGGCAGAAACTTTATGAAAGGACTTTTGGATGCTTAAGTAACAGTAGGAAGATGTAGTTACCTAACTTAATAAAGTGTGTAATCAATAAAGATACAGTGGGTAGGTAACAAGAAAATTATAGTGAAGGAAAAGTAGCGCCGGTTCGCCCACTGGAAAATTAGATGGGTCCAAGAGACGATCGCAACATGGCTTATTTGCTAGCCTACATTGTGCTTCTCATTGCTAGACGAAAGCCTACCCATAGTACCCATTCTCCTTTCAAACCAAACATGGTCACTCTCATGTTTTTAACAACAGCAAAAGTATGAGTCTGCTACGCATACGAAGAGATCCGTACAAGATTTAAAAGCATTAATTTAAATAACTTACATTTTATTTTCATAACTTCTTTACTTTTTGCTAGGTAGCTTAAAAATTACAAATTTCATCTTCCTAGAATAGTTCATGCGAAAAATACACATTTCTCGGAGGTTTTGTATTTTATAATAAATTTGCCATCATGGTAGGATAAAAATACACACTCTTATTTGAATATACTAATATTGTATTATTATACGTAGGCATGAAGGTATGAGTGGAGTTACTAATAATATAACAGAATGGAAGTCTTGAGGTGTCTAAGTTATATAAATGTATTTTAAGCGACAAATGGTGATGATGGAAGCACAGAAACTTACAAACTGAAATTGAAACGGTTCTATTTTGTCAATTTGGCGGTGGAACCCGGGTAGAATTGTGCGAACCATACAGACGATTTGTGTGTCAAAGTTGGTTATTTCCGAAACAACTAAATGCTATCGCCTAGAAATGTTATATATTCATGGACGATCTTCTCTTTTTTCCCAAGTTTGCAAAGCTAAAATTACAAAAAAATACCAAGTTAGTTTTGCGGTCTTATGGGATTAATAATAAACGTTGAAATGGAAGTATACGTACCCACATAAGTTTATTTTTTTACGAAAATATCGGTGGGTTCCGACCTGCTCTCGGCCCATAATTTTAAAATAAAAATAGACATAAAAAATAATTTACCTGCGAAGAACTGGTTTCTAACGCACATATACCTGTGTGATATAAGTAGGTTCCTAGCCGCTACGTATTTGAATACCGCTTCTTTAGGTAAACAACTCGTGGGTTTGATTAAAACACATTCAATGGGCTATAATATGACAAAAATTTAGTTTTTAGTCCCTCATCTAGATTACAAGAAAATATTCGACACATATTTTTTTATTTTTCAATTTTTGGAAAACTGCTTAGATAAAGTGCATAAAAGTTGAGGAGAGGGGGCTTGTAACGTCATTAACTTGTATTTACTGTACTGGCAAGTGACGTCATGCGACATTTTGACTCGATGTATCACTGTTATTTTTTTATTACGTGAAAAAAGAAAAAATATGTGTCGAATAGAATAGAATAGCATATTTATAAAATATTTTCTTGTTATCTAGATAAAAAAATTGAATTTTGTCAAATAGCCCAGTCTATTATTTTATAACTATGTTTTATAGCTGTGTTCGTGTGACGAGTGTTTCTCAGAATTGTGTTCTTCTGAGGTTCATGTAGAAACGTCACCGATTTCGTCTACAGAATAATCGGCAACGTGTCAGAATGTAGAAACATTTCTTTTGTTTTGAGCACGACAATGTCAAGAATGAAGAGAAGAAATGTGTGGATTCTTCAGTCGACATTAGTCTACAATATCTTGCATTATTTCTTCTATAATCGGGAGAAATGTTTCTACCATCTGTCACTAGACGATTCTTCCGTCGACATACCCTTTTCATGGTGAGCATGCTACGCGCGCTGAAGTGTTCGTATGGATTAAGGAGCCATGCCTGATAAATAAACATGAATATGTAGTAAGTTTAGTTTTAAAAGGGAAAAAGTCCGTGATTCGACCTGAACAATACTGTTGTATGGATCACAATGCTGGGAAAAAAAATAAAAAATATTGCATGCACCAGAGATGAGAATGTGGAGTCACTAAAATTGATAAAGTAAGAAATGCGTATCCTATATAACAATAAAAAAACTTACCTTTAATAAATAAATAAATAAACAACGCGTTCAGGGTGTTGTTGCGCCTGCTTCGCTTCTGTAGAGCATCGGCGATGTTTGCCGACGCACGTTGGACAGTTTCGTCGCAGTGTGGCGCAAGAAATGTGGATTATGAACCTGGGCGGTATCCACTTTTTACCTGGGTTATCATTTCCGTCGTTTTAGGAACTTTTAGGTTTTACCTACGACAAAGTTTAGTATTAGATCTACTTAATTTGCTTATTTACTATTACATATTGGTGGTGTTCGCATTTAAATATTAGATATGGCTCCCTAAACCACACAGACATGCGGTGAAAAATCTGTTGAGCTGCCTATATTTATGTTAATCCATTTTTTACCTACATACCTATTTCTGTGACCTGAAACGTGGTTCGGATGGTTAATAATAAGGTTGCTCTTGTGTGCGTCACGTCACACTGTATAATTTTATATATTTATGCGCATACAAGTTTTAAAGTCATTCTCTAGTAGGTAAAGAAATTTATTGATTGAGACTTACCGGTAAAATGAGGTTACTTTACTTACTTACTTAGTTACACAAAGTTCAAATTAATGTTTTAATCTGTTTTACCGAAAAGGTACCTACGCAGCTGATTATTAGTTCTTCTATTAGGAAATCAAGTAGTACCTACGATTAAGGTCGTTTTAATTTTTACCAGCTAGCACGACAGAAAAACATGTAATTGAAACCTGAAACTTTCGTCGAAAATACGATCTTAATAATGGAGGGTACGATGTAATGATTTCGTATGGAAGCAACCTCATTTTCATAAGCATTAACTTTTCTTTCACCGGAATTAGTCATTCTTTTTTATATAAAAATCGTTTCTTAGTTATCATTTAATGTTTCATCCTATTTTGTAAAAATATACCTACATGAGTTTTTATTAATACTTAAGCAATTTTACCCCGTTCTATGGTTCCCCGTTCCTCGTTTTACCTTCATGTAATTTTCAACAGTTGTAGTAGAGCTGCAAACAATTCGATGTTCATCTCACCCGCGGCATCTATATTACGATTTTTTAAACTTACGTAGTTGTATGGGCGTAGCGCTTAACTTATGATGTTACTGCGGTTCCTGCTAAGGGTATTCACGCACCCAACCACCCACGTTCCGTCACCCGCCGTCAGATGGCGTTAAACTCATTCCTTTTGTCTGAATCTATTAAGAGACTCTGTAGTGGCAAAAAAAATAAAAGAGACTTAAATTGTTAGGTTACGTTGAAAGGATCAATAAGAGGCCACTAACAAAAAATATTTACAAGGCAGTTGTAAATGAAAACTCCGGAAAGACGCTTAAAAGGACAAACACACTGACCTTATTGGTGATATTCTTCAGAAAGGTCAGGTGCGCAGTACCTACATACTTGCAAAGTGTACGTATAGGTATGAACAGAATCAAAAGGAAAATGAATTAAAAGGTGTGTGTAAAGATCGTAGCAGGTCGCGTTCTGTAGTTATTACCCCTAGGTATTAATAAGCGGAAGAATTTTAAGTATACGTAAGAGTTTTATGTGTAAACTGTAGTTTTTATTAATTTAGAAAAAGAAATCGCTAAGGTCCTTCTTACACCAGCTTTTTTAGGCTCCTTCGTTCAGATTGCATGTGGGGTTCGAACTAACCAACGCTTACTTTGGTCCACTATTACACCTGAATAATGACGCAGCAGATATTGTATCGCGCTTACCCGGGAGCTTCCGTGACTCTGTGAGACTAGAGCCGATATAATAAAAAATGTCTCGACAAAGCCGACGGACAAAGAAGATCCGCCTCAATCACGCAGGTCTCACTCGTTCAAGAACATCACGATTAAATAATTACGCAGAATACCAAACGCTTTCAAGTTACACAGAACTGTAAACACTGCTGTCTCCGATACAAAAATGTCTGCTTGAACATGCAATGAAACCGTAGCAAGGTTAACTGTTTTTTTCTTCATAATTTTGTTGTAACGTAATTATTGAGATAAGAAAAACAGCGCTCTTGTTTGAAATGGTAACCCTACGCCAGCGAAGCCTTAATAGGTAGGTACCTGTTCTATACTTTAATTAGAATACGATTATTTTGATATAATTGATGTCTATCTGAGTGATTCCAGTTCAAGGAAAAGGTGACTGTTCTAAAACTATAGCCCCAGGGAAAACGCACGTTAGTGTAGGGCTCTTCAAGGTGAACTGAGGACTTGCGTGGTGGAAAAGGTTGTGGGAACCCGCTGGATGTTAGACGCACTGGATCGGTCTGTGTCGCTATGTTTGGGGGAGCCTCATAACGTTTTTTCGCTGAGAAATACAGCTAAGGCTTTCACGTGCTATTATAGGGTTGATACGAACTCATCACATTAATATTAATGTATGCGCTGATCGCGTGCAACCTTGTTGCACTGGGCGTCGCTCGCGCAGCCGATGTCAGGGCTGCCCGCACAATTGATCGAGACTTTACATCAATTAAGATTTATTGTCAATTTCCATGATCAACAGAGAAATAGAATGATTGTAGAAAGATATGTATCAGATTTCCAATACCTTGGGCAGAGATCAAAGGAAGGTCTTTGAACCCTTAAACCCTTTTGGGGAAAAAACTCTCAAGTCACCTCCTTAGGTACACGACAAAGACTATTCAAATACATAAGTAGATTACAACTTTGTCTTACATATGTCGGGACACGATGAGTAATCCATCATCAAGAGGTGCAGAGTCCAAGGTGGCAATTCCGTATCCAGTAGCATACTGCATTCTGTTACCAAGCCATTGATCCAACCTCTCAGTGAGCGAGATATTGATCGAAGATCGAGTCATTAACCTATTGACCGTGTGTCCGTAACGACTACACTGCATTTACAATAGCATTAGACAGAAGTTAAAAAGGGTTATCTTTAATGCACACTTTGTACAATAACCATGTTACAATACGATAGACGCCAAGTTTATTATTACTTAATCTATTTTCACTGCAGCTATCACACTTAGTTGTAACCCTTGCAACAATCTATTTAGAGAAATGGTGTGAATGTGAATTTCCATTACTTAGATATATTATTTCATTTTAGTTAAAAATTACTGTGTCATCAGTCAGAAGCAGAGATGAACAATACAAGGACACGTTCTTCTTTTCACTTTTATTCTTCAAAATTTAAGATTACATAATTGTAATCAAAATTGTTTTCACTCATCTTTAAAATAAAATGTTCAACATTCCTGCTTCTACAAGCCTCTTTTTACCCGACTGCCAAGAAGAGTTATGTTTTTCGCGCGTATCTTGTTTCTAATGCTATTATATTAGAGTCTACGTCCCACATGTTCTTCACCTTATGAGCCATGTCCATGGCCAAGATGTATGATTCTTCTTCCAGACTTATCATACCCTATAGTAATCGTGACGTCTAGATCACTTGATGATCCCCATATTTCAATGCTAGGAATTCGTTCCCAAGACAGTCAAAGTATTCATAGGCGGCAAGATCGCAAGGAATGTATCGGTGACTCATGTCTTCACAATTTGTTGCATTATCACTTTAAATACTCAAATAGCTATAATCTGACAGGCGTGAAGCACGAGGGCGCTAATATTGTAATTACACATAATTTGGAGGGCTCGTGGCTAACTGCAGTAGATAGGTGGGCACTGTGGGCAGATCAATGAGACCGCGGTCAGTTGCTCAATGAGTGCTCCAACACTTGAACTCAAATAGATACATACTAAGTTACCCGAAGTATGACCACTTTTATCTTTACTTTTTTTAAATGTTAATGCTAATATTTTTAGATTTACGCAATTTACGATTATTATAAGTTACAAGCACAAAAAAACAAACACACTAAAATTATCTATTATTCACTCTTTGACAACTCATTCGTTTTTAGACTTACGGTAATAATAGCAATATCCACGTTTATAAAAAGGGCGGAAGGTATCATAGGCCATCAAAAATGTCTTCGGCATCGTTCTCTTGCTGCAGTTTGCAATCTGCAGCTTGTCTCCACTATTGGTGGGCATCGGTGCGGTTCGGAGCAGCTCGGGCGCCTTACAGCTGCTTCGGGCGGTTTCGGGCGCCTGAAAGCTGCCTATGCAGTCGTAAGCATGCCTAAGGACAGGCGCCCGAGCTGTACCGAGCCGCATCGGTACCTACCGATATTAAAGATCCAAGCTACATACTACAAACTGCAGCCGTAAACTGCAAGTTTCACCACGCATTTCTATGAATCTCTATGAAATTGATTCCAAGTGAAAGCTAGCTAGCCGCGTGTCGCCTGCGGTTGCAGCCTGCAGCCCATTTCGGACTTGAACATTGAGGGTTGGCAGCTTTGCCACGCCCGGGTCGTCGTCCAAGAATATGACCGGGCGAGGTGTATATTATGGATGTTAGTGTACTTACTGCAAGCAACTTAGTCCATTATGTCTAAGGAATTTTGTTGGAAATAACAACAATCTCACTTAGGCGGTCATCCTACACTAATGTAATATAATAGATTGCAGTTCACACTACGCTTCACCTCACTTTTCGCTGAGAGTTTTGACAGAATAGACCGCTGTGGCTAGCTGATAAAGGAAATTTCGCTATTGCCTATTGGCTTCTTTAAACGAAGTTGTAATACCATGTCGAAACTTTCCGGGAATAGAGCTAACAAATGCAATGATGAACGGCGGTCATGTATTTGATAATCCTCAGTCGCCGCAGTACAACCAGTAACCTCTCATCTTTGTTTATGAGTATTTGACGGGTATTAAAATCAACTTTTGAAGAGTCAATTACCTCATGCAGTGAATAATACTTGTTATTATGACGTCGACTGACGAACATTATGTATGTTCATTGTGTTTAACTCCAATCAGTTTTTGCACAAACGATGGTAGTTAGTAGACGGGTGGACGTCTTAATGGGACAATTACGTTGGAGAGCTACCATACAATGATGGGGCTCATACAAGTATAAATAGTTACCTTTCATGTCTCTAGATAGAAACTACGTACCAGCTCGTCGTCCAAATTGTTTGTCTTTATCTTCAGTACAACGTTACTGAAGATAACAGATCGTCAGTTACGTTGTAGGGGAGGCCGGGGTTCGAAGTTCCGATTTTGGAGTAGCACGCAATATGAATGTAATACAAAGATTTATGATCCATGATTCCTATATATATAGATGTGAAATTTATCCTAGTTATAAATTCTACAATCAAATACGTTGAATTAATAATATATTTTGGCCCAGGAATTATTTTCTTTAGAAAGTCGACAGGGAACAACTCGCCCCACGAAGGGGCTGGTTGTTCCTCAGTTGAGGTAAGTTGTTCCGCTGTCAATTCTAATCAACAATAATGTAATATTAGTCGGAAAGGTATATATAAAATAAAAAAGGCACATGTAACTTAATAATTATGAGTTTAATTTATAAAAATACAAAATTTTAATGTTTTTGACCAATTTTCAACAAACTTTAAGGATTTGAAAACAAAACTACAAAAAAAGTAACAAATATTATTACTAATAATGTTGAATATAAACTAATTAATAGGCTTAAGACTAATAAACATCTTTAATGTTAATCAACTTTGACAAACGTTATCTGTCAAAATAACAAAATTACTTATTTTAATTAAAACACAAATAAAAATCAACTAATTTTAACATTTCGAACTACGGTTTCTTTATTCAGTGTCATAGATTTTACTTTACTGAGATCAATAATCTAATTAATAGTTTACTTTAGTAATACATAGTTTTATTTCAGTCTTGCAGAACTTAAAAAAAAATATTCAAAGGATTCGTCGTCAGAATTACAATTTGGACATATAAAGGAATGAATATCTTTAGATTTCAGGCATTCTGAATGAGCCCAATTCTTACACATGACGCATTCAACCCATTGTTCTCCTGGTTGTGAATTGGAATATGTGTCGCAATATATTAAACAATACCATTCCAGACTGTCTTCTCCACTATCACTTTCATGATCATCTTCTTGCAGGACTTTCCGTTTCACACTTTCTTTACCATTTGCGGATTTACGTGTTATTTTACAATTTCGCTTGTTTTTACCGGTTGCCTTTTTCTTTTCAATTTTGTTCACCTTTGTTTTACTATTGCTCTTTTCTCTTTCCTCTTCTATCTTTTTCTTCAGCCAAAGCGTTCTTTTCAGGCGTATCTGTCAGTATTGCTGATTTTCTTATTCTTCGTTTAGTTAATATAGACGATCTTGGTGGAGCTTTTGGTTTGATAGCTTCAGGGGAAAATGTAGCTGTGGTTTGAATGACAATATTGTTTTGCAAATTAGCAATGTTCGAGGGTCCTGGTTGAGGTTCGTTGGTCGGGTTTCCTGTTGTTGCTAGACGTGGCTCGCTACCTGGGATGGCTTCCATATTATGATCCACCTGAGGCTCTTCAGGGTCTGCTGTTCCTCGGTGCTGTGATTCCGTGTTTTGCACCAATCCCAATGAAATATTAGTGTCAGGCATAGGTTGGTCAGTTCCGAAAGACGGAGGAAAATCTACATCCGTAAATATGTCAGGATTATATGGACTTATGGCTGCCTTTTTAAATGCGTTCATTATGTTATTCGGGGTCGCTGCTAGAGGCCATGCATGTTTTACAATTGCAGGTATCTCATAAATGGACATTGTCTTGCCTGGGTTAAAACAAAGTTTTAATTGTATTATTAACGTGTTTCATTACGGGGCACATTGTTCCGCGGAACAACTAGCCCCCCGCCAGAGGAACGTTGAGCCCCAAATCCCATTTTCAAAGTGTCCTTCAATTACAAAAGAATAGGTTATAAGAAGTCATCAATGATATTAAATTGATAATCACTATAGTTTGCCTAACTGATAATACCAAGTCACTCGCAAATAGTCAGACAATTGAATGAGATAGACCAAAAAGTTTAAGGACGAAAAAATTTACTTACGTGATGTTTATGTGCCACTAATCAATTACCACTCTCACACGCCGACACACCGTCACTAAAATGGCTGATGCAATAGCGCGATAGTATGACGTTTCGCTACACACTTCGCACCTATTGCCATCTCTTTTATTTGCGGAGCTATTTCGATCGGAACAACCTACCTCCGGCACTTTGAACCCCGGTCTCCCCTACCTACTAAAAATAAAGACTTGACGTTGACTGATAATAATCTAATCAACCAGTCTATCTCAAGGTTCGACTTATAAGATGCTATTGACTTCTGAATTCCGGAATCGATCCTTATGGATGGCCCCTTACCAACCGTTACAGATAGATGAACGTTCATGATGTGTAACCCACTACGGCATAGGGAGATCCCGTGATCGTGGTTAAAACATTTACATTACAGTAGTAAGTATGATACTTGTGACGGTAATCGACACTTTAGTCCTCGACCGTGAGCAAGGCCAAAGAATCGCGGACCGCCTGCCATTTATTTCTTGTAACGATGCAAGACATGAGCAACAGGCGTTTTATTTTATAAATATAGTGCTTGCTTAGTTGTAGTAGTTCGCCTGATTTAACTTACTGTGGAAACTCCTTCCCCATGCACCTAAACTTTAATTATGCCGATCTCACACTCCTCCGTGCGTAAAGTATTCTTGAAAAAAGAGATCTAAAATGTTTGCTTCTACTTATCAGTTGTCTATTAAATTATTATCATTAACCATAAAATAAAATAATAAAATGCTGAGATGGTTACCCTTTCGGCATGGGCACGCTCAGCGCAATTTGTGTACCTGCTATTTATTACTTCTGTTTTCTTTGTTGCTGTGCGCTTGTGTCTGTGCTGAATAAATATTTTTCTATTCTATTATATCAAATGGGTTTCCAGTTTGTTTTAAAACATAAAACTAAATACATTACTAAACCGATCCAAACATGTCGGATTACGACACCTTAAATGAAAAGAGCAGATGAATGTTAATGCCCAAGTAACTTTGACGGTCTAGTGTTATTGTAGAACGAAACATTCACTTGAGAGAAGTTTCTAATATCAGCTCATCTTTCAAACTTATATAGACATGGTATAAAGTTTCTAGAAATGAATAATCTAAAATGTTTAAAAGTTTTTCCGTAAAAAATGAAATAATGCGAAACGCTTTAGGGATCTGAAAGTTAGTACAACACTTTACCCGCTTCCGTTCTGCGCTTGCACCGAATCGCAGGCGCTACAAAACGACTGCACGTGTTTCTAGTTACGTCACGAACCGTTTTGTGGTTTCCAGTACTGCACGTATTCGCATGACTATCGGAAGGAACCTTAATTCCTTGCCTATTGACTTACTCGAATAATTAAGACTGCGTTCACGATATGCGTATTGTCAGCCACTATTATTTCATGCTGTTTCAATAATATTATTACGCGTAGGTAACTGCTGGCTCTAGGCATTAGATTTTCATACTTAGTCACTAACCCTATACTAAATAATAAGTATTTTATAGAATACATGCAAGCGATGTAAACGTTCTACAAAATACTTTTCATTCACATCTGAGTGGCACAATCTACGTTACAGCGCATTGCCGTCTGTTGCGAATTAAAAATTAATATAGTCTGACGTTTCATGTTTACCCTGGGCTCACAGTGAGCCTGCTCATTATCGGCAGCCGACTATAGGTTTAGTGTAAACGCAGCCTTAGTCCGGCATCGTAAACTGCGTCAGCAATTTAGTTTTCAAAAACGAAAACAAATACATACATTATTTGAATGATTTATTTTATAACGTGTCTTCGTCTATTAAATTTTATGGAAATAGCGATAATTAGAAAACAGGTATTTAATAGGCTTCATAATTGTTCACCTCTAAGTATCGTGTTTTGGGTTGGGCCATTTAAGGAGTATCGATTTATAAATCATGAAGAAAGTCTGATGATGACGCAGTTGATGAGGGCACAGGAACTTTACTTTACAAATTGTAGATCCACTGAGTTCGGAGTTTTAAATCTAGGTGACTAGTTGGTACACAAATGATGAAAAGGATTTCTACATGTAGCAATAGAACTTGGTTTAGGTTTTTGAATTTTAGGCCCAAGCCTTCTACCACTCGATAAAAGTTTTCCACCGCGCAAGGTTACCACAAACATAGTTATAATAAATCAGTAAATAAGGTAAAATCTTTCTGGGACATATGCCAAACGGGGTTTTTATTTTACAATTGTACGTCTTGTTTATCATTCACTTAGTCAATTCCTTTTCATTGCATGCACATTCTGCTTGTTATTCATCCTGTCTCTTGGTAAACAGTTTCCTCATGATTACCAGCTCATGTAGACTTCCAGTTCATTACATGTTCATCTCTTCCCCATAGCAACGTCAATTTCGGCCTGTCAATGCTAACATAGGCTCCAACGTAAAACTAATTATAATAAGTATTGTATTGTCAATGCTCAAGGCCGGACCCACACACAACTATTGTTATTACTTATTATGTGATTATGGCATTTAAATTTTATTTTTTTGATGTGGTTGCGGAAACGGCAAAGCGTTTTAAATGAGGTGTTTTAGTTAAGTTGGTGGGATAAACAGCAACAGCAAACTAGCAGACTAGGGCCGACTGGGTTGGGTCTTTGGCACGATCAAAGCTTCAATACGGATCATCTTGCTTCGTACATACCTGGGTAAAAGCTTTACAAGTCCATAGCAGGTCCAGCGAAACTTCAACAAGAGTCTACTAAAATTCAAATACATAACTGTTCGGTTCAAAAAGAAATCCTAATTATCACGTAACAACATCAAGGAAACACTTTCTTAAATTAACATTTGATCATACACACTGTATGCGGAAATATGTGCTTATAATATAGGTAGGCACTTCCCGAGCACTGCAAAATTTGTATGGGTTGCAAAAAAACTGTCACGGCTAAATATCAATAGAGAATGTACATTAATATCAACGTCATGCGTTTTGGGACCTCATTTTGGAAGCTTGCTCTCAATCTACACTTAGACAATTTTCTATTCTGAATCGGAAACAGTAAAGTTTAAAATGTCATGGCTGCAAAATGTAATTTGAAATGTACCTTAACAGAATTAGCATAAATTGATATGTGTGAGACGGAAGGATGTGTCTATCACTCTAGTTTTTTCGCCCTCGTTGTAGGTAGTATTAGTAAATTCTACATTAGTTTATTGATGTCGTAGGTAATTCCTTTTCATAAATTGACCATGATCTTCAGACTGACATGCAGTGACGTGATGTTTTAATAAACTCCCATGGGTTTTTTAAAACATCACATTTTAACCTGAAGCGGCTTTTATTTATTAATCGAAGCTACTTTTCTTAGTACTTAATTTACTAATAAAAAGGCATTGCCTGTTCTACTGCAACTGCTCTTAGGGAAAAATCTTCTGCCTTCCTTGGTCCACATTACTCGGGGTCGGAGCGAAATTTTTACTACTTACTTCCATTATTTTCTGTAAGCCTTCACGGCCTACTCTATCGCCAATTTCCTTTTAATTCTTATATCATTTCTTATGGGCTTGACATAAAGTAGGTACTGTTAAAAGTAGGTATCACATAGCACCTGACGTAGGCTAGGTTATCAACATTGTTTTCACTTCCACAACCAAAACTAGCTCAACCAAGCAAATTAACTTTACCTACTTATTAGTTATAAGCTTAGTGCGTAGTTACTGGCCGCCCTATGTGCGCCTGCGTTCATTGCGTGTGCAATTGAGAATTCCGCGTGACCAGACTTACGGCGACACTCGAAGTGCACTACCTCGTGCTATGTTGTCACTGGGATCTACTGAGGAATCGACAGGAATATTAACACAAAAGGCCAACTCAGAGAAACATGCACAGCACCTACACTGTACACAACCGTTAGTTTATTTAAAATTCTTCCTTTCCATTCATATCATACGGGATGGGCGCCATATTAAAATAGATCATCGACTATTTTGAAATTGCAGAATTGACAATCGATTTCACTGCTTCAGTCAGGTTCACCAACTCGGAAAAATCGATTGTTAATTCTCCAATCCCAAGCTATTTATTTACTGGTCGTACTACCCTTTGGGATTCCCAAACGTTTAGACTACATAATATGTTGGTGGTTTGTTAGGTCATGTTTAATATCGAACTCCATGAGTAATGCCATGTTTATGTCAGACTACATGCCTTGTATAGAATCGATATGGAACTACGCGTAGTCCTATAATCTGCAATTAATTAGCTATCGATATCAAACAGAAATAAACCTTATAACATGTGAAATTACGTGTATACATATTAATGAGAAACGATTTTAATCTAAATTTCACAAGATAGAATTTTGATTCCGGGTAACAAAGGCATTCAAAATACTATGTCATCATTTAATATGAAAATAACAACAGTGACAAAGGATCATAAAGTACCTGCGGGGCCATAGTACTCTTGCTTGAGCTTGTTATGTAAATAAAGTATGAGTAAGTTCGTAAGTTCATTTGGGGTTAAAGATGCTTCTGCGAACATCAAAAAGTCAAACATAATTCTGTATTTTTCGACCACAATCCAGAATCACCTGGATCTACAAATGCCTACCAATCACAACAAAATCTTCATAATTAAGGCTAGATATAGCATTAATATCCTTGATATAGTCCGTTATATTAGACACAAACCCTGTAACAATGCTCAGTGTACCGCGGACCGTCGCCTGCGCCGTTACCAAATTAATATTCAAAGTCGAGAATAAAATCAGAAACATTTAAAATAATATTGTGGATCTAAAATCGCGGCGTGGTGTTTGTTGATAACTGGTTTCGTCTATTTTGTTTATGTTACAATTTACCCCGTTTTCTTAAATTGATTGAAGATTTCACCCTGCGATGAAGGAGTTGAATGGTGAGCTTTTACAATTGCATATGTTATTATTCCAACTCTTATTAGTATGTATTTACTTTAGTTATATATTGGCAGGATGAGGTTGAATAGAAATGTTATCCGCCCAGTGGTCCTGGGTGTAGGAAATAACTGCAACTACCCTCCGAATAAAGAAAATAATTTAATTTTTATCTAACTGTCTGCTGTGTCCTCACTACACAGTGTTGCCACGATGAAGCAGAATTCACATTTATTTTTTATTTCATGACGGCTTCCAAACTGTAACTTAGTATCGAATACACTTACCTATGTAAGTACGTACCTAGGTATGTTTTATTGTTTCTAAAATTGTAGGTACTGAATTAATAGAATATGTTACTTATATCAATCTAAACTTTTGTATTCCCCTTAACGCTACTTCTTCAATTGCGAAGTAATTTATAGAGATTTAAGAATAACCAAAGAATGGATTTTGTGTACTTTACTTTTAATTTAACCGCCACGAAAAGTAGATCAATATCGGGTAAGAAGATCAGCTGATTGCATTTACCTAAGTAATACCGGCCAGAGTTTTAAATAGAAAATGTTTTTTTTTTTTAAAGATACTTCTACGAGCTAGTACTTGAATTTGAAATGCAGTTTTGACAAAGTAAGGTTAGTAGGTAAGTAAAGTTTATTTGGTCTTAGTAATTTATTAAGACTAAAACAAAAGTAGCAATAAGTATTATGAAAGAAGACATACTTAATGTATGGTTAAATATAAAAGTTAGGCAGCTTCACTGGCACATTCAAAATTAAAAATCTTGCCTACTCTCAACCCATTTAAGCTAATTAAAAGAAATATTAAGATATCGTCGACAGATGCTATTAGATTGGCGCCATAACAGGTGATATTTGCCTATTTATCACCAAGCGTGTCCGTATTTACTACGCATTGTTAGTAAACGTGTGCGGCATGACAATCAGCTGACAGGTGACTTTTTTACCATTCCTATTCACAGACGAGTCCAAAGTCGGTATGAATAATTGGCTTATAATTACTTGTTTCTTCAACGTTTAGGTAGGTAGCTTTTGCTGCTGTATTTGTATCTTAGAACGTTATTAGTCACTAGGCAGGGAAGAAGACGGATTAAAAAAGATTGCATGTAGTAGAGATGAGCATTTTAAGACAGACGTGTAGTAATTAAAATGGATTATGTTAGAAATGAGCACATAAGAAAAAGTTTAAAAGTGGCGCATGTTACAGAAAATAAGAAAGGGAGTCGGCTGTCTTGGTATGGACATAATGTTATGAGGAGATATGGAGTACAATACATGTGACTAAAAGAGTGATGAATTTGAGTGTTGATGGTATGTAGAGGAAGAAGAAGACTTCTTTAAAAGATGAATGAATTGTGTGACAAAATATAAGGAGAGAGGAGTAAATGTTAGTATAACGAATGACTGAAGAGAATAGAAGAAAAAAAACGTGTTGCGCCGACCTCAAATAACATGGGACAAAGGAAGGAAGATAAATATTAGAACGTTACTGTAATTAACCTTTCTAATTCAAGCAAATGCCCTTTAATAAATAATTCTGAATAACATTATACATGAAACACTTTTCCGCTTTTAGTAGTAAGTAAATATTACAAAACAGATCTTGTTTATAATATTTGGTTGCGCCATAACCCATAAAAATGTGTGCGACATTCATACAAGATTTCCTGGCTTCGCGACCTACACCAATGCCAGCTTAATAGGTACTTACATACCTAGTAAATGTACTAGTAAATTAATTAAATACCCATTGAGTAGGAATTTAATTAGTTATCGCTTATAACTTAAAAATATGATCAAGTTCATAAATGTAACGTAGACCGTATTAAACGCATTAATTTAGGTCGTAAAATATCAAATACATTATTTTTAACTGACAAAAAAGGAGGTTTCCTACATGACTCGTCTTTTTAATACTAAACCGAAAAGGTGTTATTTTTTCATTATGAACAACTATTGCTTTGGAACCACGGGACGAACCCTACTAATAATGGTCTTAATATAGTATCTTAGTATAATGGTCTTTTGATGAATTAACCTTACAGACTTGAGTGTCCAATTGCGTGCAATCAGTGTCATTAACCCTGTAGCTTTACCTAATAACTTAAGTTCAACGACTCGACGAACTATACCAAAGAAAAGACTTAGGTAGGTAGGATGCATATACCCAGTACTCCAACTTAAATCTTAAAAAGGTTCCTTTTGTTTAAGTTACATAGCTTTTTTACATACACAGTAAAACTTAATAACATGGGAAGTAATAGATGACCTACATAAAACCTTTGATTATCAAATTGAAGGTTGGAAACTACGACATCGTATAATATAATAATTATTCTCCACAGTATCTTAATAGTATTTTGTTCGTTAAATCATCTGTCATCAGTTTCCTAAACACATCTGTTTAGGATGCATGAGATTCTACCTATTCTGCTGTCCCTGACACTGAGATCATATTATAAAGAATTAATCTTGAAAGTGTGTGATCATTTATTTTAAATCATTCAAAAAAAATCAAATTAGCATACTTACCTAGCTTCATAATCGGCCTTATATTGTAAAAAAAATGTGAACACTGAACATCTTTAAGCTTCTAACTTATGGAGATTTTATTATTTGTGGAGAAATAATAATATCCGCACTGTACGATCGAAGGTTAAGCTACGCTTAAAGAGTTCGTTTCGTGGATGGGCGACTATTCGTAACATATATACCAAGTCTCATCTGTGCCTCGGAAAGCACAGTAAGCCGTTGGTTCCGGCTGTCATTTGTGCTCTTGTATCTTAGACAGTCGTTACGAGTAGGTAGTTAAAAGTACGATAGTCTGACAACCAGTTTATCCAAGGGGTATCGTGTTATGCAGTAACTGGGTTGTGAAGGTCAGACAGGTTCGGTCTCTATGTCAAATACTGGCATTCAGCTACCTTCGGTTAAACTGGAAGCTGACCCTAACGTAGTTGGGATAAGGCTAGGCAGATGACGATGTTGATGATAATCAACATTGAAAGCAGTACTTCTTTACAAAAAAGGCTACCTAGTAACTAATATAGGTAAGACAGAAATTATATAGGTTACACGATGGCTGGATTAGGTATAAAATTCGTATCCTGAACTTGGTTGGAGTATTCCCGTTTGAGCACCCATTTATTGAGCACCTATGCATTAAACTATGGGAAATGGGAATACCTTTGGTGCGAAATGCATAGGTGCTCAAAAAATAGGTGCTCACACGGGAATACTCCACTTGGTGGAGTATTCTTTTCTATAGCGCTAGAAAACTTGCAAATTAATAATTTAGCTCTAACTCTAGCGGCTATATAGAGGGACTAAGTTAACCCTGGCTACAGTTTAACCAGATTGGGTACACAATCCCTTTGCGTTGACTATTGTGTGTAGCCTGTGTAGTGGTCTGTAAATAAATTATTCTGCCGTTTTCATAAGTGTTTAGAGTACCTACTTCGTTTTCAATCTTTGTCAAATCAATTATGCAGATCTGCGTTATGCAAATGATTATTATAATAATACTACCTACTACTAATAATAATTATTTTATTCATGACAAATCACTATCTAACATATCCAGCTATGCAACTTTTTTAGGTCATTTCAAAACTTGCCACAGCGAATAGTTTTACATTTCTAACATGTTTTAAGTTTGTCTTTGATTTACTTGTGTTAGGTGGCTTTTGCGAGTTGATGTTTCTAGTTCGGGGCGGTCGCGGTGGTGGACTTTTTACTAAAATCACCAATCAATTCAAACAATCAATCATCATCAATTTTTTGATGTTAGTACAAGATCAATTAAATAAGGTTGGTAGGATTACTGAGGTACTTAGATTTGCAGCAATCTAAGTTACCCTCCCAATCTATTTAAAGGGTAATTTTACTACAAGAACCAAAATTTTACCATCCCGCCTGGAAAACTCTTTTAAATTGTTGAGTTATGCACAAATTTAAAGAGTTTTCCATATTTCAAGTATATTTAGTAAATAATAAGATGACTGTGGCAAATATAATGCTGTTTTATTTCGAAAAACTGCTGAAAATAATATAAAAATAGAAGCTATATTTAAAAGAAAAAGAGTTAACATTTATAATGCGCATTAAGATTGTTAGCTGTGCATTAATGAAAAAGCTTTTGCTTTAGGAAAAATCGCTGTACGCTGCGAAAATAAATTGTAGTGTGTTTAGTGATATTTTGAGTTGAATATTTTGCTGTGCAGTCAGTAATTTTGATGGGAATTCGGAATCTTATTGCATAGAAAAAGGATATTTTTTTATTTGCGTTTAAATTAAAACTAGCACTTCAATCCGCGCGCATAAGTCATAAGTCATAAGTCATAAGCACCTATTTTATTTCGTAACAATAGGAACATTGTGTTGAAAATTTATAACATAACGAATTGCAAATAAATTAAATTAAAATAACTAAAAATTTTACATTTACAAATAGATTGCATTTCGTAGGTACTTAAACATCCCATTCCTCTTACTTTAGAAAATAAAATATACGAGTAGTCTATAGATGAGACTCAATTGGTACCTACCTGAAAGAGTTTTCAACATCGGTCCAGCAGATCCAAAGATACAACCTTACAAACTCATAAACTTTACCTCTTCATGATTGTATGATAAGGATAAAATAAAACAATTATTTCAAAAATACGCCAATGATGTGTAAGTCGGTGTTGCAAGAATATTTTCCTTATTTTAAAGTTACGCGACAGCACAGTCTTATTTATGTAGCTGTAGGTATCCCTACATTACATTATTTGAAAAGGAAAATGTTTTTTCAATGACACAGTATTGTGGTTTCTGACTAAGTGACGTTTCCTTCTAGGCCATATTATCGTCCGAGATCTGCAGCTTGCAGGTGCTCTGATATCCCAAAGAAACCT
The DNA here is from genome assembly GCA_921972225.1 of Euplexia lucipara. Lineage (NCBI taxonomy): Eukaryota > Metazoa > Arthropoda > Insecta > Lepidoptera > Noctuidae > Euplexia > Euplexia lucipara. Next base: position 36,259,191 of record OV179142.1, on the reverse strand, counting down.
AATTAATGTTGGAAATGTATAAGGGTCAACTCACACCAAAAGAGCGTCGAAGCGCAGCGCAGTTTCAGTGTCATATGAATTTTCACTTTATTTTCATTACAATAATACTTATTATCGCATGCCATGCACCGTTTATGGAATTCGCCGGAATTCAAAACGCCGCGGGCATCCGCGTGACTCGTTCGAATTTCTCATGCGATAATAAGTAGGTATTATAACATACACAAACATACAACATAACGTCACGCCTGTAATCCCCGAAGGGCTAGGCAGAGGTGTACCTACCTGGTAGGTATTATAGTAATGAAAATAAAGTTAAAATTCATATGACACTGAAACTGCGCTGCGCTTCGACGCTCTTTTGGTGTGAGTTGACCCTTAGACTCCTGTCGTAACACGAGCATCCACAATGCAGCGTCCATAACCTTCAACCAGAACATGGCAGTTAAATTACATTTACACCAGCAGACGTCACCCGGTTTCACTCGCGTAGTTCTCGTTCCCGTGGGAATACAGTTTGCAATATAATACAATTGCCATCAATCGGTCACAAGTCCAGACTCCAAGCTGCTACTGAGAAGTTCCAGAAGGAAAAACTCAATAACACTTTGTGACCCGGCCGATCCGGGGATCGAACCCTCAGTCTCATGCTCAGCAGTTGCGCTTGCGACCACTTGACCAACGAGGCAGTCAAAAAAAAGGTAGAGTAGGAGGAGAGGCAATCATTATTACATCTTTCTTATTTTACATTTTCTCTTTTTGAATAAATGCCCATCTAGGCTATGAAAAGTAAAATTATATTCTAAACCAGTACTAATAATAATAAGTATCTAGTATTAATCTGTGTTTGTTTAGTTGTCATTGTTTATTTCAACTTATCTAATAATTTGCACGCCTTCAGGTAGACAGTAACTGATCTCTTTAATTTACCTAAAACATCTTATATTTAAAGGGTGACTGGTAATTAGTGACCGATACTTAAACACGTGATTGTACTCATGAATACTTTTTTATACTCATTTTTTCTTTTATCACAATAACACAAAGGCTGTTTGAAATTCCGATTTCATCGATCAACTGTTACCTAATGCTGTTTTTGTATATAAAAAAAAAGTTTCTTTGGGAAAGTTTATTAAAATCATGAATACAATCACGTGTTTAAGTATCGGTCACTAATTACCAGTCACCCTATATAATATGTAGTTATGTAGGTACCTACATTCATGGCAGTTAAAGTTTCGATTTCTGATTTCTGAAATTACTTCTTCGTCTACCTAGTCTTTCTGAAGTAAGTTGGGGTCGGCTTCTAGTGTAACCGGAGGTAGCTAAATACCAGTGTTTTACATGGAGCGGCTACTTATCTGACCCTCAAACCCCGTGACTGGGTATCGCGATACCCATATGGTTGAACGAACTGGGGTCCTACGGGGTCTGGTACTACTCGTAACGACTGTCAAAGCTAGTACCTACCAACGGCTTAACTTTGTTTTCGAGGCACAGAGGAGACTTGATTGTAATGGTCACCCATCGACGGACTGACCTCCGCACGCGTAGCCATATCTTCGATCGACAAGTGCGATTGTTATTATTTGATTACGTACATAAGAGCTCCTTTATAATTTTGGAAGTGTATACCTGCAGTGTGTATTAAAGAATATTATGTTTCATACCAACGTTGGTTGGCGGCAGAAGTTATTGAGGGTTACCCACGAGGTCCTTTACTACGAAAATCTACGTCTTGTAGACAAAATTATAAAGGGGAAAGATTTGATTGTTTGCATTGACTAAGCTCCGAAACCATAAACAAAAAGCTTCACCAATCAAAATCAAATCAAATCAAAAGTCATTTATTCAAATTAGGCTGAGGATCAGCACTTTTTGAACGTCGAAATTACAGAAGACAGTCCCCCAAAAAGCCCACCCTTCGCCACTTCCTAGTGTTTTTGCTGGGAAGAAGAAGTGGCGGAACAAACTCCCCAGCAACACATCTGTCTGATAAGTTAGAAGAACTTGAATTTACACAGTACAATTAGTTATAATTACAAAATAATTAAAATTAGTTATTCACTACATGTTAGCTAGCACACTCAACATACAGAATACCAGTAATATATATAGCTACCGACAATAAAACTAACTTAACTCAAGCAAAAGCAACTGACTAATAAGAATCCTCCAGGTAAAAAGGGTGTGCCAGCTTGCATGTGCAGAGTTGGATTAAATCCATAGATCTGCAGAACACAATGTAACAAAATGATAAACTAGAACTGTGGAAGTTAAATAAAACAAAAAAAAACAGGTAATAGTTAAAACAATAGCAAAACCAAAGCCAGCAAGACGACCAGTTACCACAAGCAGCACCCGTTCACGAGCATAACGCAAAGATCAGCCATTACCCCCCTCGCCATATTAGAGGGAAGGTGATAACCCGACCCTCGACGCTACCACAAGCAGTAACATCTGAGGGAGCATGACGAACTTGCTACCGGTTATTTAAGTAAAAATTAACCAATAAATAGGAGTCTCTAGTTCACCACATAATGCAAATACATCTCATTTAATACAATGTACTGAGAAGATTATGTCAACAAAAAAAATATAATAAAAATGAAAATGAAGAGTGGCACACACAAACAATAAGTTTCAACTAGTAATAAATTAATTTCAGTGAAAGAACATAAGTAACACCGTTGCTTGGGAAGCTACACTATCCCCGGGTGACATAGACTACCTACTTTTAATCCCTGCATTCCCACGGGAACGGGACCTACGGGAGTCAAACCGCGTGACGTCTATTAGTTTGTTAAACATATTTAATTAGGAATATTTCAACGTACTTACCTACTAACAAGAAGAACCTACTTACCTACCATTAAAGTAGTTTGTAATGACCAACAGTGTAACATTATTGTTTTCATGATATACTATTATATCTATTTACTATGTAATTGTTACACAGACAGGTATTATAATTACAGTTTGCTAGTTTAGCTACATACCTAATAACTAAAGTGTGAGCAGGTGGCGAACTGTGGAACTAACGTAAAATGTACCGAAATTGGTTCTAATATGTCTTAAGGGCTATTCAATTTGCAGGAAACCAAACTAGGAACAGTTAGGAAGCAACCAAGCGGTCGGAACCTCCGTTTCCTAAATCGGGTCCAATCTATTCGAACTGCGATTACTTACATCTAACGATTTCCTACAAATTGAATAGTGTAATAAGGCCTATAGCAAGCAGCACCACTATCTACTAACAGAAACAGTCCAAGATACTCTGGCCAATGATTGTTGTGCAATAATAATGACCTTGGCATAGACATTTTTGTGCGACCCTGTCGAGTAACCAAGACCTTCCATTTTGACTGTATTTTCGTTTGATGCAAATCATTGTGGTACGCACGAATAGTCCTAATAATTGCTCTGGGGTTGATTACAGAAGTTTTTGCGATCTTAATTTCACATAGATAATTGTGATGATGACGTGTCCAGTCCACACAGGTACACACCGTATCGTGGGTATTGATTACCCTGTTAAGGCGAGGTTACAGTAGTTTTACCTTTTTTTACACTGTATTTTGTTTGTATAATATTAATAATAATTATTCATTGAACATGCTAAGGGGTTTGTGAAGTTAGAAATATGTTTTCTTTCTTAGGTTAATAACTCTAGAAAAGAAACCCTTTTTTTTAATTTAACTTAATTCTGAAGTTTGTACCTAAAATCTACTTCAAAGCAAAAACGACAAAAAAGTTTCAAACAATATCACATTTCAAGCACGGCTTAAAAGGTTATATGGATCTTCTGCTCACTAGTTTTAAGTCTATTGTGTAGGTACATCATGCATTTATTAATTAATATGTTCGGTTATTTAAGTTGTTTTTGGCAGTTCGGTAGTTTGATACTCCCATTTATTTCGCTTTTTCTGCCTTTGAAGCATTGAGTGCTTTATTTTCAATGGCACAATAAAAACCGGAAAAGCGATTCGGAATCTCCCACTGAGGGTCCAAAGGGAAATCCCCTGTAGACCCTGAGAAAATGGTAAAACAGGTAGTCAAACAGACCACACAAAAAGAATGGAACTAAGCCCTTATGGTGCAACACAGGTTGCACCTTAAGGGCTTAGTTCCATTATTTTTATGTTTACCTGGTAAAAGTTGGACATTCGATTTAAAACTATCTATCGATATATTTGATCAATCCTTCCTACCCCTCGCTCTCTAATTTTGATCATGGTTGCGCTTCGCGGAATAAAAATATATTATTTTTATTTTGTTTTTGTGAGCGCAACTAACGGTTGCGCTTTGGGGAATAAGATAGTTGCGCTTCGATGGTTGCGCTTAGAAAAAGTTGTGCTTCGAGGAATACCTACCCCGTTATTTTAACCGTGGACTCTCAGTAACTCACGCAAGACCAATGTAGGTAACTCAATCTTATTTGTGAAAACCCATCAAACCGTTTAGGCTACAGAGTGTGTCAAAGAAAGAGATAAACATAGGTACTTAAGTACAGTGTTGTGTATTTTGCTTATTTCAAGTAGGTATGTTAACTCGGCTGCCTCATACCTAAGGTAGGTGAGATTGAGTGTTTAGGTATAAAGTGCACATATCGAAATGAGCGAATCTACGCTTGATTCTATCGATGGATGCATAGAACATTCCACCCCGCATAAAAATAATAAACAATACAACCGACTTCTTAAAAAAAAACTAACAAGAGAAAAATAACTCCAGTTTCAGAAGTCTGTGGCTTTGGTTAAAGGAGTTACTTTTCTCCTGTTAGTGTTTTTCTATGAAATCGGTTATTTAAATGATAAAAAAAATATTTTACTATGTTTTAGTTTCTACGTACCTATAGAAAGTCTTTCAAAACTTGAAAGAATCATTGAAACCGGTTTTCAATTGCTAAAGAAGTTCTTTCTAAACATTAATCTTTAGGTAGGTACCTACATGTCTGCCGGTCCGCTTTCTAAATAGACAGGGGTAATGTTAAATACAAAAACTCTGCATATACATCTGAATGTAGCAATCGCGAATATATTGCTGTTATGCGTTGAGGAGTTCCGTTGCCTGTCTTTTTCACCAGTTATTCTTCACCAAATAATACTTTCTAAATGAAAATGCTTGATTTGTTACTAAAAATGTTGAAATCGGTGTTTGTGTACCTATATTATTTGAGGAGTTTCCTCAATCCCTCGAGGATCCCTCATCAGATATGAGTTTTGATACAAATGGGGCCAATCTGTTAGTAAAGGTACCCTATCGTATATCAAGTATAAAAGACTTGAAAATCTGACCTTGAAAGTATATCCTTACAAATAAAAAATGAATTTGAAAATCAGTCCATAAATTTTAAGTAGGTATGTACTTACATTTATTGTATTTAAAAAAAAATATCCCGAATTGTCAACCTTCTTTTTTTGAAGTCGGTTAAAAGTTAACCCCTTTTTATTTAGGTACATATTGCTACATACTTAAGTGCCAAATCAGTATACTTACACATCTTTGTTCCAGTGGTCTCTTGCGAGAAGAAGCTGGGCAGACGAGCGGCGGTGCCCGTCATCTACGTCCAGGGAACCCACTACGAAGTCGGATACGATGTTGTAAGTAACGTACACATAGCTAGGTTAAGAGACGAGACGAGAGGTCATGGAGTTGTAACTTCTGAGCGGCTGCTTTACTGTTAACACTATACATGGGTTGTTTTAATCATAAGATTTTTTTTACTCTGTATTCAAATTATCAACTTTCACTATAGGACCAAATCGGTAAACGCGAAAAAAAAATATACAGAACAGCAGCGTTTTTATAGTAAAAGTTGTTAATATTCATGTGGAAACACACCACCACACACACCACACACCATCACACCACACACTATGTATAAACACTTGGTGTTTGAGAAACTTTGCATACTGGTGTATGTATTACTTTCCAATTTACCATATCCATATTTTTCGCTCTCCCATGTTCAAATATTCACCTCATAATCCCAGGGCCGCACCTTCTCGTCAGTGATCAAGAGCTTCATAGCCACGTACGAGAACCTGCGGGACTTCGAGAAGGAGTACAAGACTGACACCGGCAGACATGCGTACGACCAGACCCTTGCCAATATGCAGAAGAAGTTCCCCTACTACATCAAGGAGATACAGGGGGTCGCAGACGGCGCCAATGTGCCTTTCTATCAGGTAGGTCAAGAGACCGTTAGCTTTCTAAAACATTATGTTAACAGCAGGTCGATCTGGACATCTGCAAACTCTTTTTCGTCGTGCATTTTATTAAATTAGTAACTATTACAACAGCCAATTTAGCCAGAATTAGTCAAAAAACACGATTTATATCTCACCGATTCTCGGAAGTGAAAGTTCGTCCATTATTTATTATAGATTTATACTTCTATATATGTACCTACAGTCTATTCAGTCAGATTGGTATTCCTATATCCATAATGGGAAGCCCAAAATCCACAACTAATGCGACACAGCTGCGACTTTTTTTGGTTATTTTTTGGTTTAATAGCAAAGAGTGCTTAGCAATGTTCAGAGTAACAACCAAATATAGGAATGACAACATAACATCACAAGCAGTGTACCTATAGTACTCACATATATTTAGCAAATTATCTTTAAAAATACGGGTCGAGCCTATTGCGACCCAAGTTGGTCGGTCACAAATCCAGAATCCGGACAGCTAATCTGAGAAATTTAAGATGGAAAATCCCCATGGTATTTGTCCGACCCGGGAATCGAACCCAGGACCTCATGCTCAGCAGCAGTGCTCGCGAACACTAGAGGAACGAAGCAATAACTACCAGTTACATACATACACTTGCCGGGGGTAGGCTGAAACTATAGAACGCCACCAGCTACGATTCTTAGGTACATACTTCTTTTGAGAGTACTACACATTACACATGCCCATCAGATAGGTCAGGTGTGACACCACCAATAAGGTCTGTATTTGTCCATCTAGAGTGAATCCTCCTGGCATTTCCTTTTAATTAGCCTTATAAACACCTAATACCACTATCAGTATAACCTAGCGTAACTACTGCTAAACAACTGTATCTGTGGTCATTGCATATAGCGGTCGTCCTTGAATAGGACACACATTGTGAGGAGGTTCCTCATCCTAGATCCTTAGCCGCCGTTAGCTTGAGTCTTACCACCGCCCTGGAGACGTAGCTTAATAAAAAAGTAAGGCTTGATCACCATTTGTTTGTTCCCGCAGCTGTTCCTGCTGCAGATGGACGACCTGATCGGCAACGTGAACGACAACCACATCCCGCGCAACGATACAGGCGGATGCAGCTCCATTGCTATTAAAAACTCACAAACTGTAAGTCATACACATATCTTAATAATACGAAAAGCTAAAGTTTTCTACAACGTGTCGTTTCGCATCCTCGTCAAAAATTAGGGGGCTGTTACGAAAGATATAAATAATCAAATACCTCAATTATTATAAATACATATTTTTTTAACCGACTTCAAAAAAGGAGGAGGTTCTATGTTCGTGTGTATGTATTTTTTTTTTTTTTTTTTTTTTATGTATGTTACCTGATTTCTCCGCCATTTGTGAACCGATTTTCAAAATTCTTTTTTTATTTGTAAGAGTATACTCCTGAGGTGGTCCCATTTTAATTTGGTGAAGATCTGGTGCTGATCTTCGGAGATATACAACGGAACTCTTCAAAAATAGACGGCAAATCTGTCGTGATTGCTGGAATCGCTTGGATGTTTATTGTTTAAACAACATCTTCACGTATCATCACGACAATATGCTCTGAGGGGTACGCAGATGTGTACAATATACCTAGATTTCGACAGTTAGGTTAGTTAATTTTCATTTATTAGGGATAAGTGGATAACCCTATTAGCATGACATGTATTGTTAACAATTAACAATATAAAAATGAACATGGCAATTATTTGTATAAGAATCACTAAAAATGGAAAAAATAAAAACTTTTTTGCAAAAAATTAAACCGACTTCAAAAAAAACACTAAACGGTGTAAAATAACTCTAAATTCGGAAGTCGGTGGCCCATCATGAATAAGACAAAACCACAAAAGCCACAGACTTCCTAATTTAGAGTTATTTTACACCGTTTAGTGTTTTTTTTGAAGTCGGTTTAATTTTTTGCAAAAAAGTTTTTTTTAGTTCCACTATTTGATCTGATGGTAAGCGATGATGTGGTCGACAATAAAGCACGCTTGGCTTAAAGATCTCTAGGTTGTAGCTACCAGGAAACACCGACTCCCTGCAGTAGGGAATTCAACTCCTTAGCCGTACACACAATGAATGTGTTCTCCGGACGTTTGATACACATTGCTGGATGTACTGTACACTATGTGCCGGTGGCGCAGCGCCGCGCCATACGTCTAGTAGTCAGATGATGGTAAAAGCTTGACAGAATAAAATTATGCAATTCTACGCACACTCCCCGAAATGAAAACGGTACACAACCGACAACTAGCTATCGGCGTCGATACTCTAGGTTTTGGAGTTTTGACTCGACGATACACCACTATCAAATAACAGCAGAATCGGCCCTATAGACAGTAGGTATCGCACGACTCTGTCGCTGTGTGCGTGTGTGTTGACGACCGGTAGGGATCGCTTGTCGCATCCACGCCAATTGCTGAAAATGAGAAAATAATGAAAAAATACCTAGGTAGGTACTTAATTAGTTATTTATTATTAGACCTTGAATTTGACGAGAATGCAAAACGACGCCTTGTTTATCCACAGTCACAGAACGTGTTTATTTTCTACCAACAGCAAACTCTCTTCGTTTCGCGACTGTAACCTTACTAACACAAATTTTACAAACTATTCAAATGTTTTCAGACATTACTGGGTCACACTGAGGATGCTTTCCACGAGACTCTCAACCACTTCTACATCATGTCTGCACATATTATACCATCTCCTGAGGATAGAGAGGCTGGAGTGAGTACCTATACAATTCAATCTTAAATATATTTTCTCTTGATAACCTCACCTGCCTGCCTTACCTTTACTATGTTGGGGTCGGCTACCAGTTTAACTAGAGGCAGCTGAATACCAGTGTTTCAAATGAAGCGACTGCCTGCCTGACCTCCACAGCCCAGTAACTAGGTATAACAAGTTTCCCCTTGGTTCCAACTAGGTGTCAGACTTGCTTCTGCCGGGATCTGCGGCTTAACGTGCTTTCTCAGGCATGGAGGATAAATGTTAAATGATATTTATTTTGTAAATAGGTTTTACACCTTTTTTAGTAAATGAGATCGGAATTTCACTATTTGAATACTCTGAGAAGAAACACCGAAATAAACTCAGAGGTCATAGTCTCTTTTAAAGTCCAGACATTATCTTGGTCAAATCATGTAAGATACATGCAGATCAGTGTCTGAGATGGTCTTTTCAGGAAAGAACCACACAGAATGAGGGGACCAGATCAGTCAGTGCAAGCATTTGTCAGTAATCGTCAGCACAACTCGGAACTTGAGGAGCTCCACGTGCCGACGAACAATACCAAAGAAATAACATTTGGTCTCATAAAGAACTCAAACTGCCAGACAAAATGTAAAATAAATAAATAAAAGAACTTAGAAAGATTTAGAAAAGAAAATCTAAAAAAGGAATCCACGTAGTCCTTACTTACTACTCACTTAATCACAATAAAAAAAATCAAAAACAAAATATACGTAAAAATACATGTCAAAATACATTCTATGTCAACAGTGTAATTAATAAAATAAAAAACTTTTTATTTTTTATTTTTTTTATTATATATAATGGGTCTACTCTTGACCTCAATCTTGTCCTGCGGTCAGAGATGAGGTCGACGATGGAATGAGCTTACCCATAAGAAGCCTATTAACTCGCGACTTAAACAGATTGGGGTCATATGAACTCGGGAACACTGATGCAGGCAGGGAATTCCACTCCTTGGCTGTGCGCATAATGAAGGAACAGGCAAAGCGCTTCGTGCGAATGTGGAACATCTACAAGGAATGGGTGATAACCTGCAGTACGTCTGGATTCCCGATGGAAGAAAGGAGATGGTGGAATGAGCTCGTGGAGCTCAAGATCACACTCACCGAAATACAGTCTGTAAAAGACCGACAGACATGCAACTTGGCGGCGGTGGGCCAGGGTATGAAGCTTGGTAACCACCAGCTTTTCGTCACCAATGAGCCTCTTGGCTCTGCGCTCTACTGAGTCGAGTGTGGCTAGTTGGTATTTGGCTGAGCCATCCCAAAGGTGACAGCAATACTCCATGCTGGACCGGACTTGAGCTTTATAAATAACTAAAAGCTGGTCAGCTTTGAAGTACCGCTTAACCTTATTTAGGATGCCCAGCTTTTTTGCCGCAGTTTGAGCTTTCGACTCAATGTAGGCACCAAAGTTAAGATTTGCACTTAACTTCGTGCCAAGAAGCTCGAGGCCGTCAGTAACTGGTACAGATGCACCTCGGAAAGTAGGAGCCAGATTGAAGGGGCTCCTTTTGGCGGTGAACAGGCACACTTGTGTTTTAGTGGCGTTGAAAACAACCAGATTTTCGTCACCCCACTTGGAGACAAGACTTAAGGTTGAATTCGTTCGCTCTACCATGGCCTCTCTCAAAGACCAAAATTCATCACCACTGGCTCTTGCGCTACATGTGTAACTCTCCATGACAGTGCTGTCGTCTGCATACCCAACAATACCAGGAACAAGGAGGTCATTGATGTGTAGCAGGAAAAGTGTCGCGGAGAGAACAGACCCCTGATTTGATTTGATTTGGAGTCTTAGTATGTAATGAATGGTCACCCGTCTACGGACCGACCTCGTCAAGCGTAACTTAACTTTAGATTGACACGTGCGGCTGTTATTTAGAGCTACAAGCTCCTGTTCATATCCACAAAACAATATATTTGTGGTTGGCGTAGCACGTGTTCTCAGTAGTTACAATCCATAGGCAATACCTACTTTTTTTCCCAAATTGTCCTCATGGATCCAGCTAACCTCTCTGAACTGTTCTAGGCCGTGGAGGAAAGGTTCTCGTCGCTCTGCTACGCAGGACACATGCCAGGCTACACTATGGGTTACAACGAGAACGGCCTGGTCTTTTCCATCAACACCCTCAGCCCCTTGGTACTGAAGCATGGAAACACACGTGAGTAATACTTTGCCTACCAGGTCGACAGTGGTAACTTGTCATGGTTCTCTTAGACCGATGTCATTACCTCTGACTGCCACAGCCATGTATAATATCACGCCACGCGTCACCACATGACAAATTAAAAGGTTCTAGCTTGGCGCCTTTTTTGAAAAACCAATTGTTTAGAAAAAGTTAATACTTAAAATATGATCTATTAAGTAGAATCAAATGGAACACTTTGGCTAGTACCTAGTGCTAACAGAGGCTAAAAATTAAAAATTTAAAAAACCCCCACCGCAAAAAAGAAAAACTTTTAAAAAGTTAAAAATAACACTTTAGCCATGAAATTTTACTTCACGTCGGGGTACCGCTTAAGTAAGGAATGTTCCTAGTACTTGTAGGTATGTAGGTACTTATTTTAACGGTACCCCGACGTTACGTAAAATTTCATAGCTAAAGTGTTATTTTTAACTTTTTAAAAGTTTTTCTTTTTTGCGGTGGGGGTTTTTTAAATTTTTAATTTAATTTTATTTTAAAATTTTTAAACGTATTCGTTTTGTTTTATAGAGCATACAGTTATGAGATTTTTGCAGTGCATTGTATGTAGAGTCAAATGCTGGTTAAAATGAATCCAAACACGACATATCTGCTATTATTTTGTCAAGAGTCTACCTACTGGTGTGCTGGATAGCCTGGCTGCAGCATCAGCTCATCCTGTTGCCATCAGTGCATTGTGTGCAAAATCAAATGCTGGTTAAAATGAATCCAAACACGACATATCTGCTGTTATTTTCCCAAGAGTCTACCTACTGGTGTGCTGGATAGCCTGGTTGCAGCATCAGCTCATCCTGTTGCCATCAGTGCATTGTGTGCAGAATCAAATGCTGGTTAAAATGAATCCAAACACGACATATCTGCTGTTATTTTCCCAAGACCGTATTAGCCTGCTAGATATCCTGGCTGCATCAGACCAAATACACCATAATGTTGCTTATTAATATTACACACATGGGTGTTTAAAATTTTAAGACACAAATATTTTTATAAGTAAAGTTTATACCCAAAGACGTCTAAAATAGCAACGGTAGCTAACACAAAAGAGCTGACAACCTTGAAACGGCTGAACCAATATCGATGAATTATGTCTAAGAACCATCGCAAGAAACCCTGCTTTCAAATAAAAAAAACCGCATCTAAATCCGTTCACCCGTTTGGGCGCTACGGTGCCACAGACAGACAGACAGACAGACAGACAGACAGATAGACAGACAGACAGACAGACAGACAGACACACACACATAGCGGTGAAACTTATAACACCCCTCTTTTTGCGTCGGGGGTTAAAAATATTAACAGCTGCCATCAATAAATGAATGATGCATATACCTACATGTACATAATTTATACTTGTCCTGAATGCGTTACCCAATACCCAGGACTAGAGTAAAATGCTTAACAGAAACGCTTTTTATTATATTAACAGAACCAGAACCAATGATATTGTTATTTTAATAACTTCTCTAAATCATTATTTAGCGCGAACATTCATCACGCGAGCGATGCTTGCCGCCAAGAACTTCGGGGAGGCGGAACAGATCCTGCGCGATGAAGGCCTGGGCATCGGCAACGGCTTCTCAGTCAACATGATCTGGACCAACAGCTGGGGAGACAGTCAGATCTACAACGTAGAGGTGTCTCCCGACCTCAAGGGAGATCGCTCACAACTCAACATACAGAAGTACGACAAGGAGCCCTTGGTTCACTGCAACAAGTGAGTGTTACATTTGTTATGAATTTAATAGGTACAACAATAGTAGCATTTAGGCTATCAACATTATTGGTTAGGGTAGGGTCGGGTATCCACCGCACACAGTGTTCTTTGAGCAGCAGTGAACCTGAGTAAAATACTATATCATAACATTATCATCTTGACGTGAACGTACGGCAAGACGCTGTATGCAATGATCTGTCCGAAGTTCAAAAATCAATGGTAGAAAATGAAGAACCGTCCTTACGAAGCTGATCACTCCTCAGATACCAGCGAATAAACGTGACGGAGGCGTCGGGCCGCATCATCGACAGCAGCGTGGCACGCCTGAGGGTGATCCACGGGTACCCGAGCCCCCGCAACCGCGCCGACATCGCCGAGATCCTGTCAGATGCTAGCGGCAAAGACTTCCGGCTGTTCCAGGACTATCCCGATGATATCATCATGACTATCGCTGCAGGTGAGGCTTGCAATCATCAATCAATCTAGTCAGCTTACTATGGTATAGACGCCAGCACATCAACCTACCCCAAACTGTCAATTTTTTACAATTGAACATGAACCTTATTGTATTTGGAATAAAGTTGAAAACCTATCAAAGAAATGAAATTTGACACATGGGGGTAGGTTGATGTGCTGGCGTCTGTACATAAGCTCTCCTATACGTTACAATACGACACAATTCTTTATCTTGGGCGAAGAATCAGTTCATTGGACTCGAATGGCACCGTAAAGTACCCATCAATTAACAACAATAATAATATTTCACAACTTTCACACAACGCCATCTAGTCCCAAGTTAAGCAGAGCTTGAGGGTACAACTGATAAACATACTTAATAAATATATTTTTAAATACATAGTGCATACATATAATAGAGAAATTACACCCAGACACAGAACAAAAGATCGTGCTCATGCACACATTAGTCCTGGTTGGGAATCGAACTTACGACATCCGGAATAGCAGTCAGGGCCAGTAACTAATAAACCAACAGGCCAGTCAATCAATGACAGCCGAATGAATCGTTAAAGAGTTTGCTTATAAGATTGTCACCTGTGTGTGTAATATCATCAACGTTTGGGTACCCACAAGTTAAAAAAAGCCCCTCAGATACACGTATTGCTACTTGGAGTATTCGAATGCTGATTTCAAAGTATTGATTTCAGGAATATTCGACCTGGACAAGCGCACCTGGAGCATCTATATCAACAAGCCGAAGACCTCAGAGCCCGTGGCTGTGCTTCCCATCACATTTTCTTCTTTAGACTATTAGACGCAATACTTGGCCATGAGCATTATCTAGGAATAATAACAAGTTAATCTAAGTAGAAAGATTGTTTAGTACAAAAAGTATTTAAGCTGTTTGTTTGCAGCTCCATAATATTGCACTATAACAGCTTACCTCCCTTATCTGTGGTATTTTAATAGTGTGATACATAATATTCAAATTCCTATCCCTCCGTTCTACACCTTGGGCAGCAGTCTTCTAGTGACGGTGACGTAATCTGCAACATGTTTGGTGACTTTTTTAACTCCAACTTTCTTTCAGCCACTGGTGCTGGCAGTATTCCTCTACCACGTGATGTGAATCATAGTAGTGCGGCACATAGCACATCTGACATCAGTTCCGTCGAAATATGTGAGCATGAGGTCTATAGGCTGCTTAAACAAGTTGACATAAATAAATCAGCTGGCCCAGACAACATTCCGCCGATTTTTATCGTGAACTGCACCAAAGGTCTTTCTATCCCGCTCTCGATCTTGTTTAAAAGATCACTTGATATGGGTGTGGTACCCACAATCTGGAAGTCGGCATATATAACGCCGATACACAAAAAGGGGCCAAGAACTTCTATCGAAAATTATAGACCGATATCTAAGTTGTGTGTGTTTTCAAAAATACTGGAGAAAATAGTTTACAAGCAAGTTTATTCGGCTATCAAACAAAGCTTCATTGAAAATCAGCACGGTTTCCTTGGAGGTCGGTCTACCACTTCCAACCTAGTTCTTTGTAGTGACTTCCTGTTAGAATCCATGTCACATCGGTCCCAAGTCGACGTTATATATACCGATTACAGTAAATGTTTCGATCGTATTGATCATGCTACTTTAATGTGTAAACTTTTGTCGATGGGTATCAGGGGTAACCTATTCAGGTGGTTCACGTCGTATGTTGAGAACCGGTGTCAGACTGTGGTACTTAACGGTTACTCATCTAGAGCTATGCGTATTCCCTCGGGAGTTCCGCAGGGCTCGCTATTAGGGCCTCTATTATTTAATATTTTTATTAACGACGTCATTTCATGTTTCCGACACGCTAAAATACTGTTGTATGCAGACGACATGAAGATCATGAAACAGGTAGTCTCCCATTCAGATGCTCTTTTACTGCAGGAAGATCTAGATGCTTTTCAAATCTACTGCAATTCAAATAAGTTGGATTTGAATGTCTCCAAATGCTATGTATGCTCTTTCACTCGCAAACCTCACCCCTTTTACTTTTCGTATAAACTCATGGATACCCCAATAACTAGAGTCAATTCTATCAAAGACCTCGGAGTTACTTTCGACTCTAAGCTTATTTTTGACACTCACATAAATAATATTATCAAAAAAGCGTCGAAATCACTAGGTTTTATTTTTAGGGTCTCGCCTGAGTTCAAAAGCATCAAAACTTTAAAAATTCTCTATTGCTCCTTCGTTCGTAGTCACCTCGAGTATGCCTCTCAAGTCTGGAACCCCAATTATAATATTTATATCGATCGTTTGGAGGGCATACAGAAAAAATTCCTAAGGTACATTCAATTTCGTTCTAAAACATATCTTCCTGGTTATCATAAGCGATGTAAAAAATTTCATATCCTACCGCTTTCTGAAAGAAGAAAAATTGCTGATTTAGCATTTCTATCCAAAACTGCAAACGGATTCAACGACATCCCTGAGTTGCTGAGCAAAATTGGGCTGCGAGTATGTTCTTTGTTTCTACGTAAACCTCGTTTGTTGCACACACCAGCGACACGAACTACTTATAGACGAAATTCTTATATAATTAGGGCGAGCCGTATGTACAATGAAGCTTGCCAGAAAGTTGATATAGATCTCTTTAATACAAGCGTGTCTAAATTAAAAAAATCTCTCTGTAACTCCTTTTTTGATAGCGTAAAATAGTCTTTACTTTTTAGTTTATAAGATCTAACACCGTCTGCTACCGTAGTGTTAATTTAATCAATTTTTATTTGTTACATGTGAAAACTTGTAATTGGCCATCATGTTGTTATCGCTTCAAATATTATGTCTGCCTAGCTGTAAGTTTTCCGAAAAATATAAAATAAAATAAAAATATGATAGCTAATGCCCACTTAAAATGATCCTGTATAGGTATGTTTGCAGATAACATAATATACGTGTACCTACTTTACCTTTAGACTGTAGGTACCTAGCTAGCATACCTATTAATAAATATTGAGTGTAATCTGTAGTTGTCCGTCCAATTATTGTTCGTATATAAGATCTTAAGGAATATTGGTTTAGTGTGTTTACTTACTTTTATGTATTAAGAAAGTTTTAATGTTTAGAGTGTCATATGATAACAAATTATTAAATAGCAAAGCAGCAGTGGATGTATTATTGTAGTATACCTATCGAAAACTTTATAAACATATGGTTTTAACACTCTTATTCATAAAACATTGGAGTTGTGAGCCACTACGGGTATCATCAGTGTTACTATATAAATTATAGTTCATAGTGTTATTTGGCGCAGCTTAACTCTAGGTTATGGGATAACATTTTAACGAAAATGTATAATAAATTGACTGCCTCGCCTAGCCTGTTGATTGATATTGACTGCTCCGGAGTCTGGATTTATGCCCGAGTGATGGCAATAGCTCGCCCCCTATTAAATGGGTCTTAAACATAACTAGCAAAATGTGGGTTTACTACCAGGTACACCTATGCCTGCGTGATGATGTTTGTTTGTTTTATAACAAATAATGCTTTACAGTGTGAAGGACTTAAAAAAGCTATTTGTTAATGTTACAAGCATGAATAATGCTCATTATGGAGTTTTGCCTTTTAATCTAGGTTTAATAGTATTGATACACAAAAATACAATTTTTGTTTGCCTGCTTACTTAATTTAATATTTTCCACTAATTGCCATGAGCATAATTCAAAAGGATTTAATAGAAAAATAAAAATCGAATATAGAATTAGTTAATATTATTTATTTAGTTTTAAAACATCTGTTTGACGTTATTAAAGATAGATTATTGGATAATAAACTAATTAACAGTTAAAACTGTCATTTTTATACAAGAACATACACGGAAATGCAAGGGTAAGTGATCAGAATGCATCTGGTGATGTTTTACACTGGTTTAATAAAATAGTGACGACATGGAACCATGAAAGCAGTATTTTGGTCCTAACAAGTACATTCAATTCTGAATATTATACATTCTTTCGTATGTATGCTGATAAAAAGTACAGCCACTAAACAGCAATAATATCCGTACTATCGGAATCATTTAGTACTATAATTTAACCTAGTTATTGGGATAAGTATATGGAAAAAAAGAAAATGGAATAATTGTTACTAATTGATAAGTTTTAAATGCAGTGAGTGGGCGAAACGCTAAAAGGTGAGGTCGCAACGCCAATATTAGGTACAATATAACATACCTATAACATTTATTAGTAGTAAAGGAACATAACATTCTTTAAATAAGGCCTTCACAATTTCTAAGCGGGTTGCACGAGATTGGTCAAGTCTGATGTACTTTCAACCAAAGACATTTAATATTTTAGACATGACATCACGTACAAAACTTTCATCCGATACTTGTGTCCTACTGAACACAAGTCTATAAGTTTAGTTTAGTACACACTGCTGCCGCTCCAATATTACCTACTATATTATTCTATAGGGTGACTGGTAATTAGTGACCGATACTTAAACACGTGATTGTTCTCATGAATACAAATAACTTTCCCAAAGAAACTATTTTTATACTCATTAAATTTCTATTAGCACAGGAATCGATCGATCAGCTGGGAGCGTGTGACGCTACTACTACTAGTAGATTTTGCCCTTCTCGAGGTCAGACTATCAGCTGATAGGTCGTGCCGATTCGTGCCTACTGTGATCGATCAAAGGCGCGCGGGAATTATAAACAGCGTTTTTGTTGTTTATTGTGTTATAAGTTTTTGTGTATAAAAAAAGTTTCTTTGGGAAAGTTGATTGAAATCATGAATACAATAATGTGTTTAACTATCGGTCACTAATTACCAGTCACCCTATATATGGCGTTACTGAAACATGGGATCAAAGCGTTTCTATGACATTTCCTCGCATTAAATTTCTTTGCTTCAAAACTTTGTATATTGGTCAATTAGCTCGTCAAAATATGGTCTTTATGTACAATTCTGAAATTTGAAATACCTACGCTACAGCAGCAGTATATTATCACATTGAAGGTTTTACGTTCAAAATTGCTATGGCTACTGCGAGTGCCACGTATTAAATTACTCCTTAACTTTTAGCTCCCTCTTTCTTTAGTAATCTTCATATCTTAATCGGCGAGAAATCCCGTTAGTGTGTCCCGCTCGCTCACTACACTATACTTTTTTACATAGGATGAGTCCCGGGCACTTGGATAGCCGTCATGTATTGGTTACCAACAACAAACAAACTGTTCCCAAAAAAACAGTTTGCTAATAAGTGTTCATATTATTACAAGACGTCATTGATGACGACACCCGCCAGCGTGATATAGTTCAACTCTTAAACTCGTGAATGCAGATTTGCTCGATTTTATGAATCGTTATTGTCGCCTCGAAACTGACGTACACATAACTTGTTGATTGACTGACACGATCCACAGCTACTAATCTACCATGTCGATCGTCATACTTTCAAATCTGCAAATCTGCATTGAGGTGCGATGGTGACGCGGTTTGTAAGGACAAAATGGTAAAAATCGTCTGCACTAATATTATAGAGGTAAAATTACATTGTCAGGGATTTTTCGCTGATAGAAAGTTACACTATTGCCGAATGCTGTAGGAAATGTAAGGTTTATTTTACGATAACTATGCGGCGGAACTAAAATGGTTAAATAAAAGCCTCACAAGTTGATCTATCAACTGGCAGCCGCGCTGATGAGGTGGTTAAAGAAATACTTCTTTGATCTATCGCTATCGTCTATCAAGTACCAAGACTCATCCTTCATAAAAAATACTATGTTTAAGTAACCCTACGAGTCATATTTAGTACAGTTAAGTTTACTTGGTGACACAGGACTTGTTCTTCCTTATCCGCAGCCACAGCCTCCCGCCGGAGGAGGGGCGGGACCTGATCCTGAGGGTCCGAAGCCACCGAACTTCCTCGACGGCGGCTTTGGTGGGCTGGAAAAAGAAAAATATGGGTTACGGCATGGCTTGTTAAACAGCTATATATAGTTTCGTATTGGCTGTCATCAGTGTCTATCTAGGATGACGACATACATACTCGCAGAGATGTGACAAAGCGCACTGTACCACGTCGTAGTCACCGTATCTTGAAGTCTACTTAAAGTGAAATGCCAATTTTTTTTTGTAAACAAAAACTTTGGTGTTCAACTGGACGCCAGCTGTTAAGTCATGCTGGCCATAACTAGCAAAAGATAGCCCATAAATAGCAGGTGTAAATTTCTATTTCTGTCTTGAAGATACAGCATATATTTTTTTGATACTGAATTGAATTACTAGCTTGACTTTGTATAATGTTATACATTGTTCTACTACACTTTCGTAGTTCACTGCAACTGAATGTTTTTAATGGCAAAACCTAATATTCATTTGCGCTATAAATTCACATTATTTATTTTTGCCATCACTTGTGCAGTGTGGCCTTACATTGAACATGCTGCTAGTTTAACAAGAAGTAGGCTTTGAATTTGGTATCTTGATTGCATTGGCTGAACGTTCGAACATTTCACTAGACCAACGGACCGCAGTTTCAGTATCTGATATTATAATGAATATTTGATACTCTACCTTCACAGATTGGCAGCGAAGTGATCCTATAAAGGTTTCATGTTCGTATTATTGATATTTTACAAAAAGAGTCAATTATTTATTAAACGACAAATGCACTTTCGTAAAGCATCCATGTGAGATGGAACAAGGATTGTGTCATAATTCAAGTTCTTCTAACTTATTAGGCAGACGAGATGTGTTGCTGGGGAGTTTGTTCCGCCACTTCTTCCCAGCAAAACCTCTAGGAACTGGACTAGGGCGAGCTTCTTGGGGGAGTGTATTATCAGAAAGTGCTGCTCCTCAGCCTAATTTGAATAAATGACTTTTGATTTTGATTTTAGACAATGATGAGTATCAGCAAGTCTATGTAGGTACTGCAAGTTTATGGTACTGCAAAAATCCGTTGCTTCCTAATAATTATTATACAACTCAAATAAGATTGATTTTTTACATTGTATCACTCACAGAACATATAAAGGAGGTATATTCTATATGTTATTCTTCTTTATGTTATCCTCCTTTATATGTTCTGTGGTAGGTATCACTGTAGTGATTAAACTCCAGCTAAACTGAATGCAAAACATAATGATACGATCGGACCAGCTCCGAGGTCGTTTTTAACACCAGATTTAAGAAAGGAAAAATCTAAGTGATACTATGACAGTACCTATCACATCATCAGAGCCAGCCTCGCAATTTTAATCATGCTTGGGACGCTGTTGGATGCCCACGGTTGTTTGTAAAAGATCGCTTTAAGCTATAAGTCCGCCCATTGTAGCCCTTAAAGTTATTCTTGGTAAGTTTTTGTGCTGAGGATTATTCTACGAAAGATTATTCTACGAGTATACTATTCTATTATATTCCTACATTCTACTCAAAGGAAACGAACCTTCATCTCTGAACATTCGTTAGGCGTAAGTTAGATTAACTCACAAAAGTAGTTTCTGAATGCTAGCTAGTTTCCATGCATTGCCAAATACTTAGGTGTAACTTAGCATCTTGAGGTCATTCAGCTTATTAAAATCAAACTTTTGAGTGTTTAAAAGGCCCTAAATCTTGTTTTGTTGCATCAGAATTTGAATGTTGTCATGTATGACATTGAGTTTGATGTTCCGGAACAATAAATAGAAATTTAGGTTTTAGGACAATGTAAGGTTACATACCCACTGCCAGGGGGCCTGAAGTCTCTTGTGTACTTGTCTCCATGTTTGCTGTAGTTCGGATTTATCAGCGTCTGGCCCCTGAAACGTATTGCAAGAACACTTTAGTATTTTGTAAATAAATCATCAACATTGACCAGAAATTGTAGTAATACTAACAGATACTGACTACTTAGGATTGCCGTTGTATGGACATGTAATGTGGGGGACTGCGTACCGTGTCTTACAACTATATGCCCAGTGAAGATGAAAATTGCCATAAATTAATTCTAAGGCTTGATTTCATACTTAATCTCACACACAAGTATGAGATCAAGCTCTTAGAATTCATTTGAAACACCAATGAAATAGAATTAGATTAAGTTTAATGATTATGTGTGGTTAGATAGAAAGTGGATTCTAAAAAGTTGCTCAAACAGATTATGAATTAACACATTATAGTATGTGTCATCTTTGATCTTTGAAAGTATATTATGTTTTTTATTGTGAATGTGGACTACATGAATTGTTTTTTAAATTTTCTTTTCTTAATTTTTTTTAAGTTCCTTTATTTATTTAAGTATTTTACATTTTGTCTGGCAGTTTGAGTTCTTTATAGGACCAACCCAAATGTTCTTTGTTTGGTATTGTTCGTCAGCATGTGGAGCTCCTCAAGTTACGAATTCAGCTCACGATTACTGACAAATGCTTGCACTGACTGATCTGGTCCCCTCATTATGTGTGGTTCTTTCCTCAAAAGACCATCTCAGACACTAATCTGCATGGATCTTACATGATTTGACCAAGACAATGTCTGGACTTTAAAAGAGACTATGACCTCTGCGTTTTTTTCGGTGTTTCTTATCAGAGTAGTCAGGTAGTGAAACTCCGATCTTATCTAATAGATAAAAAAAAAAATTATGCGTAAAAGTGTTTGTGAACACCTATATACAGAAATAAATATCATTTACCATCTATCTAAACAAATAAAGTACATTTATTGCTGCGTGAAAGTAATATTTATTATGTCTTGGACACAATAATTATTTCATGGCTAACATAACAAGCCAATGCCATAGATAACAAGTACGGTTGTTCAATGTATTGCATATTGTTATAGGTAACTACCCAACAGATGTTGTCCCGCCTGAACATTGGGTCAATCCCCATCAAGCACCAATTACTGGGTCCAATTATAAAACTTAACCAGCCAGGGACCAAATACAAGAAAAACCAGATGTAGCCAAATAGGTGCAGCCACTTGATGAAAGTGATGACAATTTTTATTTCCACAAAAAATACTTGTACGCCAGTCCAGGCTTGCTTCTATGAAAAATTTACTTTAAGATGAAATGAAAAGCTACATAGAGTCATATTAAAGAAATTATAACTTTTACACTCATACATGGAAAACCAACCAGTAGCAGAACTACCATTAAACATTATAAATGCACAGAAACACATTCACTTTGCATTCAAAACATATTCCCTAAAAACTGCCAGCATTTGTCTGTCAGGACTGTGACAGAGAACATCGATACTAAATTTAGTTGCAAGGGCTGGCTTTTTGGAATATCGCAAATATTTATCAACACCCTATTTTTTGTTTGTGGGATGACTTGGAGCAGATTACTTGTCAACTTCTTTAAGGCAAATGGAACCAAATCTGTACATCTGACATTCACTACAAAAAGAGATACATACCCACCGGTTCAACTAAATAAAGTTGTGATTCCCCAAGCAGGAGACACTAAATACCTTGGGATGTACTTAGACCAGTGACTAACCTGACCAAAACACATATTCACGAAGCATAAAGTTTTGAGCTTATAATATAATATAAACTCAGGATTTATAAGTGCATCATAGTGCCTATCTGGACATACGGAATACAGCTGTGGGGCATGGCAGCCAAATCGAACATTGACATACTCCTAAGGTTTCAAACAAAGATGCTTAGGATTATAACTAATGCACCATGGTACAGCCTAATGATAGCTTACATCGGGACTTAAAAATACCAAAGGTGACAGAACAAATCACGCAAGCAATCAGAGCCTACAAGACTAGGATGACTGCTCACCCTAATAAACTGGCATCAGCGTTAATGATTCGAAGACCGAGATATTTAAGAGGCTTAAAAGACAAACCCCACTAGACCTGATACTGTGGCAGCTGACACAACATAAAACAGATTGATGTTTATGCACCACTGGGCGCATAGCACGCATGACTAATTCAAAGCAAAACCCAAAGATGAGAATGTCAGTAAATCAACAGATTGCATCTTAAAAAAGGTAAAAAAAACTTCTTTTAGCCTAATAAAACTTTTTTTTATGGTGCAGGGTGCTGCGGGGTATTCTCATAGATGTTCTCAGCCTAGGGGAGGGCAGGAGAATCATGCTATCAGGACTTTTAATGACTAAAACCACCCCGGTTATCTGTCTCACACCTACACCAGGGGTTACAGGAGCTGAAGATACTTTCACAATCCCCAACTGTGAGGGAGACAACACCTCATCCCCGGGTGAGGTGTGTCCCTCCATGGCATTTAATAAGGGTATGTGTGAAACACACACAACACTGCCCTAGAATCCATTTAGTGGGACTGGAAGAGGGCATTGTCTACTTAAAGGCTAACCTAACCCAACCTTAGGGCCACAAGATTAGGACACTTTAAGTGTTATGTATGCAAAATGTGTCAACACATCATAATATTCATGAATGTGGCTATAGATTTTACATGGAAGTGTAAGGTTTACGAAACTTACACTTCCATGTAAGAGCTATAGCTGTACTTATTTTCAAGTACAGCTATAGGTCTAACATGGAAGTGTAAACATGGTTTATTAGACTCTCATTCACACCTAGAGAAGGCTGGAAGGGTCTTCATGATGTGACAGCCACTGAACACA
This sequence comes from Euplexia lucipara, assembly GCA_921972225.1. Lineage (NCBI taxonomy): Eukaryota > Metazoa > Arthropoda > Insecta > Lepidoptera > Noctuidae > Euplexia > Euplexia lucipara. Next base: position 36,235,213 of record OV179142.1, on the reverse strand, counting down.
GAAGCTTGAAATCTTCTAACACTCTGCTACAGGTTTGAAGAAGTGCACCTAAAGGACCCAAAAGGAAATGGACCTAATGGTCACTAAAGCCAGCACTGATTTTTACCATTACCTCCACCACCACAATAAAATTGACCATTACAATAAGATAATAATACTCACAATAAGAAAAAGAAGTTGACGATACCCCAGAACCACCCAAACAGGCTGAATGGAGTCTGCTCCACAACAGTACCATCTGAAGAAGAAAAATAGCATGATTCAATGTCAGTAGGTACAGTATAATTTATTGTTAGTGAGTAAAATTAGTTAATTAAAATGGGCTTGTAAGTACCCCAATTTATTGTCTAAATTATTAATAAAAAATACAATTCAATGTGACGAAAGAAATTTAATTCTTTCGTCATCTATAGAATATCTACATATTATTGACCTAATTAATTTGTATTAAAATTGGTATCATGAAATGAGTCCTCATTACATTACAACTGGCTATACGAAGATAACAACTCAATTTCCTGTAGTTGTTACTCAACAATTATTTATTTACGTTCACTGACGTGGCCTAAAAGATCCAGGATACTAAAACAGACAAGGAGTTAAGGAGGACCCAAATCTATCTGAATACGTACCTCCTTTCACATAAACCATGGTCTTGAGATAACAATTACAGAAGTTAGTATTTTTTTTTCGGGTTTTAGATATTTCCAAATTATTTGATTATTCAACCAACACAACCAGTGAAGTTTATTGTTCTGAGTCTGACAAAAATTAATAAATTCAGACAGATTAATTAACGTCAAGCATAGAGTAATATAATATAACACAAGCACGTTTGACGTAAGACAACAATGTTGCCTACGTTAGACGCTGTGTAAAGCCAAGTCTAGCTTGTCTATGGGGTCTAAAATAATGACATTGACAGTGACAGTATTGTTTGAGTTCAAAACTTCAAACGAGCCCGCAATAAAATAAAATAAATCACTATTCTCATGATGAGAACAATAAAAATTCATTCAGAATAATATGAATTACAGAATTGTGATAGTTTTTTCCTAAATTCTGTCAATCAACCATTGAATATCCTTTTTTGTTAATAGACTGGAATTTAAAATGAATGTCAGTTTAGCAAAGTTAAAGTTAGTAACATTCGATGTTACGAATACTCTGCTGAAGTTCAAGGTGCCCGCATGGCAGTTCTACGCCATGGTAGCCCAAGATCATGGGTTCAAAGGCACGGAAGAAGATGTCAAGACTAAGTTCAAAACAAGTTTCAATCAAATGTTAGAACAGCATCCTAATTTTGGAAAGAAATCTATTAAGTGGGAGGACTGGTGGTGCCGAGTTGTCAGTATGACTTTGAAAGACCATCTTCCAAGCAATGCAAACTTGGAAGTTATTGCTCACAAGCTCATAGATGAATTTAGAACTGACAGATGTTGGCAATGCGCCCTTGGAGGACAGAAACTTATAGACAACTTTAGGAGTCTGGGTATAACTATTGGAGTTATTTCAAACTTCGATCCCCGTCTCGATGACATCCTTCAAAATGTAAGTTTACACAAACATTTTGATTTCATTGTTACATCATACGACACTGGATATAGCAAGCCAGATGAGAGAATATTCAAAAGTGCCATTGAAAGGTGCAGTTCAACTGTATTACCATCAGAGGCTCTCCACATAGGTGATGATATGTTGAAGGACTATGAAGGTGCCAGAGCGGCAGGCTGGCATGCTCTGCTGGTGAACGCCAAGATCAGCAACCACATGAATGCCCCACAAGAGCATGTATTCAAGAGTTTGGAAGACTTGAGTAAAGCTGTTGAGCAAAAGAACTTGAAACTGTAAATTATCAACTGACCACAGCCACAAAGGATCTGCTCAGATAGGGTATTTTTTCTGCAGCCACATATTTACACATTTAAAATACTATTGAAAGGGCATGCAAAAAAATGTCACAGAAAACTGCGATCCTATGTCTCAGTCACGCCAACTAGCATAATACAGCAATATTGGCGCGGCAGCAGGGCATACTAAATTAAACACATAGACATGTGTCCACTTAGACACAAGTAATAAATGAAAAGTTTGTTTGAGATGTCGCGTCTATAAGTTTTGAATGTCTCTGATACAAAGTGAAGCATAATTACGTAAAATAGTTGTAAATAACATCATCACCCTACCTATAGTTCACTCAAATTTTGTCAGTTATTACTAAGTGACAACATAATTGTACCGACAATGAAAAGAAAAATATCTTGGAGTTTGTTTATATCAGGATACTACTATGAAACTCAACATCAGTGTCTCTTTTGTGCAATTTTACTCTTAAATCTCTTAAAACCAAAGATCCAATTTATGTGTGTTAGTTATGTCTATAAATTTGGGTTAGCTTTAACCACACAGGGTAAATTGAAAATTTATATTAGAAAATTATTTATTTTTCATGTAGCGATGAGCTATAAATACTATGTTTAAAATGTGTGTTTGCGGTCCTAGATTGTGATAAAATTTTCTACATTTTTAATGTTTGATGTTTTTTTGTTGTTGTTTTATATTATATATTTATTTAAACCAAAATATTTCATTAATCTTCCATAGTGTTTAGTCTAGTATTTAAAAAATAATCATGTTATTTTAATTTTAAATATGTTAAAAATATAAAATGTGAAATACATCAGTGACATTATAATTAATTGTTGGGTTTTATTTTAGTGGCACACTTACCTTAAATTTTAAAATACTTTACTAGAAAACCTATGGGTTGAACAATTTGAAATACCTGTCTAATGATAAAAGAACAAACATGTTTGATCCCGGTAGAAGATGGTCTTAGAATAAACCTGGCATTATCCAATTGTGTTGCAAATATTTTAACCCGGGATAACATTGCTTCCCAATGGCGAAAGAATTTTTCAAACCGGTTCTGTAGTTTCGGAGCCTATTATTCAATGCAAACAAACAAACAATGAAATTATTCCTCTTTATACTTAATATTAGTATAAATATAGATAAATTACACCCAGACACAGAAAAAAAATATCATGCTCATCACACACACGACTGGGGTGGGAATCGAACCTACGACCTCCGGTATAGCGGTCAGAGTTACTAACAAGTAGACCAACAGGTCAGGTAGGTCAAAGTATCTCCCTAACTTCTTTCTCATGGTCCAAGGAAATTCAATGTAGGTATACCTACCAGGCGGGCTGCATACATTTCGAGGTCGCTGCGTACCTACTAGGTATGAACATGGATCCACGCGAGACACAATTACTTTTTAATTGTTTCTATAATTACGGCATACGAGTGGTTAAACACCACTGCCCTCTTAGATTGTTTATTGCTTTTCAAATCTTCTCATAGGTAGTCAGTTAGGAAATGCCGATTTCAACTAGCTTTAGAGGAAAAAATTACGTGTAAAAGTAATTTCCATAATTATCCTACTTTTGTATAATAAATCATTTCATTTCAAATCATTTCATTTCAAATCATTTCATTTCAAATCATTTCATTGCAAATCATTTCATTTCAAATCATTTCATTTCAAATCAAATGCCTTACAGTTTGACACCATTTAGGTAGGTATCTACAGAAGCACTCAGCAACACCATGTCAGGTTCGATGGTATGTGGCCTTCGATGTGTTGAGAAATCACACTTGCCTACCTAGGTCTATGGATATTCGTCTTTCTATAAACTTAGTAGGTAGGTAGGGACCTACTATAAATGTTCACTCACAAGATGGCTGACTCGGCAGATATGAAATGTATGTTGTGTGATATGGTTAGGAGTTTAGGAGGGCGATGTGGTATTTTTGCTTGTAAGTAGGGTGAACGACCGACAGTTTGGTTTCGGTTTCGGCAGAAAATCCTGTTTCAGTCGGACAATAACTGTAAACTGTAAGGCGTTGGTAATGTGCTAGGTATGTAAGTAGGTATCTTTTGATGTAGTAATGTGTTGTCATGTGGTAAAGATGTTAGCAATGTAAAGGATATTGTCTTTCGGGTGTTATGATATGTTAGAAAGGGTGTTACGTTATTAAGATAATAGTACCTACCTAGGGTTGTTGTGATGTGGAAATAATGTTGTGGTACCTAGTAAGGGTAGATCTGGACCTACTGTGTTATGCTTAGGTACCCATATAGGTATACCTAGGGTTTGGGACAATTTTTTTTTAAATAAAATTACTGTAGTTTGAGTGCGATGCATATAATCGAAAATTACAGACTAACACTTAGCTACTTAAACTTAAAATAGACACTGACGACATTACAATACAAAGCTTTCCTAACCACTATCACTATACAAAAATACCTACTTCCTAAGTAGCATAATATAAACCTGCTAGGGTCTTATACCTTATCCTAAGACCACTCTCATCTGGTCTTAACCTTCTTATTGGTACTATTGCCCCAACATTTCTAGGTTTATATAGGCTCTGATTGTTGTCGGTGATACTTCTTATCGCTTGCTACCGGGAAGTGGGAGCAGCGCTGATAGTAACGCGCGCCCGTTTAACGTGTGATCTATCTCCAGAACCCACCGCCGGTTGCACCAGGATGTTAAGAGACCAACCCCTAAACAGAGGGTTAGTTTTGTGAGCTGGCAATCAGACTGCTCGAGACCTTCATGCTCGATGCCTGTTGTGCCATGGAGTCAATAAGTACTTTTACTGCAATCCGGAGTATCAACGACAACGCAGAAGTAGATTTTTCCCTAAAAGCAACTAAACCATAAAGGACCCTCCTCCCACCCTCACACAGTCAAATCTGCGCCTAAGGAGGCTAGCAAACAAGTATAGTTTTAATATAGGTAGAAACATGCAAATAGTCCATCTCTTGACTCCATCTCTTTAGTGCTTCTACCGACGAGGGTGTTTCTAAGAAGCAAACGACTGATGGTGAGGCTTTGGAGCCTTTCAGAGGCCAACCGCGTGCACGTCAATTGTACTCCGAATATCAGTTTGGAGGTCAAACGTCCCGCGTGCTGAAGTTGTAATCCAGGAATGTCGGAAGCGTAGAAATAGGTAGTGGAAGTAGTAGAAGGACCAATAAGCTAGGTTTGACTGTGCTACCCAATTGTTGAGAACTTAATTCTCAACTACTACGAACGGTGGACGAGACACGGTGTAGTAGAAGAACTGGGTGGGCCCATTTTCCTTCTGCCTCCGCTTGTTCAGCCTCTTCCTGCGGCGCTTAGCAGAAAGCTTGCTCGAAGCTGGAATCAACAAATAAAACAGGGTTAGACAGCAATATTCGTGTCGTTTCAATAAAGGCCTAGGTAGCTTTTGGAATGGTAAGAAATCATAGCAATGCGTTGAGACCTTCACTGTCTCTCATCCCGCGAAGATTTAACATTCCCTATTACTATTGTCTGCCTCTGTCACCATTCGGTGCTGACCGTAGGTACCGAAGAAGCCTCTTGATATATAAATAGAGAATTGGTTTGCCAAGTATAACAAAAATGTGTGAACTTTAACAAATATCACAGGTGCGGGCGAGGACGCATCGACCGGGTTGCAGTCAGTCCCCCCCCCCCCCCATCACCCCCGTTGCGACAGCCACACCTCGGACCGCGCAGCCGCTCAACCCCTGCATACTGACAATTACTACAATTTATAAATAAATACCCAAACCTCCCTGTGATGCCCCCAGGAAGCCCTCATTTTGCGCAACGACCAATTCTCCGTAAACATTCAGAGTACCTACCTACACCGTCACGGCTTTTGAATTAACTTGACAAAGAAAAAATACTTCGCACAAACAAAACAAGTCGCCTTCTAAGCCTTCTCAACCTGGCTCTACGAGCTCCTTTATGAGGCTATAAATAAGTTCTAAGAAGTATAATAGCTAGCACGATCGATATTTGCCTATTCTGTGTACCACTTACGCCGCCCGTCACGTCATAGCCCTCTTCACTGTTTACGAATAGGTACCAAATACAAAAATCGCAATGATTTAAAACACTTTTAATCACAACAATCTTATGACAATACCGCAAGATTAAGTCGCATCGATCGTGCGATCGACAAAAGCGCGGGGTGACCTACCACCTATGTGTCTACCTAAACGTAGACTAATCTAGCTAAAATCCGTTGCACTTGGGTTGTCACTAACCTGGCGGTGCCTTGCTGGCCGGTGGTACAGCCGTCATCACTGTTGCAGAAGACTGTTCTTCAGACAAAGAGGGTTTCTCGGTGCACACAACAGCGCGGCGTCAGCGTCCAGGATCAAATGGACCGATCTAGAGCGCCCGAGGCTCGAGCTACGTCACTGCGCTGTAGAACACTAATCCAGTAAACGTCAACCTTTGGCGTCAAAGTTGTGTAAATAGGTCAAAGTTCAATGTTCATTTTTTTCAAGTCGATATTAATAATTGATTATTGTAAGCAAAAATATAAGTTAGGTACTAGCAGTCGTCACGCGGTTCCACCCGCGTAGTTCCTGTTCCCATGGGATTACAGGGATAAAAAGTAGCCTATGTCATCCGGAAATAGTGTAGTAAATAGTGTGTAAAAAATTTCACTGGTGGAAAGACCAGTGCAATTTTTTTCAAAATTAGATCATTAGTTCCGAAGAATACCCCTACATACAAACTTACAAACATACAAACTTACAAACAAACAAATTTTACCTCTTTATAATATTAGTAAGTATAGAAGTATTCAAAGAGATTTAAAAACTATTGATTTATACCACATACGACTGCGTCTAGATGTTATAGGAAGTACCTTCTGTCTAGGAAAGGTCGAGACCTTTCATTAATATTCCGATACCTATTTAGATATTGACCTACGAAAAAAATTAAACACTGTCTCAGAATACAAATAGCTGAAAAACTTGAATTTAAAACTCACTCATGTATTTTTATTCATTTAAGTAACCTCAAAACATAATCTAGAAAAAACTTTGTTGCAAAAAATAAAGTACCGGTAAGCTTCGAAGTCGGTGACCTTTGTTTGATTGATTTGGTGTTTTTGTCACCGACTTCGAAGCTTAAACTTTATTTGATTGATTTGGTGTTTTTGTCACCGGCTTCTGAAGCTATTTATTTTTCACTTTTTTGTGTTTTTCTTTTAGTTTTTTTGTTTGTGCTTTTTTTGAAGTCGGTTTTATTTTTTGCAAAAAAGTTTTTTATTTTTCCATTTGTAGTTGTTTCCATAAAAATATTAACCATGAATTTACGTTACATTATTAATTGATAACAATACCATGTCAAGGTATGTACCTAATAGGGTTATCCACTTATCCCTAATAAATGAAACTTAACATACCTAACTGTCGAAATCTAGGTATATTGTACATATCTGCGTACCCCTCAGAGCATACAGGCGTGATGACAGGTCATGATGTTGTATAAACAATAAGCATCCAAGCGATTCCAGCAATCACGACCGATTTGCCGTTTATTTTTGAAGAGTTCCATTGTATATCTCCGAAGATAAGCACCAGATCTGCACCAAATTAAAATAGGACCACCTCAGGAGTCTACTCTTTCAAGTAAAAAAGAATTTTGAGAATCTTTCCACAAATGGCGGAGAAATCAGGTAACAAACATAAAAAAAAAATACCTACACACGAACATAGAACCTCCTCCTTTTTTGAAGTCGGTTAAAAAAGGAGTGCTACATTTTTTTTAATAGTGCCCTCATGCAGACTCGTGAAGATGAGAAATGTAATATGTGACATGCCTGCTTAGAGTCAAGAGATTTGGCATCATACACTCGTATTTTTAAAAAGGTAAGGCAAAGGATTACCACTTCTCGACAGTTATTATTTTTAAGCCTCGACTCTCTCGACAGTTTCCTACTAATGCCGCAAACCAGGCACATATCCCATCACTAGGCTGCTTCTGATAAATCCAAAAAGTCTTCTAGTTGATAGGGTCAAGAAGTTATACTAAGTACCTACCCACCTATAAAGCGTTAAATTTCTTGGTTGTCTCAAGTGGCATCAGCGAGCGAGGGCTGTGGGTTGCTCTCATCGTTGTACCGCCATGCGCCACTCGTTGAGCTTCACTAGGACTTTGTCTTCTTTGTGTAAATTCTTAATTTGAATTGAATTTTCTCTTTCGGTGGTACTGGGCACTTGTGTGAGTATCTGTAGTTACATTGGACTACCTATAGGGTCCCCATACTTTGCAAGATATGCCGCTACCTTATTTCAACCATCACTGCTATTCTGTGAAAATCACCCCTCGAAATTGGAGGTGAAGTGAAGGTGAACTGAGCTGCCATTGCCATACTAATGCTGTCATTCCACACCGAAACTTCGCAGTTCGGCCCCTAGTGAAAATTACATGGTATTTATTTCATCAATCTTCCGAATTTCAAATCGATATAATACACTAAAGTCATAGTAGTCATAGTATTTTATTGATGACGGATTCTTACAAGTCATATACAGATATAAATATTTTGCTGATAAACAATTATAAAAAAATACAAAAATAATAATAATTTAATATTCCACAACTTTCGCACAACTTCATCTAGTCCCAAGCTAAGCAGAGCTTGTGTTATGGGTACTAAGCAGCTGGTAAACATACTTATATATTTCTAAATACATACATATTGTAGACAAATTACACCCATCCATAGAACAAATTTTAATGATTGTGCTCATTACACAAACATTTTTCTGGGTGGGAATCGAACTCATGGCCTCCGGCATAGCAGTCAGAGTCATTACCTACTAGACCAACAGGCCAGTCTAGCCAGGCTCAGGCCAGTAGGTATTGGAACTTAGTTCCACAAATAAGGAGCTGTGTCAGTCAATCCAAGTCAAACAGACAGAACATTCATATTAAGGGTACATTTTTACGTGAAAAGACAGGCAGCATTGTCACGTGAACTCATTGCCAGATGAGTCGCTGGCAAGCCACCGCGTTCACGTGCACACTGCAAAATTAAGAGTCAACCAAAAACACTTCGCAATGTCCCGAAAACCTAGAGGCGCACATTGATCCCATGGCCCAAGTATTTCATTATTAACAGAAATTAGGTAAAACCAATCTAGACCAATATTTTAAAGACGAAATATTTCAGCTTTGTATGTTTGGATGGATTTGACTTCAAAGCGATAGATTGGTAATAGATATTTTGTTTAATCAGTTGAGTATGATTTAAAAATCCATCACCATTACAAAGCTGTATTCTCACCCAGTAACACAGGCTATATTTTATTTCCAAAACAACGAACGGTGGAAGGATTATTTAAGTTTGAAATCTATTTGGACGAAATCGCAGGCAGTGCTAGTTAAATAAAATTTATCTATTCAATACGACGATAAAATGTTGAGAACACCTGCGTTAGCAGCTACGGATTCATGTCTAGGTTCAGACTGGTAAAAATCAATACTCAGCTCTCCGCCAAAGCCTAACTGGGGGTGGGGACTGGAGGGGGTTGCGGGGGTTGCTGGGGGGGACACTGAACACAACTTCATAAGAAAAGTTTTCTTTGAAATCCGTAGTAATAATACTCAGACTTAGCCCACGAGATTGTCGACATGTGGGATGTGGATTCTGCTGTCATTGTGCCGATTGTTTGACGGCCAATGGTCTTATTGCCAAAAGCCTCGACGCCCATCTGTCAGCTTTCGTTACGCAGTTGGATCAAAGGTCTGATACAAAAGGCAGTACTCTTCGATACGGCTCGAAGTGTGAGGAGGTTCCTGTCTCTGAGACCCTAACCACCAGTAGCTTGGAGTTGGACCCTGCTCCCGCCATCGGTGGCCTACTATTTATTATTTATTTAAATGTTTGTTTTTATAATAATATTTAAAAATGTAATTTATTCGAAATGTAAATAAATAAACGAGAAAATAATCACTTATTTCGGGAAAAAATTAATCCCTTAAATCACAAATTTAAAAATGGTTGGTATAACTTACAACTAAACATGTTAGTAGGCACTGTCACAGTGTCACTACTCATAAAACAACAAATAATAAATGATATTATTTCTGTAATTATGTTCATATAAACACTTTTGGACGTAATTTTTTAACTAGAAGGTAAGTTCGGTGTTTCACCATCTGACTAAGTACTTACCTACTCTGAGAAGAAACACCAAGAAACACAGCAAAACAAAAAACGTAGGTACGTCATAACAAGTAAGAAGTAGAGACCGGCCTGTTGGTCTAGTAGTTAGTGACCCTGACTGCTGTGGTCGTGGGTTCGATTCCCACCCAGGACAAATGTTTGTATGATGAGCACAATCATTTGTTCTGTGTCATTAATGTAATTGTTCTATAATATGTATGTATTTAGAAATATATAAGTATGTTTATCAGCTGTTTAGTACCCATAACACAAGCTCTCAAGCTTAACTTGGGACTAAATGGCGTTGTGTGAAAAGTTGTGGTTTTTTTTTTTAAGTAGATCACCATCGCGGCACCCCATTTGAAATGGCGCAACAGTGACCCACGTACAAACAGTCAAAGCGACTGGAAATCAAGTTTAAGATACTGTTTGAGCTGCCCCAGACCCTACTCACCAAGGAAAATTATCTTTTACGCAAGGTGGCCAATATTAATAACATGGCTTCGGTTTTACAGATTGTTTTGAGACGGTCGTAAGTTAAGACGACCTTTGTGGACTTCAATTACGTAATTACGCATTAAGTTTAGCTTATTTTCAAATCCGTAACTTAAGATGTCAATTCCGTACTTACGTAATTATTGGCATTTACACATCTTTAATGCATTTTACACATTTTAGAAGGTACACCCCGCAGTTTATTTATGCTTTGTTTTAGAAATCTTGCAAAATTTACCGAAACGCAAATCTGGCTGGCGTAGGTATAGCTAATTTGTCCTAATGCTAACAATGTATAAGTTTTAGAAATGTTGTTAGTTTTGTAATTCCTTATTAGTAATACCTATCATATCTTGCAAAAAATCGTAGCCCATTTAAAAAATAAGGAAAATTACGTAATCACGGAATTATAGAAAGAAATCGCGTAATTTGTTACGAAATGACATATCAAGTTACCCCAATGTGTCAAATTTTCCCATTTGAATATGAACCTTATTCTGTAGCACATAAAGTTTAAAAACGATCAAAGAAATTTGACACATTGGAGTAACTTGATGTGCTGGTGTCTGTACATACAGGGGCTATCACATCAAACTAATAATAAGAACAATTTAAAACGTACGATTCGACTTTTCTCTCTTTTTGCGTCGCGATAACTTTATTTAAGGTAAGTAGGTACAATGACTACCTACGTAAAATATAGAAAAATCAAATTCATAATTCTAATTAGTTAAGACGTGTGGTACCACTCAACTACAACGACAAACATTTTTTATTAGGCTGTATGTTTAATTTTATATTGTAAAAATTGCAGTCAAAAACACAAATTCATCGTTGATTGTATTCCGACAGGACGTTAAATTATTACAATTAAGTCTTTGGTTTGGTTACCGTACATACTGCTATGACCGTTAAAATACCTAGTTATTTGTTATACAAGAGTGCAAAGTTGCTTTTTAGCCGCGTGTTCAATCAAAAGAGTACGAGGTGAAAAATCTTTGCACTCGAGTGCAACACGTAACTTTTCATTCCACTTCAGCGAGGAAATGACTAAATACAAAAAAAAAAACGTTTTCTGAGAAAGTTTTGGCTCCTTTTGCTAGTCGCCACGTGTTGAACATATCGTACTGTTTTAAATACTTCTCGCGTGATTGTTGAGGGAGAAAGCTCATTTGCGCATTATTAACAGTTTCAGTCAATTCTGTTGGCGTCAAACAAACTTCCTCGTCGCTAGAATCACTCATTTTAGTTTTTTCACTTGTTTTCAAGTTTCTTGTTTTTAATATAAGGTTTAACAATGACGTGAAAAATACCTACTCTTTCCGAGATGGTGGGATGAAAAAGTCATTTTCATCCCACCATCTTCCCATCCATCTCCTTCCATTTTCTTCCTTTCCATCTTCTTTCCTTCTTGGTGTTCTTTTTTCAATTTGCTTTGTACGCGGTTCTTTACGCGGCATTTTTTCACGTCATTGTTAAACCTTACATTAAAAACAAGAAAAAGTGAAAAAAACTAAAATGAGTGATTCTAGCGACGAGGAAGTTTGTTTGACGCCAACAGAATTGACTGAAACTGTTAATAATGCGCAAATGAGCTCTCCCTCAACAATCACGCGAGAAGTATTCAAAACAGTAGGTACGATATGTTCAACACGTGGCGACTAGCAAAAGGAGCCAAAACTTTCTCAGAAAACTTTTTTTTTTGCATTTAGTCATTTCCTCGCTGAGGAGGAATGAAAAGTTACGTGTTGCACTCGAGTGCATAGATTTTTCACCTATTGCTCTTTTGATTCCCTCGCTAACGCTCAGGATTCTAATTTTGAATCACTCGCTGCGCTCGTGATTCAATTTTAGAATCCTTCGCTTGCTCGGTCATCAAAATTGAACACGCGGTTAATTAAAAGCAACTTTGCACTCTTGTAGAACAAATAACTATTTTTAACCAAATGAAATCGATCAAAAATGGGTGTAAATATACTATAATGGTGTTTTATGTTAAACCTCCAAAATCGGTTTTAAACAAACTTAATAGAAATGTTATAATAATTGTACAAGTTTTTAATTACCTATTTTAAATAATTAACCGGTGCACCGCTGCAAGGAAAAAGAAAATTAAATGTGTAATGAAATGTGTGTGTGAGTATAAAAGTTTGTAATGCCCTCCCTAGAAAGTTATACTTCATTCTTCTTTAACTTTTCCGTTTCCTTCACAAGATCATTAAACCCCGAGAGGACACCGGTGTCCGCGCTATCATTGTCTTTCTATTGTGTCTCTAATTGACACGATTGAAAGGCAGATAAAAATAAAACTAAAACAATAGAATAAGTAAGTAAACAAACAAAACGATAATATCTCAGTTGCAGAGATTAACTCGTAAGTGATAAGTATGCATATAAAACTCACTCGCTGTCTCGGTTATAAATCAAATATAATCAAATCAAAGTACCTAACTATTATGATAAATGGAAAGGTAATTCTGTGCCAAAGTGTTGGGACCTCAGCATGAGTTCCAGTTATGTAGGTTTGTCACATATTCAAGTCCCACTTAACCAAGTTTCACTGTACTAACCGAAGTCATAGTCCGGAAGAGATTATTCAGCCGAGATCTGACAGAATAAATCTTAACCATTTCCCTGTCCCATAAATCACATTACATGAATTAAATATTTCATGTGGATTGTTGAACCATTGTGTCTACTTTATGGACAGTCAAAATGTTAATCCTAAATCGTTACCAGCATCTACAGTAGGTACCTACCTTGCTTACGTAGGAAATCTCCAGCTGATAGCGAGCCTCATCTAAAGGAGCTTTATCGTGGTCTGTAGAGAGCTGACAGTCAACTCTTGATTCAACGGGCTGCATGAACTATAGACTTGCTGGTCAGATACTTACACAACTAACTTCAAACGTATCCTACATAATAAACTTACTGCTTATCTGTCTATCTGTTATCCTTATGATACAGAAATCTGCTGGGCCTAAAGGCGAAGGTGATTTAGGTACAGACGCCAGCACATAAAGTTACCCCAATGTGTCATATTTCTTTGATAGATTTTCAACTTTATTATTAAACAGAATAATGCTCATGTTTAATTGGGAAAATTTGTCAGTTTGGAGTCGCTTGATGTGCTGGCGTCTGTACATAGGATCTTACATTAACAACACACGGCTACACATCGAGCTATATATTTCCAGTAGGTATAAGCTGATTTCGCATTAAATATAAATAAATATTCACACAGAACACAGAACGCCCGCCACACACTAGCAGCTACTCCCAAGCTAAGCAGAACTTGTGTAATATGTACTAAACAGCCGGTAAACATCTACTATATATCTGTACTTCTAAATACATACATATTTTAGATAAATTACACCCAGACACATAACAAATGATCGTGTTCATCACACAAACATTTGTCCTGGGTGGGAATCGAACCCACGATCTCCGTAATAGCAGTCAGGGCAACTAACTACTAGACCAACTGGCCAGTCAACACAACAGGTGAGTACAGGATTTCCGTACCTACCATACACTCCCCCTTTATTAATAAACGTGAAGTAAACTTGAACTAAAGTAACACCAAAATGCACCAAAATTAATCGGCGAAAAATGTATGGTAAATCCGGAGAGAATACTGAGTAACTTTACTTCACATTTAATAATACGGGGGCAAATGTAAGGCGTGCCTCCAGCCACAAAAAAAAATGTCTGATTTTGAGTTCTCTTCTAAAACATACAGTGCTTTTGAGCCGGTGTCTCGCCGTCTACGCTGCAAAACCGCCACGTCAGCCAGTAAATAATTTTCAGATAGGTACGTAACTGGATATTTTCTAAATAGAAAAATCAAACACATTCAGTCATCTCGTGTACATTTATTTGATTCATGAAATTACATTACAGGCTATGAGTATTATTGTAAGAATAAGTGAATAAGTAACTTCACTTCGCGATGAGTTCATGTTTGTCAGAATACGATAATCTTGTTTTTAATTTCAGGGCTTGCAATGCACCAAAGGTCGACCGAAACTGACCTATTAACTGTTTTTTTTTAAATATTACGTTACTTATAGGTATGTAACTATAAAATTGTATACGTATAATATGTCACATCAATAAGTATTTTTATTCTTTTTTATATCGCTAGGCTTACGAATGGCCCACTGTCTTATGGCGAGCGTGCTTCAACACTCGCCTAGAACTACTTACTGTCTACTTAATTAAAAGTATATAAAGCCATTATTTAAGCTCAACTACGACGTACATCAATATTTTTAAAGAAAGCGCCCGATAGCCCGCGAAATTCTATTTATGTTACAAAGTTACAATATTTATGATTTTAATGATAACATTTCGGTACTTAGGTAATCTACATATTTAACAACATACAACTTGCTATTGTGCTGCAATTCGATGAAGGACATTTTGATTTAGCGGGCTAGCTGACGATACAATTTCCAGTTTATTAGATAAAGTGAAATCGTTTTGAAACATGATACCAGCAATAAACTAAGTACAAGTCTCTGTTCAGAGAGATGGACACTTTGCCATCAATGATTGGTTGCCCCTAAGGTATTAAAATAGTGGCTGCAATCAAAATCTTTAAAATCAAGCAATATTCTTGAGTCCACGCCTAAAAACGGACGGCTGATCAATTTTCACAAAACTATATTTGCACAATAAAAATAGACACTTATTTAAAATTTAGTTGACATTAAAATTGAATTGAGACATTGCGATAGCGGACAACAGAACAGAGTAATTAATAGGACGAGCCCAGTAGAATGATGTAACCTTTTAGGTACTTAGCGTAATAAAATAGTAACATCAGTCAAATTGAGATATTGAAGAGGTTTGCTTAACAACTATGTTAATAAAGATATATTTTTGAGGCGCGTTCCACTTAAACAATGGGGATTCAAAAGGAAATTAGAGTTTGAAATGACCCCCAAGGGGGTCGTAGTGGAACTTAGAGTGCTGTTCAGTCCCCTGGGGGACTGACTTAGGAGATTTAAGTGGAATGCACCATTTTTAACCCTGAAACCTCCTATGTATATCCAGATGATCCAAAAGGACGTTTCTAGAAATAAAATCTTTAACTAAATTAATAAATTCCATCCACAAATCTAGAAAAAAAATACATAAATCTGATATTTTGGTCAACGTCAACATTAGTGACTGGATATACATATTATTGTCCCCGAACAAACATGGGATATTCCCAACAACAAGATGATTTGATAATTTTCGGACGGCTTCAAGCCCTTACAACTTACAACCGCACTTCAGTCGACAAACATTGTAAACATACCTAATTATTATCACTTCAAATCTTATATTTAGGAATCCATACCTAAGTGGTTAAAAACTATTATGCTTCGACTTACTCAGTTCAGTGCAATAAAAATATAAAATGGTAACAATCGGCTCAAAGTTAATTTCACGAAAGAGTTTATTCTGAACATTATCAATCAAAATTTTATTTTAATCTGATTTTTTGCATGTTTTTGACTTCGCTAAGTTAAAAAGTTAACAAAAAAATAACTATCAAATGTTTTTTTCAGAACCTGAGGTTTATAATTATGTATTCTTTGTGTAAAAAGAATACAAAAATACCTCAAAACATGTGGATCCAAAATGCATAGTTTCGAAAATATCATCGATCATAGTTGATTTAGGTCAAAATAAGTTTCAAAATACGATTGAGACAAAATATTAATTTTTCATTAAAATCATTCATATTTTAAGCTAAGAAAATGCAACGTTGTCATATTTAACGTAAGGATGATTTATATTCATAATCGTGAGTTCGTGACTTTATCTAATTGTTTACTATAAAAATTTAAACAAAAATTTTCATTTAAGTAATGGAAAAATATATAGGTACTGACAGTTGATTCTTTGATATTATCTAATTCATATTAATACTCGAGAGTTATGTGATTTCAAAAAACGGGTTGGGGTTAAATCCGTGGATTTAACGAAACAGGGCGGTAGGTATGAACATGAACAATATAAAGAAAAAAGAATCTAGTTTTCTGCATTAAAGAATTGAGTATTAAACAACTTCGTTGCAAAAAGTCGCTTCAATTCCATTCTTCGGCAGTGTAAATTGAGCCTAAAGCGATACGAACTAAATCAAACTTAGTTAGACGGTCATAAATAACGAAAATATTACTTTTGAAATGAAGATAGTTTTTCTTACCAAGGTACGGACCCCTGTGTG
Source organism: Euplexia lucipara (assembly GCA_921972225.1). Taxonomy (NCBI): domain Eukaryota; kingdom Metazoa; phylum Arthropoda; class Insecta; order Lepidoptera; family Noctuidae; genus Euplexia; species Euplexia lucipara. Next base: position 36,218,442 of record OV179142.1, on the reverse strand, counting down.
CGAGTCCGACTCACTTTTTGGCGGTATTTAACATTTAACTAGGACTATACCTGTAAGGTACCTTCCCTAGAGGGCCAAAACTAACGAAAACTCTACCCTTCTCGTTTTACTTTAAATAGGTACAAAATGATCACATCGGTGTCTACTTTAGTTACAAAGCGTAGGTAAGTATGCCATAAAATATTAGACCAATAATACATTCAGATACGAGTTCGTAAATATTATACCTACAAGTATTTTGGCTTTTGGTTACAAAATACATTTAGGAGCAACTACATAAATTAGTGAATATAATAAAATTTGAAACTCATTAGTAGCTATTACTTGGCAATAGCCTCACTTGAGCATTATATTATTTGAGCACTCGCCAGCCGCGCATCGTGTTGGCCAGCGACCACACCGAGATCCATCCTGCCGCAGCAAGACTAACGAGATCTGATTCAGGAGTATTTTCTGAACACTCCATGTTTATTCCACAGATCTATCCAATATATTCAAAAACAATTATACTTATCGAATACGCGCCAACTTCTCAAATCTATAATTATTATTCGATGCTGATCCGGGCTTCTAGAACTGGAAACAAATTAAAACATTATTGACACCATTATTGTTTTTTTTTTACTTACTAACAGTATCTTGTTGATTTGATATATTATGTAGGTATATCGCTGAACATCAAAATTATTCAATCATTCCAGAATAAGGTACTTAGGAGTATTGTTAATGCGCCCTGGTATATAAGAAATGACGACCTCCATCGTGACCTCAAGATGGAACCCGTCGCCAACATGATCCAAAAATTTGCTGAAGCTCATGAACACCGACTCCACCGACACGTGAACATCGAAGCAATTCAGCTGTTAGACCAATCAAACATAGTGCGAAGGCTAAAACGGACAAAACCTTTCGAGTTAGTGTAGTGTAAAAAGTGTATAAACAAAAGTGACAATTACACACATACAACACATGATCAAAGTGCTTATATAATCATAATATCAGACTCTAAGAAAGTGAAACGGACTTGTGTAAAGTACAATTAACACTATTCTAAGTTTAAAATAATTATCACGTATAAAAATAGGTTAGATTTAAATTGCTCATTAGTCTTGTAGGCTAGATTGTAATGAATTATTAAGAACCTAGTTCTTTATAATAAAAGATAAAAAAAAAAAAAAAAAAAAAAAAAAAAAATATCGCTGATCAATTAGAAACTGCATTAAACTAGGTACATAAGTCATTGGGTACTAAAAATATTCTAGTGTGAGCACAGCAGAAAAAAATCCTGCATGGTACTAAGAAATAGTTATTTTCACTTCAGTAGCTCAAACATATAGGTTTTGCTGCCTGAAATCAGTGAGCAAAATGCGATTTTGCTCACTGAGTGAGACAAATGTAACTTTTTAATTTTTGTTTTCAGAAAGCCGCGTTTAAGTAAGTACCTACTATCTTTATCAGCCTTGGGTTTAATCATACAATTCGAAACATTCACACTCTATCTCTTTCCCGCCATCAGAAAGACAGAGAGACAAAGGCAGCCCTTTCGAAGTTCCGATTTTGAATTCGACCTTAAAGACAAACTCGTTCGGGATTTCGTACTAACTAAAGAAATTTTGCAAAAAGATAATAATGTAATTTATTGAATTATTAACTTATTGTTGTATTTAAACGAAAATAAGTATTTAAGTACTGCAAATAAAACTGATATTTAACCTGTAAATATTTATTTCTAGTTTCAAAAAGTGTTCTCGCTGCTAAAGTGTAAAGTTATGTGTGTTACACGAGAGCAAAGTTTTTTGCATATCGTGCCTGTGAATCCCTCGCCACACTCAGGAAGTCAGGATTAAACTTTAGAACTCGCTACGCTCGTGATTCAATAAAAAATCAGCACTCGCAGCAAAAAACGACTTACTCTCTTGTTGAACAAATAACTATTGTCTCGCTCGGATTGGCTTTCAACCTGACAATAACTAAAACAGACTTTAAATAGGAACATTTTTTAACAGACTCGGTTTGTATAATAATGTAAAGTACTTCCACTTACCAATCATCTACTGATCGGGACGCGGACGAGGCCACATGAATCTTCCATGCTCGTCCAAGTTCAGCGGCAGGGCCTGTCCAAATTATAACATAATTTAATAGACATGTGGACGGTGTATGAATATCAAAATAATATTCAGTCAATCAATCGTTTGCGACAATGTACCTCGACGCACTAACGCATCGTCTGTTGAGTGTGAACGGTCAAGTTTTTTTCTATACATTTTTCTGTTCTAGCGTTACGCGGCGCATGTTCCGTCAGATATGAACCTTCCCTTAGTTGTAACCATTGCAACAATTTATTGTAAGAAATGATGTGGATTTCATTTAGTTATATTATTTCATTTAAGTTAAAAAATACAGTATCATTGATAAAAACCTCAAAGAAGTAGGGATAAACAATACATGCACACATTCTTCGTTTAAGTGTTTTTCTTCTAAATTTGAAATAAAATAATTCGTATAAAAACCGTTTTTACGTATATTTGAAATAAAATGTTCTACATTCCTGCTTCTACGAGCCTCTTTTTTCTAATGCTATTGTAAATTTATTTATTTAAACACTTATACATGTACAACATGACAGGTGAACTAACCTAAGTTGTTGTACCTACATTTCAAAGCAACAAAAAAAAACTAAAACTAAACACAAATCTAAAAAATATCAACAAAAAAAAACCTTAATGGTTAACAAATTATTATACAAAATAACAAAAACACACTTAATAATAATAAAACAATTTAAAAATAAATATATTTATGTATATACAGGTAAAAACATAGCTAAACACAACACAAAAAACTAAACACAAAAAAAAACAATATTACACAAAATAAAAGAAAAATACTCATCTTTCATTCATCATCTCACAAAATTTCAAACATTCACGACATAATTCTACCCATCTCGTAGCGAATACGTCACACTTTGGTGTCGATGTCAGTAACGCATTGAGCATTGCAAGCACGCGAACCATGGGGGAGTTGCAATGTGAAACTGTACGTGCTGAAGGAACGGCCAGCAATGTGTGAGATCGCGGTCGCAGTTGGTATTTGGACACGGGAGGGGCAGAAAGTCTCACAAATTTGGCTACAAGTTCCGGACAATCAGACTCGCCTCGTAGGATACGACAAGCGAACAGGAGTAGAAAGTAATTACGCCTAACTTCGAGAGAGTTAAATTTTAGCATAGCCAAGTAGAAATTTTGTGTGAACATTTTCTTGAATAAGAACATAAGAAGCGTTTTTTAGACCTTCTCAAGAAGCAAGGCGTATGTACTCTCATAAGGGATCCAAATGATGGATGCTGATTCTAGTTTACTTCTAACCAAAGCCATATAAACTAGATTAATGGAGAGCGGGTCATTGAACTCCCTCATATTCCGAATGGTGTAACCTAGACTTCGGTATGATTCATTGGCGAGGGTTCGCATATGTTCGTGGAAATAAATGGAGTATCTAATAGATGAGGCAGTCTTCCTGCAGCGTTTTTGAAGCAAGTTTCTGCCTAGTTTAGGAAAGGGAGTCCTATGACCCATTTTATATAGGGTGACTGGTAATTAGTGACCGATACTTAACCTTAACTTAGTACCTAACTGGGTAAAACTACTTTATAAAAAGGGCAACCATAATCATGTAGGTAATTTTGGTAATTTGGACGTTAAAAAGTGCATTTTAAAAGATTTTACTTTCATAACTAAATCGTTAATTTTAAAGGTGAAATGAAAATAAATAAAATAAAAACCCTTGAAATGATATAAGTACGGAACTTTGTATATTAACTCAATAATGGTAACTTAATACAGGTTTTAAAATTCTGAACAAAATGTATCGGCAATTAGTGTCTTGATGATTTTTAACCCTTTCAGACCAGGCGTACACAAATGTACCTACTTACACTTAAAATATTCCACTTGACTCTGCCATCTCTGACGATGATGAAAGTGAAAGACCTAGCTCGACCTGGATCGGAATGGATGATCAGGGACCAGTCTGATTTTGCGAAGTAAAACTTCTATTGGTATAAAAAAAGACGGAAAAGTGGCACTATAGGTCATGGCATATTATAACGGCACCGTAACTGCACAGCAGCCGCACGGCGTAGCCTCGAATTTAGGCTACGGCCAGCTGCAGTGCGCTAACTACGCGTCGTCGGTAAGGTGCCAGCTTGCAGTCGCACGCCGCCCGCGATGTGCAAGCTAGCTGTCACCGCGAACACAATTGTTATACGCAAACCGCAAACACATTGATAAATGAACACGCCTATGACTTACATGTTTTCATAATTTCTAGGTTTACGACGGCGGCGCTATGAGGTATTGCTGGCGACCCGGAGTCGGCGTGATGTAAGCGTGCGGACGACGCGCTGTAAGCACATAGTCCGCTCGCTATCGGCACGCGGCCTGCAAGTTGAGTTGTTTGGTAGTAGTAGCGCGCTGACTGCTCGCCGTTGGCTTTTCACTTTGACATTGTGAAATATATTATACTACCCACGATTTAAGGCTCTAAATTGAATGACAAGTCAACTGCTGGTTTGGAGCGGTGCCGGTGCCATGCCGGTATAATGTGCCATGACCTTAACTCCGTTGATCGGAAGAAGAAATCAATTTTTTGTTAAAAACCTTATTGAGAATACTTTATTTTTGTTATTGTTCTCAAACATTATAAAAATTTCAATAAAAATAATATACAATGAGCGTTTCATGATGTTAGAGACACATCTTTTATACACTAGTATTGTCTTTACGTTGGGCGAATGTTCACATTTGTACACAAAAAGAAAAACGATATTTTCTTGAAAACCTGGCCGCAGGATTTTTTTCTTTATTTTCCCTTATTTCTTGTACTTTAGTTCGATTACAGGATTTATAATAGATCTATTAGCGAAAAAAAAAAAACATGTCTGAAAGGGTAATAACCATATTTGTATTGGCCTATAAAAGCATAAGCCACTGCACTGCATTTACTTACACTAAGCAAAGAACTTTAATGTAGGTAATTTCATTTAAAAAAAATCGGATTTATTTTGATTGGGATACTGGAAAACTTACAGCATGCTCATCTGCTGTATACTGCACTATAACCTTCTTAAAGTCTGGATCCTTGGAGGTGTTGTCAAAAAATCGCTGCTGAAAGAGAAAAATATTTCTCAGTTAACTGTGTGTGTGTGTTAATTATTTTCTCGTAAATCTGTGTTTATTCATAACAAAAACTTAAAATAAATAAATAACTAAAACTAACAATAAATAACTACAAAGCGTCAAAAAATTCTTCTGCATCGCTGCCAGCTGGTAAAGTGCCCAAAAGACTGGCGGCATTATTTTCTTAGATTATTTTAATTATAAGTCTGTTAAAATATGCCAAATTTGTACCAAGGTATTATTTGTCAACCTGCTGAATAATTGTTTTTATCGTTAAACGAGTAAAGGAGGGAGATATCGTGAAAAAAACGCCACATTTCCGATATTGGGGGGCGAGCGGCTTAGGGAAAATTCGAAAAGAGCACAACAATATTATAAAACTGCCCATTTTAAAAAGCTCCTGAAACCTTTTCAGAGAAAACTACCAAATGACTGTACTGTTACATTGAAAATACTCACTATTGGTTGATCGCATTCTTCGGACCTCGACGACCTCACAAAATAGTTTGCATCTGGGTCCTGTAAAATTAATAAGTAATAGTTTAAATGAGTAAGGCACAATTTATTTATTTATTTTATTTTTTTATTTATTTCCACGCTTAAATTATTAATAGTTTAAATAGACACCACCTATCATTGTAGATGGTATTCAGGACTACCAGAAATTCTTTGTTTTCTTATGCGAAAGCCAATCAGCTGACGCAATCCCCGTTCATCATTTTGATGCTGCACATCAAAATGATGAACGGGGATTCCGTCAAAGTTAATGCAAAAATTAAATTAAAAATTAAAAAAAAACCCCACCGCAAAAAAGTAAAACATTTAAAAAGTTAATAATAATACTTTCCTATCGTTGAGCCATGAAATTTTACGTAACGTCGGGGTACCACTTAAGTAAGGAATGCTCCTAGTACACGTAGGTATGTAGGTACTCCTTTTAACGGTATCTTTGAGCCATGAAATTTATGTAACGTCGGGGTTACGTAAATTTCATGGCTCGACGATAGGAAAGTATTATTTTTAACTTTTTAAATGTTTTACTTTTTGGCGGTGCAGCGGTGGGGTTTTTTTAAATTTTTAATTTAATTTTTATTTTATAATTTTTAAACGCATTAATTTTGTTTTATATAGTTTACAGTTATGAGATTTTTTCAGTGTATTGTATGTAGAGTTGAATGCTGATTAAAACGAATCCAAACACTACATATCTGCCCGAAAAAGGCCGCTAAGTTGTAAGTTCCTACATTGTAAAATAACACCAAAATGTACACTTAGTCTGCAAATAAATATTTGACTTTGACTTTGTAAATGAAGTATAAAAAATAATGAAAAAATGTGTGTAAGTACTTGTACATAATATTTTGGGTAAACATAATTAAGTGTGACGATTTTATAGTTAGGTACAAAAATCTTTAGTCTCTATTTTTGATCTGTGTTTCTGAACGAATTCAAAATAACCTAATTCTAGTTTAAGTGAACATCATCTCTACAACCTGTGATTGCTGTCATAACTCTTAGGACGATTGAAAACATTTTTTTTTTTTTATTTGGAACATATAAATCTTATGATATTAAGAAAAAAAGATACTTACTTTATTCTATTCAGGGGTAAGCTTCCCAACTTCGCTAAAATGTACATGTTAAGGTCGAGGCTCCATATAAAAATGAAACATCATCTCCTTTAAGTAAGTAATTACTTGCACCCTAGCTTCAGCCGGTTGATTCACGCCGTGAAAACTTGAGTGAAGTGAACTGTCAATGCCTTGCATTAGTATGGAATGACAGCTCAATTCGCCCTCACTACGCCTACATTTTCACGCGATGATTTCAACAGAATCGCACTTTCGGGTCTATTGTCGCCATGAGGTTCAAGTTCGGTGATGAGGGGGTGGGGCTAAGGTACTGGAACCACAGCAAAGTAGTCACTTGCGCACCTCCCACTTCGGTTTTCTGTACCAAAACACGTCGAAGTCGGATGCTTCTGCGTAGCGATTGGTGATTGTGTCGTTGACTGCAGGGCGTTCATGTGGTCTGGCTGACGGTGAAGTCGGAGCTTATTTGTTGCAAGCGCTGTACACTTGCAACCACTTCGTATTTATGAACCCATATTTTATTGATGCGATTTAATTTGAAATTTAGTTAAATTAAAACTGTTCAAAATAATAAATGCACAGTAAGACTAAATGCGTCCGACCTACTCGAAGGTCCGGGGGGAAGGGGAATTATTAATGGAGAATGAGGAACTTTACACACTTGTCTTTGTTCTCCTATTTTTTCACGACATCCATCATTAGGATTATGAAACTACTTACCGGTTCTTGTTCATCCTCATCAAAAGGCTCCTGCTTTATTACTAGATTCGCATCTCTGCTTTCATCGATGACTAATCGATGTTCATCCTGTACAATTTATAACAGTTTAAATAAGTTATAAGTCTTTAATATTTATTTGAACAGTTGCAACGGGTCTTATTTAAAAAGAACTGAAGAAGTTACTAACTAAAAAAAGTTACTACTGTGTTAAAAATTGAGAATGTTTTATTGTTTTATAGGTAAAGTTATTTTAAACCGATTTTTTCACCAATAAGTGTTATTTTTTCAATATTATTTATTTACAAATATCACTATTTTTACTGATATTTTATTACAGGTACCTACTTTTTACATGGATGTGTGGAATTATAATTCGTTTTCTTATTTTATTATCTAAACCTATTTTGACAGGTACCTAATTGCGAATGACTTAGGTACCTACTTTGCACCCATTTCTTTTTAAAAAGCCGTATGCTTATATACCGATATGTATATTAGGAATTAGGATATTTAGACTAACTTACTGATTCTTCATCATCTTCATAGTCGTCAGGAGGTTCCTGTTTTATTTGAGTTATTTCATCGCTTTCATCACTAAGCGACGACTGCTTTTCGGCCTGCACAATTAATAAAAGTTAAAATAAATTATTTGTACCTATATTATTTGTATTTATTTAACTTAGTGCAATTACTCTAAAACTGTGTCAACTGTTATATTAATAGTTTAGTCAGTCAGTGTCACAGTTAACATGTCGTATAACGGAAAATTCCAAAATATGTTGCAGTAGGCTGCCGGAGCGCATGCCTACGCATTACCTATTTTACACAGAACTTTTTAAAGTAAATACTAAAATATTAAATGAATTCAAGAATACTAGTCTGTTTAAGATCACGGTACGAGTAGGTATTAACATAATTGACATGGCCACACAACGGAGTATTCCCGTTTGAGCACCTATTTTTTGAGCACCTATGCATTTAGCACCAAAGGTATTCCCATTTCCCATAGGTTAATGCATAGGTGCTCAACAAATAGGTGCTCAAACGGGAATACTCCCACACAACAGACACAATGGTATTGAATAAGTATGATTATCATTTGTCTAGTATTAGGTACTCATAGCACAAGCTCTGCTTAATTTGAGACCAATGGTGAATAAAATTAAATAAAATCAAACCTTAATTTGGCTTTGTGTGAATTTGTGGAATATTTATTTATTTAAAACTAGCTGCCCCGGCAAACTTCGTTGTGCCTTAGAGTCAATTTATTGCTCTTATCATTTTTTTTTTACATGTTGTCTTATTAAACGTATGTAGGTATATCTAATACATACGTTTAATAAGACGACAAAAAATAAATTCAAACGAATAATAACTACTACTACTTTTTATGTTCGCTACATAAAAAGTAGTAGTAGTTATTATTCGTTATTATTATTTTATATAATAGCTTTATTATTATATTATTCGTTGTTATTAAAGTAGTAGTAGTTATAGTAGTTATTATTCGTCTCTACTGTGATCTTATTTAAACATTTTGTGTTCAATAGAATTAAAATTACAACATGTATATATAACCTAACCTAACTGACCATACCTATCCTATAGCTAACCTAACTACCTAACCTAACTACCTTACTAAAATGCATTGATTTAAAAAATACTAAATTCATAATTTTAAACTGAACTATTGCCTCTATGTTGCATTCAATTTATAAGTACCTAAAGTCCTAACAGTAAAATAAGTTCTATTTGCAAAGAATTATTAAAGTTCGTCTCTGTCGTCATTGTTAATTACGTAAATTGATTTCTGAAATATAAGACTTTTTTATGCTACATAAAACCTTTAAGTTTAGTAACAAAATAAATTTCAGAACGTAGGTACGTATAAATTGACAACCTTACCTTCAACTTAAAATTTGCTAGTAATGTTTTAGACCCATGTAATAGCGGGCGAGTCTTTTACCATCAATCGGGCGCAATTCCAAAGTCCGGGCTTTACTGAGAAATTCCAAACAGAAAAGTACTTAACTTTATATGACCCGGGAATCTAATTCGAGACTCCTCTGTCAATGAAGATAAGGAATTTCACAGCTTGTAAGTACTTAAAAAACCCATTCTCTTTAACTAGGTCGTATCATTTAGAATATTCAAAATTAATACTCACAGCTTCTTGGTAACTTTCATCATCCGCCGTCTTATCAACAGGCTCCTGTTGTTCAGGTAAGCCCAAGTCTTCCCCAACAACAACTTCGTTAAACTATAAAAAAAATGTTACTGTCAAACCATTCTATAATTTGATGAATGACTTGTTACTAAGTGGTAGTATGTCAATACTACGTGTAAAATCAAAATCGAAATCAAACCCACATCGAATAAGTACCTACCAATTTTGTTATTGTTTACTGTGAATGGGTTTCGTCAATTTGTGTGATTATCTAATAATATTATTATTAGTCCCTGTCCAGACGCGTATCATGAACACAGTAGAATCAGACTTTTGTCTACAGAAGAATCAACAAAGTGGCAGATTCAAGAAACGTTTCTGCTGTCTCGCGTCTCGAGCGTGACAATGTCGAGAGAGAAGAGAAGAAATGTGTCGATTCTTCAGTAGGCAACAGTCTACAATGTCATGGAAGAGTAGTTTAAACCATCTGAACACATTTTGTCAATTTTATGGCGGATTTGTGATAAGAAAATTAGATAACCTAATAATTTGGTCTTCGTATAAAGGCGTCTTTGACAATTTTAAGATTAATATTCAGGACTGACTGAGGAACTGTACATCGTTATTCGTACTCAATTTTTTTTTAAGAATGCCGTTTAAATTTTAATAGGACACTGAAACTACTTACAGGTTCTGATTCATCCTCAACAAGGGGCTCCAGTAATAATCCTGGCTGGACCTGTACAATTAAAACAGACTAAGTATACCAGTTGTAAATATAATAATAATAACCTTTTATTCCTAAACATAGCTAGGGTAACAAGAGGTCGGTGTGCCTTATAACATAGGCCTCCTACAATTATTTTCCTTCCAAAGGGTCCTGTCCCTTGCTACTCGCAACCAGAATGGACCCGCGGTCTGTTTCAAGTCACCTTCCAATCTCCTGACTTGACGACCCCTTCCTTTTTTGCCGTCTCTTGGTGGCCAGAGTGTGACTTGCTTGCTCCATTTGTTAATGGGGTGGCGTAACATAATATGTCCATTTACCAGTTGTTCCTACCTTTTATTTATTTGACCAACGTTCTTATTGTATCATAATTATTATCATTGTTATGTTATTTTTAACAGTGACTGATAATCTGTCGTTTAACGGAACTTTTCAGAATAAAATCAAAATAGAATTGTTTTAAAATCAATACTTGTTTATTTTAATTGTATTAATTCCATGGTATCTAATAATTAGTAATACTTATACAATATTGGGGACATTTAATTCGTACATGCACACAAACTTAACATGAAAACTTCTAAAAATAGCATTTAGTAATACCTACAGTAAAAAAACTTTGGTGGAGACATTGTTGGATGTTGTATGGGTAAAGTAGTCCAAATTCAACACATTGTTTATTGTTTTGGTTTGCTTGTTTATATAATGATAGAGTGAAAGTGGCATGTACGAAAAAGGATACTATTATAGTGTAACAATACCTTTGAGGTAAACTCTGCATGCATAAGAGACACAAGATTGATAAAATAAAACAAAGAGAAATTTAACTAAAAAAAGGGAGTTAAGGAACCCATTGGATATCAATTAGGATATTGTAACTACTTACAGCTTCTTGGTTATCAACAGGCTCCTGTTGTAAATCTATTTCTTCTCTAACTTCGATGACGCCATATAACTATACAAAAAATTTCTCTTTGTTTTATTTTATCAATCTTGTGTCTCTTATAGACACAAGATTGATAAAATAAAACAAAGAGAAATTTAACTAAAAAAAGGGAGTTAAGGAACCCATTGGATATCAATTAGGATATTGTAACTACTTACAGCTTCTTGGTTATCAACAGGCTCCTGTTGTAAATCTATTTCTTCTCTAACTTCGATGACGCCATATAACTATACAAAAAAAAATATGTTACTGGGAATTCTAAAAGTACTACTTATGATTTGAGGTTAGGTTAAACTTAGTGTAGTTTTTCAACTACCCACATCGAAATGAATACTCATTTTCCTATGTTTCCTGTGAATGGATATTACTAGGTATTATTGTAATGTAATGCTGCATACAGAAGCTGTTGGTTTACCTTTAATAAATATGTAAATAAATAAATGGATATCGTCCATTTGTATAATCATCCCATATCCTTATTATTATTAGTCCTCGTTCACGAAGAGTAGTTTAAGTAATATGAACTTACACATTGTGTCACCGCACGGTAATGTAGAAGAATAGTACCTAGGTAGTTATTTTAAAAATAACTTGAAACTATGTCTCCTAATTAGATGTCTTTATACGGTGCCACAGACAGACAGACAGACACACACACATAGCGGTCAAACTTATAACACCCCTCTTTTTGCGTCGGGGGTTAAAAATAGTCCAATACGCCTTTTTTAACCCCAGACGCAAAAAGAGGGGTGTTATAAGTTTGACCGCTATGTGTGTGTGTCTGCCTGTCTGTCTGTCTGTGGCACCGTAGTGCTTAAACGGGTCAACCGATTTAGATGCATGATGTATCGATAGACATTTTAAAATTAACTGTCCTAAATAATGTTTATTTAATAAAACGGAATTCCAGGCAAACAGAAATTAACTGGAAAGAGTTATTTAAGAAAGTAAGCATTTCAGGGGTAATGCGAGATAGATGCAATAAAATTGACAACCAATAATATACCTATACCTTACTATGTTGATCCGTTGTACACACGAGGTAGAGTCTGGAGGCGCGTTTGTTTTTACGTGGTAATGCCAATAGGCATAATCCACGGTGATTGTTACATTAACACCCCTTCCTTCTCCAGTTCTCCCACTGATATTTAATTCAGAAAGCCGATCAGATGCTGAGCCGCAGCCTGGTCCATCGAAAAGAGTGAGGATGGAGTAGTTCTAATTTAGAAAATCACAGTAAAAAAAACGCGCCTCCAGATTCTACCTCGTGGGTGGTGGGGAAAAGAGTCCATAATTAATTATTAATCATATTGCAAAATGAATACATAAAACAATAATAATAACAAAATAAAAAAACACAGTAACTGATGACACATTATTAGTACACACGTAGGTATACTAAATATATGTATAGTTAAGAGTAGGTACTGAAAAATAGTACTCACTTCGGAGCGCTGTAAAACCTTAGCTATTGACTTAATGAAAAAAGGTTGCGTATAAAAGTTGTTCCTCAAAAAACGATCTACAAAAATAGTCTGAAATTATTTTTTCGTAAAATGATATACTTACTTAATTTTTTTTCTCGAATTTCTGAACATTTTCGCTTATAACTTTTTTATTTATAGTTAGATACGACAAAAAAAAATGTAGACCAAAGTTAGTAGTAGACCAAATAAATACACTTCTGGACACATCTATTGGCCCACCTTGTATTTTCAGTTTCGTTTGGTCCTAGCTAAAATTTTATATTAGGTCGAGCAAAAAGTTTTTATGCAGTTTTGAACCTGGCACATTCACAATTTCATTCAATAGTCTTTTTTTTAATTTCAAACACAGAATTTAAAGAAACAAAAGACAATTTGGAGCCTGTTTGTTGATATCAAACAATCGAATACTAAGAAAACTTGGTTTTATTGGTTTACTTGGATTTAATTCTTGAAAAAGTGATTGATATCTTTGGTTTTGCAACAAACATTACTTATTCTTAACATTAAGGTGAGGTTCTATCAATAATCTATGGATACTTCACCAGAAGTCGCCGCCCAAGCTGTGGCACTTATTCAGGCCGGACACAGCCAAAGAAACGTGAGTGCTCAACTTAATTTAAGTCGATCTGCGGTCCGAAATGTTTATCGGAGGTACCTAGAGACTGGCGGCTTTGTTCGTCGCTAAGGAAGGCCACGATCTCGGGTCACAACTGAAAGGCAGGATCGATTCATCGTGACGACCAGCTTGAGAAATCGTCACCTTACCTCCATTGAGATACAAAACCATTTTCGCGACTTTCACGGAGTATCTGTGAACGCTCGAACTGTTCGGAGAAGGTTAAAAGAACGCGATATGGTACCACACAAGCCAGCTAATGGGCCCAAACTAACGCAAGCCCACCGAACAGCGCGCCTTCATTTCGCACGCAGTCATTTAAATTGGACACTGCAAGATTGGAGCCGTGTAATCTTTTCTGATGAGTCTAAAATTGTGTTACATGGCAATGATGGAAGGAAGAAGGTCTATCGACGTAAGGGAGAGCGTTTCGCACAATGCTGCTTTGAAGAGAGGGTTGCTTATGGCGGTGGCTCATGGACTGTCTGGGGCGGTATATCCGCGAGCGGCAAAACTCAACTTGAGGTTGTTACAGGACCACGGCTGCCAACATTAAATGCTGAAAGGTACATTCGTGAGTGCTTAGGACCTCACGTGATACCATACGCGGACTATGTGGGCCCAAATTTCCTTTTTATGCATGATAATGCAAGAGCCCATGCGGCCGGCATCGTCAGGGAATATCTTCGGGATGTGAACATCACAGTTATGGACTGGCCAGCCAGAAGCCCAGACATGAACCCCATTGAGCACATGTGGGACGAGCTAAAAAGACGTGTTAGATCTCGTCAGCCAGTTGCCCAGACGATGCAGGAGTTCAAAACTGCCATAGAAGAGGAATGGGAGATGATCCCTCAAAATTTCATAGAGCGGTTGATAAACTCTATGCCTAATCGTATGAGAGCTGTGGTAGATGCCCATGGAGGCAACACGCGTTATTAAATTAAACCTTTATTTGATAAAACATGTTTTTTATTCAAAAATCAATTGCCTTTAACAAGGCGGATATCCGACTTGTTAGGCGTAGCTCCATGTCGTATGATATTCTGAATTCAAATTTAAAACAAAACGATCGAAAAAGATGGTAAAATGTATCAGGTTTAAAACTGCATCAACAGTTTTTGTTCAATCTAGCAATCATATTTCGGTAGGGGCCATCGAAACCTAAACTCTAGGGTGGGCCAATAGATGTGTCCAGAAGTGTAGTTTAAGAGATATATCGTAAAAACACTTTCAAACCCTAATTTCAAGATGGCGGCCGTGGGACAATGGTGGCGACCCCACAAACTTGGTTTTAGCTTTACACTGACCTACACATTAAAAAAATAAAAGTGCGTCCTCTAAACAACGCAAGGTAAGGCCTAAAGAATTTAACATTTCAATGGACTATCTATTGTACACATATCATTATGTGGTCGATTAGAATATACCGTACTGATGGCTGATGATCACTGGGCAAAGTGTTTAACAAATAACAAACTGTCAAACAGCTAGTTTCGTATTGGATGTCGTATTATCAGTGTGTATAACGTTAGGTGTAGGCACTCGCAGAGTCTAGGTGTGACCAAGCGCACAATACCGAGGTATACCCACTCAAAGTGCAATACCTACCTACCATTATTGTAAATATTCTTTAGTCATCTTAGTTCGGTGTGCAGCTGGACGTTGGTTTGTCCCTGTAGATAGCCTTAAGCCTTGCTGCTCGGAGAATCCTTATTCCTTTCCAATGGGAGATGAGTGAGTTTTCGCCTTATTCCTCGTACCTCTTTATTTTTTACCAAGTCGTAGGTACAATTCAGAATATCGAAGCTACTTACATCTTCTTTTCTTTCTTCTTTCTCTTTTGGCTCCTCTGTTGTATTAAAATCATCGTCGTTCTTTATAAAGCGCCGCTTTGCCTGTACAAAAATAACAGTTTGAATCAGTTCATTCACATTCACCTAAGAATTTTATTGTTTTTGTTTGACTACTGCAAAACAGTCACTGAACGTTTATCGTATGTCTTTGCACAGAACAAAACAATAATACGACATAGTTTATGACCAAACTAAGTACATATGTCATACTGTCTGGGCACTCCCGTGCCCCCGCCAAGACGAGCCAAGCGAAGCGCAAGGGTTTCCCTTTTACTGCATATAATTTAGACGATGACGATAATTAACGTTAATGAGATATTACGACATAGGTATGGTACCGTAGACCTTTTATCCCGATGTTGTGTTAAGTTAGGAAAGTTTTTGGAAACTTACTTTTTATGCAGGCGAAGCCGCAGGCAGAAGCTAGTACTAAACAAGAGTGAACTACTAATAACAGTTCTATTAAGTTCTGAATGCTTAAGTATTTTATTATTTGGCCTACTGCATCTGGTCTTAAACTGTGTCATACTTATTACATATTATTTGCTTCGCTGTGCTAAACTCATCCCGTGTAATGTAGCTGATGTGAAAGCGAAACGAGCTGTCATCCAATAATGCTGGGGATTGACAGTTCACTTCACCTCTTATTTTCATAGGCTTTGTTTTACTGCATAGCACAGCTGCATCGTTAAATTACAAGACTAATACACCAGGTATGGCTTTAAAGCATTTTAACCCAGTAACATGACACCCTTTGAAAAGACAGGTCGTCAGTCCTTTAGGCTTTTCAGTACCTGTAATGGCTGTCAAAGATCTATGAATGACAGCCGGGACTAACAGCTTAAACGTGCTTTCCACACCGTGCAGATAGATACTGTTAGCCATCAAACCAGCTAATAAACTCATGTTATAGTATATTATTTTCTAGATCAACAAATTTGTTACATTCAATAGGAATTGTAGGTACCTATGCCAGTCGAGCTCGACAATCAGCAACAGTAGATTCGTGATACTATGGGTAGGCTAATTGGCTTGAGCATTGTTGCACGCATAGAATTATTATAACAATTACAGTACTGGCAACTCTGATGTTAAGAGTGAACTGAACTGAACTATGGACAGCCACCTTCTTAAAGCCCCGCTTTATTTACTGCGTCATCCAATTATTCCTCTATAAAGGACTCTAACATAAATTTCCAGAATGCTGAACAAAGAAATTTCCAGAATGGAAAAGTAATTGAACGTTTCCGTTTCCTTATGACAGTTCTAGAAAAATAAATGATCCGAGCGCTAGTAACGACATCTATGTAGCCACATACGAACTAAAACTGAGTGACATAAAAGAAACTGACAGCAAGCCGACGGTTGTTGACAGGTTCTTCTTTCCGAACTGACAGAAGTTGTCTGAGGGGGTACAGCGCGTCGGCCGGCAGCCCAACAGACACGACACCTGTCAGGCTGGGAGATTCTCCCTTTTTTATGGTGGTTGAGGAACCGGTCACCCTGATCCTCATAACTCTCAAGCACTTTATGCGATACGAAATAGGTAGGTACAGGACCTAGCATAAAATACGGCAAACATGCATCGCACTTAATACTATAAAGTTGTTCATAGAAAATATTTTACCTTAGTATTATTAATTATATTTGTTCTTTATTTTATACTTGTTATTACCCCAGTTAATAACGTTTTTAGGGTGGTAAAATACGCGCTTGGTCGTAGAGTTGCGGAAACTTGCCCGATAAACCTAACCTAACCTAACGTTTTTAGGAGAGTCATAATTTTGATCTGATGTATTAATAGTATAACTATTAATTATGTTTTCGTGTGTTCTTTTGTGTGCTTTGAATATCTACTTAAATTTCCTTAATAACTACTAAATTCCATATTTTTTACACAAACTCTACTCCATCTAATTAAATCCAAAACTAGATAATTATGGTCGCATTTCGATCACCCGATGGATATCTGTCTACGAATTAAATACGAATGAATTTAGCGCCATCTAGAGAACTAAGAATAATGTTAGTTCTCTAAAGTAATCGATCACTTACTTTACGGCAAATTAGTGGCAATTGACCACGACTATCAGACGACTTTATCTATGTGTTTGTAATCAATACAATTTATTACACGTGTAACAAACGATACATTTTGAAAAATTTGAAGTTAACAATTTCAGGAGAGTTTAATTTCTTATTTCATGCTTTTTGGAGCGTGTTTTTTCGGTCGTCGGGTGATATTTCTAAGCTTATTTCTCTATGAGACTGCTCGGGGTTCTGTCAAATGAAATTTTCTGAGGAAGACGTCGCGTCGCGTCGTCAGCTCCCACTAATTGTTAGATATTTAGGTGTCCTTGTACATAAATTGCTACAAATTTTACGGATCTTTAATTATAAACACTTAAATTATTAGGTTATGGCTAGGTGTTTCTGGCTCTTGCGATGGCTTCTTCCGGAATTACTGCGACTGGTGGAAAAATCTGCCCATTCCACACATAAACTGCCTTTGAGAAAGTATTTCCGTAAGGTACATTCTTCAATGGGTTTTCCTCCATGAACCACCGCTACCGCCATAATATATCACCCGCAAACTTAACTCCTAAGGTCCAAATAAGGACTTTCGCTAAAATCTCCATTTTATTATGGTGCCTTGGGGGATACGTGCACATATACTTAGGTAGATACTAAAAGCAAGAAAGGTGTCCCCTTCATGTAGCTCTATGCTATCTAAAGGCAAACTTGAGAGGACCCACACCGTGCGCAGGTGATTCGCATTTTTTGAATATTCTAAATAATACAAGTGGACATCACAGTGGGGTTCTAAGTAAGTACTTACATAATTTTTTACGTTTGCTTGGATGCAGCGCTACAGCCGAAAAAGTGTTTTCCATTATAATTAGATATTTGACGTGAGGAAATATAATAGAATGTAGGTAGTGTGCTTATTCTATAAGTGTAAAACCGTCCCCACAAATTAGCTTATCATTTGATACCTTGTTTCATTTTGAAATCTTTAACAATTATTGTTTCAATTTGAAAAGATCCCACTTTGAGGGAAAGAATAAATTAAATTAATAAACCATTGAACTTTACAGAACATACCAGTGATTTTTTATTATAAGTGGCCTACGCAAATGTCCTGCAGATTTGGTAGCGTCGTGTAATGGGTCGTTGAGCTCCCTAAAACAGGTTTGAGCTACACGATGATTACTGCATAAAAATACTCTATCGGGACAGATCTACTCAAAGCTGTAATTGTTCTTCAGAAAGCTTTTCCAAACTTTGTCCTGCATCATTAGACCTGCATATTATTTTAATATAATCTGATATCTGGACTTCAAAAGAGACTATAACCCCTGAGTTTTTATCGGTATTTATTCTCAGCGATCAGTTGATTTGGAAATGCTGGCGCTATTTTGTTTTAAAATGTATTGACGTGTAAAAGTGTCTTGAAAGTGTATCTTATAAATGTATAGCTTGGCTGTTTCGGAACTTACTTCAGAAACAAAATAATCGCATACCTCCACGACGGTAGCGAAACGGCGAAGCCATACATTTTTACTGATATGTAGAATTTGTGAAGTGAGGGTTGGTAGATGAGGCCGTGTAGATTCAAAAGCTTGGATTTACATGTGAACTGATATCTTTTTCACAGGACAAACCTTATGTGGGAATTGCCAAAATTTTACATGAAATGTTTTGGTGGGATTTCAGTTCTTTTTGTAAGTTGCTAGGCAGTCTTTTATATATTTTTTTTTTGGGGCGCATTTCTTGCACATCAGTAGTGCTGGTTTTCATAGCCCATTCTCTGTCTTTGCCTTTTTTCTTTGATGGTTTACTGATTATCATAAGCGATAAATAAGGGCGATATTAAGCTCTTAAACGGTAATATTTTCTCATACAAACTTCCACCCCCCATTTTAGGGGATGGGGGGCGAAAGTTATGAGTTTATGGAATATTTTTGTTGGTTGTATACTAAACTTAGATTACATTCCAAATTTCAGCTTTCTAGCACTTCAGGAAGTAGCCAAACATTTTGATGATCATCAGTGTGTCAGTGTGTCAGTGACGAAATCGGTGTATTTTAGATATCAATAAAATCTAAAGTGTTATAGCTATTCAATTGAGACTTTGTATGTTTTAATTAGTCTATTAATGACATTTTATCCTGAGAATATGAACTCTCTGGTGCATCGGAAACCAACTCCATGAGGGTTAAAAAAAAACGACGAAACACTTCGAGAAAAGGCTCACATCGAGATGGCTGCCCCATCGAGTAACAGTGTAACTGGTTGGGAGAAAAATTAAAAAAAAATAGCAACCAGTCACAGTGTAACACGTTACGGTGTGACTCGTTGGGAACGAACTTTAAAAAGTTTTCCCAACGAGTAACAACAACGACTGCAAATAAAATTTGATAGAGGGTATTATTGATACAAAACCAGCAGTAAGACAGTTTGCACTTCTTTTCCACATCCCCGTGATCAGATTAACCTTTCCAATGTGATTTAGTGCTTATAATTTCCAATTAGAAAATATTTGTAAAAACTATTAACTAATCTAAATGGCAAACTTATAAATACTTTTCAAAAATGGCCCTAATCAAACGGAAAGTTGATTTATGCACAGCCGTTAATTACATGTCCCTTTCTCTTCATTATGCAATAAGAAGAATCAATATAAAGGAACACGAAATGTGGTAAGTACCAATAACTACAACGAAGTTTTCAAATAAACTATACCTCCGGAAATTTAACATTTATAGAGATTAGCATAAGTTCAATCTGGGTAACGACGGGGCAGAAAATTTCCGCGCCGAACCTAAAGATTTCAATTCTTTTCACAGATAACAGCTTAAACTTCGTCACAAGACTGGACATCCGGTTGTATAAAATATTAATCCGTGCGATACCGAAGCAGGTCGCTAATATAAAAACAAAAACATGAAAGAAAAACAGTTTATTATGACTTTCTCGCGTTTCGAACTAGTGTGTGTCTACAATACTAATAAGAATTAATTTATTCAAAGAAAAGGTTACAAAGTAGGTATTACAACTGAAACATTGGGTTAATCTTACAAAAACAGCTATAGCAATTTCAATGAGGACCTGTAGAAACTATCGGTCCCACACGAAGCTTACATTTTTTTTCATGAAATATTATAATACAATATCTGAGCAGAACATTACATTTAGAACTATTTATAAATTAAGTCTTAGAGTTAGGGTGAGTTAGTGAAGTTGTATGGTTATTTATATATACTACTTACTTTTTACATACTTGGGAACTATTAGATAAAATAATTTTACTATTATATAATCAATTGAATCTAGATGTTTGGAGGTTAAGAAGATAATATTAGTCATTTGGTAAAAACCTGTTTTTGCTTGTCCCACATCAAAACAAACATCAAAACATCTTAACAGGTGGTGTTCTGCAGTCTCTGGCTACCCCATCAAAAAGGCGCGAGTGTGTTTATGTGCGTAACTCAAGCACAGAGGAATGACTAGGCCGAATTATTTCTCTGTTCTCTCTTGTATAAGTTGTGGCAATCTAAGAAGTACCAACTATTTGACAGCTATCAAAATACTTTGTGAAGTGAAAAGAAAATATATATAATAAAATATCGGTTGCTATAAAATCCGATATAGGTACCTAATTTAGACATCGATTTAAAATAATCAAGAGATCGAAATCGACAATTAAATTTAGATTGCTTAAAAAAACAGATTTTTGAGAAATATCGTTTTTATGCACGCTCGAGATTGTTTTTTTTTTATATGTGTTAAGTACTTACTCGTAAAAGTAAAGATTTTAAAGATAATCGATTTAATTCGGTTAAAAATGGATTTTGGCTGTCAAAACACTACGGTAACTAACGCAACGACCGTGACATTACAGTGCAATAACGTCCTGCCGAGTGTCGGAATATTAATCAAAGATGAATTCGAGTTATTGAGTGCATTTTCTCAACACATAGTTTAACTTAACGCTGACTAACGATAGCCGTCATTATAGTGTATGGATTCATAGTAATTAATTAGGACTATGAATTAGATTTTTTCACGTAGACGTACATTACACAAACTTATAGCAACAAACACAAAAGAAAAAATAACAAATAAGTAGTATTTCTTAGATTGTCCCGAATAAAGTCAGCCTTTGGGTGATGCAGAGACAAACAGTGGTAGGTGAAATTAAGAAATAAACATAATGAGAACAAAAGAGTACAAATACATAATCATTCACGATGCGATAAGTTTCTCAAGCAGCAGACATTGCTAAAGTGATTTTATAATTTTCTGTTTTGACAGAGACGATATTGAAGAGACTTCGCCTTGGCATGTCGTAGAAGTCGTTAGACTTGCTTCCTTTTGTGTTTAATATTAATTTTATGTTGCTGAAAATTGGTCTAAAAGTAGTCTGAATACTTAATCTTTTCACCGCCACGGACTTCAAGAGATGTTACAAATTTCCGTACCACCAACGCCATAACTTAATCAAAAACTAGAAAGAATTTTAACTAATATCTAGAAAATAAATTTACAGTAGGTAGCTTTGATTTATTTTAATAGGCAATTTAACACTGTTCAAAATCAAATTCAAATAATTCCACACAAAATAAGCCTTTAATTATCTAAAAATCGGCAAAACAAAAACCTACTTACATGGTGGGGAAAAAACAATAGTAAGTAAGCCAGTCAGTGCTGTGTGTGACGCGAAATATGAATAGATAAAAAGTAAAACTAATTAAAACAATTTGAGCTCAGTAAAATATGAACGTAATAAGCTACTTTAAAGAAATCCTTGACGATAATTATAATTATTATTATTCTAATCGCTACAAAACAATTGCATTTCAGTTCGAATAAAAGCTGTTATTTGACGTCATAAGCGTACGGCAGTTAGTTGTTTTGGCATAATGCAGCACTAATTGGGTGACCGCGCACGAATCCCTCTTTTCACTTTGCTTTAAGAATACTATTCCATATTACTAATAAGTAAACAAATTTAGTGAAATGAATGAAGAACCGGATTTGAATGAGCTTAAAACATTTTATAAAGGGCTGTAGGACCACGGCTTTAGAATATTCATTGTCCAACCGGAACGCCTGACCAAATAAACGCAATCCTTACATGAGAAAAGAAAAAAAGAAAGAAAGAAAGAAAAGAGAATAGAGACAAAGCTTTGAAAAAGTGCTGCAATAGATACACTTCTACTAGCGTGTTATAATTTTAATAATTACCTACATAAGTACCTATACTTACATGCTGTATCGAAAAAAACTTCAAATACAGTGACAACTTCTGCCGCAGATACCTACTACGGTAAAACGATTACTGCAGTAGTTAAAAAAGCA